>CAXHWN010000490.1:59972-177472 GCA_964020975.1 Hermodice carunculata
TCATCGCTCTTAAATATTACTACTGGTGTCCCACAGGGCTCGATTTTAGGCCCTTTATTATTTATAATTTACATAAATGATCTACCCTCAGCCTCAAGCCACTTTAAACCTCTTATATACGCTGATGATACAACACTATACAGTACTTTACAAGTGTTGCTAAAATCTGACACAACACAAGAATTGTCACACAATATACATGCTGAACTATGTAAAATCAGCAAATGGCTGATTGCCCCTAAATGAAAAGAAAACAAAATTTATGTTATTTCATAACCCACAAAGAAAGGTGACAATTCCTGAAATAGACATAAATAACACAAAAATTGAATATGTAAATGAATATAATTTCTTAGGCATACAAATCGACAAACATTTAAATTGGAACAGTCATATTGATAAAATTTCTTCAAAGATATCCAAAACTATTGGTGTCTTAAACAAAGTAAAAGAATACCTACCACAGAATATTCTACTGACACTATATTACTCTCTAGTATTTCCTCATCTTAATTACGGATGTCTTCTCTGGGGTCATAAAAGTATTAGAATTGCTTTGCTCCAGAAAATATGTGTGAGAATAATTAGCCACAGCAGATTCAATGCACATACAGAGCCAATCTGTAAAACCGTAGAGTTATTGAAGATTAGTGATATATTTCTCCAACAACAACTGAAATTCTACTTTAAGTATATCAAAAATCAGTTACCTGAATACTTCAAAACTTTTAAAATAAATACAACTTCTGTACTTCATAATTACAATGTTAGAAATAGAAACCGTATATTTGTAGAAAGAAGCAATCTTGTAGGGACAGAAAATTGTCTAAGACATAAAATCATAAAAACATTGATCTCAACCCCTGACTTCATTATAAATAAGGTTCATACTCATAGCAAAAATGGTTTTACCCTCTATATAAAAAAATATTTTATTGAAAAGTATAATATTATTTGTTCTATCCCAAACTGTTATGTTTGTAACACTCCATAAGCAGCCCCCATTTGCTTTTGCTAATATGTAAGACATAATTTTCCCCTGCTTACTGGGTAAGGTACTTACATCTCTATTTAAAACCTTGTATTCTAAGTACAATTTTTGTATATCTATAGTATTTTTAGGTGGCCCTTATGATAGCGGCTGTTGTGGCCTTAATGAGGGTCTCCTGGCTATATATGTTACTGAAATAATGTACATGTATATTCCGTCAAATAAAAGATATGTGAGTCTGAGTCTGAGTCTGAGTCTGAGTCTATAGAAAGACAGATATACTCCTTTTGACTTAAAAATCAACGTTTCATGGTAAGAGCTTCAATGTTAATATTAAAAACTGCAGTAAGCGTATAATGTCATATCATCAGATACAAATTTATTTTGTTTTTTCTTCATAAATGATCCTCTAGACTTGCTTTATGAAACAAATCCATTTAATGGCAAAACACCCTGTTAAATCCATTCAATAGTATACAAATTGTCAGATATTGACTAGTGTTTCTTTACTCTTACGTTTTTTAAAGTTCAGATACCATTTTTTCATGATTTTATAACAGTGCAGTTTTTTCGTACAATATATTTTGCAAATTTAAACATACAGATGCTTTTCTCTCAGAAAAAGGTTGCAAAAATGCTCATTGTTGTCGCCATAGTTTTTGTATTCCGATAGCCTTACAGCATAGTCTTTGTTCTGCACCATGCCATTGGGACCTCTACTGGGAAAAGGGCACTGATTGTTAATTTTTGTATGCAAATATCTGAATTGTTTTACCTGAGCAACAATGCAATTAACTTTTTTTCGTTACAGCTTAGCTGGTAGTTCTTTCAGAAATTACATGTGCAAGTTGTTCTGCTGCACACCAGTATCTGACTCTGCGCAGTCATCCCAGAAGACAGAAACCAAAGAAATGTCCATGACAGTTACCCATACTAGTGCTGCAAGCACAATGATGGCAACTTAGATGAGATCTAATTTAGTCCATTTGTTGTGCTATTGCACTTAGTTGATCACAGCTCTCTCGCCGTGTGTCTTCTGCCGGGTGACAAGAATAAGTGCTGACTTCTCGCAACATGTCTATTCATTTTCAAGGTTCCCAGCAAAAGCCCGGAGCCCCGTTGCCTCATTTACGACCCAAGCCTGGTACTTCCGGTGAACGGGATCATTTATTATTACATTAGGGATAGTACTCACTTATTATGGTTAGCACCACATTATCATTAAAACTACTTGGTTTAAGGAAAAAGACAACACGATCCTGAATCATTAAGTACATGTCGGGAAGATAACCATGTGACGAGGGAATGCTTTAGGTCCATATGAATCTTATGCACACTTATCAGTGCCCATCGCGTGCCTCAGAAAGGATAATTAATTTAAGCATTTACAAGACAACATTTAGATATGTCTGATCTTGCGTTCTTTCAGAAACAACATCTCCTGCATATCAATGCTCAAAGACAAAAATTGCAACAGTCATATCATACCACGAAAAAGGGTTCGGTTATAAGGTTACCAATAATAGAATGACTAAGTGAACAGATCACATTTTGTAAGCACATATGAGTTGCCTCGGTTAAATGTTGACCTGTGAAGAGAGTTCAAATCAGATAATACGTTTGTGGTAAGGCAAAAGAGCCATGAATTTAAGTCGTAAGTGTAGGCCAGCCAATACACATTGCTTTAGAAAATGTCATTCACGTAGTAACGTGAAGTGAAGAAACATAACAGTCATATTACATGGCTAAACAAAGCAATAATTGACACCCTTGTAAATTGTACTACAGCTACAATGCGCTGTAGCGAAACAAATAATCGATGGGCAAACTAGAAATCAATGAAATATGATTCTCTACTTTGTGTAGCCAAGACATCAAATAGCTGTATCTCTGCCTCGTATAGCTGACGTATCAAATTTAACAAAAGTGTATTCCCGATAGTATGTGTTATGTGAGGTGGCGGCAGGACACAGTGAGTGTAATGAACTGCAATGCACCAATTAGATGGACCTATAGTAGTGGTACTGGCGGTAGTAACGATGATGATGATGATGATGATGATGATGATGAGGAGGAGGAGGAGGAGGAGGAGGAGGAGGAGGAGGAGGAGGAGGAGGAGGAGGAGGAGATATAATGGTGTTAGCCGCTGCCATCGGGTCCGTATTCTTTCTCTGCACTGTGGAAATAGGATTTATTACGTGGCATTAACTTCTCTTTTACCATCACCCTTGCATCTACAATCACAACAAACGTCCACGAAAGTGGCACTGAATTCTGTCAGGTGGCTCACTTTCAACGTCGTCTGGTCCTTAATGTGAGATGCCTGTTGTTCTTTTTGTCCATTCACTTACCAGAAAAATAGCATTTTGAAGGATATTTCGCAACTTCCAATTTCAATCTTAACAACTTCACGTCTTTGTCTAGTCTGCCATCGCCGCGTTACCGCAATGAATTATTCCAGGTCAACGACACTGTCAATCATGAAACCTAACATCCAATATTCATGGTTGGAAGATGACGGTAACTCCCTTACCTCAACTGAGGTATTGCATCTCAATAGTATAAACACTATTGCAAAACATTGACAGGCAATCCACATGAATGCAAATCACGCATTTCATAACATGGTTCAGTCATAACCATGATGTTTTAATGAAAACACATGTAAGTCAAACAGCATACACAGAGAAATGTCAACTGTTAAATTACTGATTGCTTCTAATGTTATTCATATCAGTTACAAATGCTTATATATGTACTGTTTAAAACCTGGAGCCCATGATTTAATTAATTAGATTTAAACAAGTAAATGATCTTTTCTTCTGGTTGTTCAAGTGTATATAATAAACCATATTATCCCTGCTGCATGGTAGTTCTAATGTTTGTGATTTAATGCCTAACATTTACACAAAGAAAACGCCTTTTTGTGGGAATTTGCTTGATATGTTTGAAGTTATTATTGTTTCAGTTTATCTTCAAGTTTAACTTTTTCCATTTATCTAACCGAGATGCGCAACCATATATTAATATATAAAACATAGTGCAGCAAAACAAGATAAATTTGATATAAGTAAGATTGTTCATATGTAAAGACGTATCTTAATATTGTCCGCACCAATAGGGTCGTGCTTTTACTATAAATAAATAGATTCATGCACTACATGTTATTTCCATGGCGAAAATCTTCTAGTTGTGAATGTACCAACTGTAGTTGCAGCATCATGGGACAATTGCATGTGTTGCAGTGCAGTGCTGCCCGTTATTATCCACCTTCGGATGGCAACCGTGGTTTTTGTTGTTGTTGGTTTTTTTTTCTGTATGAGCCTTGTGGTTCAAATGCTTAACTTGGATAGCTAGCTGCTTAATATGTTGGTGTCTTACTCCAGTGCTTCTGAAAACCATGCCGCTTTCTTTGCGAGTTACATGATTGAATGAAAATTCCGCGCATTATGCATGCGTGATTCTTTGTAACGTAGTGGACGCTCCCAACATCCTATAGAGAATACAGTGCCGCATACCAATTGGAGTTAGGTGGTACCTACCATGATATCATCAGATTTACACAGAAAGAGGCCATCAGTTTCTTGAATGTCACTAAAACATATGTTTAATGTATAAAATGTGCCTAAGATGGTGCTGGAATGATAGATAGAGGCTGCAGATGCATTCACCTTGGACCACGTATTTCGCTATCGTTATTATATGGATTTACTGCTATGCACCACACTCTGACTTAACTTCGTCATTGGTCGTTACTGGCAGATGCTATCAATACTTACTGTGCATTTTCTCTTGAATTGTAGCAACACTCTTGTGCACTATGGTTGACTCCACTAAGAGCACCATGGACATTTCCTTGTTGAGTATTCGCGCAAGAAACATAGAATTGTACCTACCTTTTACAACTGGATGAGGAATAATCAAATTGAGACAAAAGCAACACCTTTGCCGACGGCTTCTTGGCTTTTTACCCTTGATGCCACTGGCAGATTTCACGACAGCACAGAATGAACCTGCTAAAAGGTTGAAATTTCTTAGTAAAAACAAAACAAAACCAAAATGTGATAACAAATTTTGATTCATTAGAGAAAGTAATGAGTGTTGTGTGTATGATGGTGCTACTTTTAAAAACAGATCAATTGTAAAAGTTGTTAACAATTGATCTGTGTTTAAAAGACCTGCACCAGCCACAAAGTTCCGTATTAATTTCACACGCCAGCTTCTTTCTTCTCAACTTGTTTTATGTTTGATAGGCAACGACACTATTGTGCAAAAAAATAGAGCATTGCTTAAAATTACGTTTATTCGAAGGCCAAAGAGCTGCATTTTCATTTGTTACCAACAAGACCATTTATGAAGATAAAAATGAAATACAAACTTGCGCCTATTAATCTTAAACGAAATGACCTGTATGTTTTAATTTGCATAATAAATTGAATAAAAACAACGCATTGTTAAACAATCATGCCAAATGGTACCTGCATTTGAAAAAAGTAGGTGCAAGAAACACGAAATCAATATCTGACATTTTATACAACATTTAATGAATTTAACAGGGTGTTTTCATGCATTTGGTATGACATAGCAGGCATGGAGGAATATTTATGAAGAACACCTAGTATTTTATCAGATTTTATGCCATATTGCAATAACTTCAGTTTCTAATCTTTACTTCAGATCTCTTAATTTGCAACATTGATCATCAAGTAAAATTGACTATATCTTCCTTTCTGTATCCCCATATGTACAATAGTGAAAAGTGTTTCACAATTCATCAGTGCACTTTTTTTGTTCACCTTCTAAAATAAAAATGACTACATGGGATTCTCATGTTTTTTTTGTTTTTGTTTTTTGTTTTTGTTTTTTAAGAAAGAGAACATATTTTAGAAATTACAGAGCTTTTGGTCTTCTCCGAGGAACTACGGCAGAAATCTCAATTATTTTTTTTCTGTTTTAAGGTGGGTGTATGGTTTTTTATATTTTATTTATCTATTTTCTTTTTTTTTAATTTTTATTTTTGTTCTAGAATCTCGGTTGATATCGCATTATTATTCCCCATGAACTGGGAAAACAGACAATTATCCCACCCAACCATTCCTAAATGATTTAGGACACAGACTTTCTATTTTTAGTAACTTTAATTATTTCTTTATTTTCTTATGATTTTTTCCCTGAGATTCCCAAATAGTATTTGATATTCTAAGGAATTGCGGAGCACTGGAGCAGTCCACCCCTCCCCCACACTCTTTACTTCGTTTATGTCTGAGTTGCTTTTAATTGGGAATGAAAGGAATTTTTAGGGTATGACTGAAAATTTTCTTGTCCCTGTCAGCAGGATTTTTTTTTTTTTTTTTTTTTTTTTTTTTTTTTTTTTTTGTTTTGTTTTGTTTTGTTTTTTTTTTTTTTGTTTTTTGTTTTGTTTTGTTTTGTTTTGTTTTGTTTTTTTTTGTTTTTTTTTTGTTTTTCGTTTTTTTTGTTTTTTGTTTTTGTTTTTTTTTCACTTGTTGTTTTCCCCTTTTTTGAGGGGTGGGGTGGGGGATATTTGTTTCCCCCTTTTTTTTTGTTCATTACATATCCAATAATGAATTTTACAAGAAATTGTCAACAGGACAAATGCTATGTTGAGCAGTGGCACAGAGTTAGCCCGTAGTAGCTCAGTTTTCATGTTGAATTTAGATCAGGGCCTGCCTTGCTAAATTTTTTATGTGTATTTAGTTTAATTGGTATTGTTAGAAAGCCTTCTGTCTCTGATTTATTCAACAGTGGAGATGGAGATTTTGAAAAAAAATGAAAGCTGCATCTTATGGACTGTTGTTGAGTTAGGTGATGTATAATCTACATGTTGTAATGCAATATTGGGGTATTCACAGTTATCACATCATGTTGGTACTGACGTCACTCGCCATTTGGTCCAAGATTATGAAGATGGGCTTATTTCTGGTTAATGTAGGCCTAATCTCCAAATAATTGTACAGGGGCGAACAAAAACTTAAACTTTGTTAAGATCTCGATATCAGTAAACAAGACATTTGAACTGTTATTAGCTATTACTTTATGTACAACTAACCTCAACAAGACCAAACCTCTGTCGCTAGAGAACCTTAAAACATGGCCAGTGCCTATTGTAAACAGCAAGTGAAAGCTGCCGAATTTCTGAAAACATTGGCCTAAAATTTTCATCAAGCAAAGCACTGCCAGCCCATAGGTAATGGGTGGCATGGTCCTCTGCAGTTGTAAAGGAAGACTCTACTGTTTCTTTGACGTACATGTCCTCCCAACCCAAGATGTTGGCATTAAATGATGCTATGCTGTTGCCGACATGTGAAATTGCAGCCATGATGATGGTTAGCGAGGTCAACAGGCCTCAAAATTTCATGTTTTTCGTGCCTCCACTGGGAAAAGATTTTGGGCACCAGGGGGGCTCTCTGTCCCAGAGTGAAAACATTAAGGTGTTTTGCAATACGAATATAAAGGTTGCATTATTTGGAATATTTCGAATACTTCTAAATATCAAATCTCACAGTTTGAACTCAACAAAGGATATCTGGTATTTTAAACAAATTTGTTGGCCAATATGTACGCAACAGGACAGCATGTGAATAGATCCAAGTCAATTCTGGCTAATGAGGACTAAAGAGTCAAAGATTGTTATAAAGTTTCAAAGGAAGACCTGGAAAATGTGGCCAAACACTTAAATTTGGAAGTACCATCAGGTATAACGGAAACACCTTGGAAGAGAGATAATTTCCCATTTAGTTGAACAAGGTTTCCTTGAAAATGAGAGTTCAGGGGATAAAGTTTGGCTATTCAGTTGGAATTAGCTAAATTAAAACGTCAGGGTGATGAAAGAGCAAAAGACCATGGGGTGATATTAGCAAGAGAGGCAAGAGAACACTAGTTAAGGCTCAGAGAGCTCAAACTTAGGCATTCTCGATCAGATAATTCAACACCATCAGGATCTTTTATTCTAGCCAAGAATACACGTCTAGTACCCAAATTTGAGGAAAAAGGAGAATCAAAGTACTTCCTGTCTTTCGAGAAAACATCCGAGACCTTTTAAATGGCCTAGAAGAGTGTGGCTACTTCTGTTACAAAGTGTGTTTGTTGGAAAAGCACAACACGTTTAATCGACCCTCTCTATGGACCAAAGTTCTGAGTATAATGTGTTAAAAGATGCTGTTCTGAAAGCATATAAGTTAGTACCTGAAGATTACAGACAAGAATGCATGGACAGCCAAAACGAACCAGGTGAAACTGATATGGAATTCCCCAAAACGAAGCAGAATTTGTCTGACAAATTGCGCGTTCCAGGGCAAATAGAAAGTGATTTTGAAAAATTAAGGGGATTCATTTTTGTAGAATATCTTAAAGAAAATTTAATTGCCAAAGGAATTAAGACCTACCTGGATGAACGTAAAGCAGATAAATTACAAGAAGCCTCAGTTTTAGCTGATGACTATGAGTCGACATATGGAAGCTTCTCTTGAAAACCCAAACAGGGTCAGTTTAGATCTCAATTTGGAAAGAAACCAGAGGGAACAGGGGACCTCTTCCCCATCAAAAATCAGAAGAACAAAGCTTAATAATTCTCCTGAGTCTAATAAACCCACATGAAGTTACTGCCATAAAGAAGGGTATATGAAATCTGACTATTTTCTGCTCCAGCGAAGGACAAATTATACTGGGGAACCAGTTGGTTTAGCCAGCTTTAAGGGACGCCTACCTCTATATATGTCTGATGGCGATTTTGATAATCTCAAAGCTCAATTTGAAGACCCATATGTCGGGGTAGTTGAGTCCTTTTGGATGACGATAAATTTTTCAAAAATGCTGTTGACCAGAAGGCAGTAGTGATCATAATGGACACTGGCGCAGCCCGGTCTTTACTGTTGGAAGATGTTCTTCCTTTCGTGGATGAAATTCATCAAAATGCCAGTGTATTGCTTGAGGGTGTTGAGGCAAATTATATAATAGTCCTGCTGCACAAAATTTACCTGAAGTCTGCTTTCAAAATTGGATCAGTGGTTACAAGTTTTGTACTTAGTTTCCCGGTAAAATTTGTGAACGTCCTTTTAGGCAATGATAGAGCAGCGGGGGGGGGGGGGGGGGGGGTAATGTGAACGGTAAACCAATACCACATTTAACTGATGAGCCAGTCATGAGAAAGGGCACAGATCACCTTGAGCAAGAAATTGCTTGCTTTTTACTCACTTGTTTGGTGAAAAAGTCAATGGCTCTTAAAGCTTATGAAGACGACGCCAGTGACAAGAATGATGGATGTCTAGGGCTGGAAGACACACTTTTTGCTGGTAACCTGGAGGACCAAGTAACCCTTGAAGGTAATTTGAATCCAGAGGTAAGCCATGATGGTAACGTCTCTAACCAGGTAAAACAAAAAGATCATCTTGAGTCAAACACCCCATTTAAGTCGAGATACGCTGGTCAGGGAGCAAAAAGTTTACCGGTCAGGGAGCAAAAATTTTACCTTCAGTAAAGAAAACTGGTAAGTACAGTTTTCAATCAGATATTGTAACACCCGACAACCATAAATTAGGGTAGAATATAGCCATGCAGACTGATTTATGCCTTACCTTATGAAAGAATAAAGATGAGCGAATTAGGGAGTGTTTGGCTTTAGAGTGGTCTCAAACTTATGATATAAATAGCCATTTCAACTTCTAAATGATTTTTTTTGCCACTGTGTATTGCCCGATTTGTGAACAGAAGGTGTTAATCATGCTATATGGGGCTATTCCAAACTTTAAATCCTCTATGTCTTAAAAAAATATGAAAGTTGCTATCGTCCATCAAGCTACTATTGAAAAAGCAAAAAAAAAAAAACAATAAAGAAACAAAACAACAACAACAACAGCAACAACAAAAACCCACAAAAACAATTAAAAAACAAAAAAAACAAAAAAACAAAAAAACAAAAAACAAAACAAAAAAAAAAAAAACTTGTTAGCATCGGAATTTACACTTACTTGAGCTTATAGCATGTGGATATGAGTGACACATACACTAAATACAGTGACCTCGCTTCAAAGAAATTCCATCGAGGTAAGTCCAACATTGAACTGGGTAGAGTGCTCGGTTTCAACAAAGAAAATCCAAAGCTGTACATGTACACTTCTTTTCCAATATCAATAATGCTCACATATGGTTTATTGATCACTTCATGGTTTCACAAAATGTGTTACAATCAGGAAGTTATAATAGCGCCACTTTATGAGTCACTGTTACTGGGGATAATATCAAGTTAATTCCTACAGGCGTTGAAGAGAATACCACATATGACCTGGCAAAAACTGAAAAAACTGACAAAACACACAAAATTTATACCAGATATGTTATGTGAACAGCTCATAGGTAGCTCACCTAGATGCGGCCCAAATAAGTCGGAACCTAAGATTAATCGAAAATAGAAAAATTAAATTAAAGCTGCCTTCCTGCATATTAATTGGGTTTTCTTATCGCTACTTTATAGCAGTTTTTTCCCTGCAAGTTTGTTATCATTATGTGGTGAAATGCGCACACACCACACTTGCAGAGAATTCGAGATCGATGGATTCAGTAGTAAACAGTACGAGTTAATTTCGTATTTTATGTGCATAATGAACATTGAACCTTCGTCCATTCTGTTCAAGTTATAAGACTTAATAAGCCTTAGGTGATGTATAAATGCTCAACTTGAAGATAAAGGGTTTCCAGTAGATGTACATATTTAGTGTGTTTGTTTAATGCCGAAAAGGGCTTAGTTTTTAATCTGGCTTCACCCCTGATGGTCACATATTAATCAGAATATGCTTGGAACTAAGCTGAAAGCGTGTCCAAATGCAGTGGTAACACCTGCTAAATGTTATCACCCTGCTCGGCAAAATCTAAAATCCCGTATTCAGTAATTTTATAACCAAATCTATATATGAGTTTATAAATCTTTTTTGTTACTTCAACCACCACCCCCACCCCCCAGCCCCGATGTGAACAACAATATATGAATATAATTCTTGCACACATATACCATTATTGGCTTGTTTTTGTGAAGAATTGTTTTCAGTTTCAGAAGTTATTTAAACTTCTTTCACTTCCAAATTACTCACATTTGGAGATAAAGATAGCGCACTTGGCCAAAAAGTTTTCTTTATTAAGTTTTTTAGATAATGATCGTAATGCTATATTCCTTTAAAATTTGCATAATGTTATTGAATATTAGTCAACGAAGGTCACTTGTACCCCTAATGCGATTTGAAGTTTCAACATTTGCGACTTGATTGAATTATATTTTTTTAAAGCGAGATCTGTTGCCCAATTTTGCTGTACATCTAAGTGTCAGCCATCTAATGACATTATTACTGTGACACTTGAGGATACCTACGTGTCCAAGAAAGCTTTACTACAATATTTAAACTATTGGACCGACTTACTACCAGTTTCACTTGGAGAGGTTTGGGTTACGTCTACGGCAGCCTTTTTGTCTTTAAGATTAGACACGTAGTGTATGCATCAAAGATTACACACTGTTTATGGGCAAACAGTTCCCTACCAGTGCCTCTGTGGGACTGATTTACTTAACTAGTACAGAGTTTAACTCATTTATATTGCCTGTGTAGCTGTTATGATGGTGAAGTGTAAACAAGTGTACTGTGCAGGTGAGTTAATGCATGGTTCCATGGCTACTTCTCATACAGATGACGTTACAAATCTGCACCATTTGGACCAGCGTATTGCATGGTGTGATCAATACTTCTCCAAACTAGTAAAGGAAGCAGAAAAAATAAAAAATAACGAAAAGAAAAACAAACAAACAAACAAACAAACAAAGGACCACCAGAAATTGTAGGTGATTTATTGAAACTTGTATTGATATCGGCTACTCGTCGTAAATTGTTATGCTTTCTGGAGAACCCTTCATAATGGTTTTAGAAGCTTGACGATTCTCGTTTTTTTTCCCGAATTATGTTCGAGTAAGTGGGTATCCTCTTAAGAATATTTATCCCATTTGAGAGGACACACTTCAAAGCATCTTTTTTTTTTTCCAATAAAACAACTGCATTTTCCTAACATGTTTATACCAATTCACACAAAATCTGATGGTCTGTGAACTGACATAACAATACTGAATACATGTTCTCTGTACACCTATATCCACAAAGCACCAACAAACCTTATTTAGAGATACTATACGAATTGCCTAAGTCAAAAGCTGTCTTCGACGCGCTTAAGGAGCTATAACACGCCATGGAAAAAATGTTGACTCGGCCAAACCTTGCATAAAATAAGTTAATGCGAGAAGTATACTAAGATAATGCCAAATATGTTCACAATGGCTGCAGCACAAGCGATCTCATCAGAATACGCTAAGATGTGCTTGTACATGTAAAATATACCACGAAATTGACTAAGCGAGATATACTAACACATCTACATCAGCATAGTGCATCCAATATTGCTCATTTCTCGATCCTTAAACGAAGCAATTATCTACGGACTTCATACTGGCTAGTCGCGACTGGAAAACACTCAAATACTTATACTCAAATAGTTAATTACTAGAAGTGTCTGGCATTGGCTCATATCGTTGATGTATGGCAAAACCTGTCGTTCATTCTTAAAATGTTCAAAGGCTGTCTTCATTTCGTTTGATGGCACTGCAATTCATTTCATTGGTTTATTAGGACTCCATAATCGTTTAAATTTCGTTTCAGTTCACTTGGTTTGTGTTTAACTGCAACACATGACAGTATTGCTTTCAAATGGGCTGTGCAATGAATGCGACGAAGATAAAGGAAATTCGTAAACGATTCTTTTATATTTGTCTTAACAACAAGACCTCAGATGCTAACACTATGTCCTCCAATTTACATGGTAGATACAAACTGATTACATTGAGAAAAGACACATATATATGTATATATATATATGTATATATATATATATATATATATATATATATATATATATATATATATATATATATATATATATATATATATATATATATATATATATATATATATATATATATATATATATTGCTTCTGTTGAAAGTGTGTCATTCTTCAAGCACATATATCAGTTTGATGTGACAGGAAAACCAATTTAACCTCAGGTAGACAAAATTTTCCTAACTAACAGAACTGCTGCATATTTTGGAAGCTGGAATGTATTTTGTGGCCCCTATTCTACTATCTTGCCACTGAAGTACATTTTGTGCCTCCTCCAATGCTCAATATTCGCTGACTAGTGTGTATCCATATTAATTGAACTTACTCCACCGGGGGTTGAATTACTTGCAAGAAATGCGTTGCTGCTTGAGTATGCTTTGAAAACCTGTTATGAAAATTTTAACCCCAGCTGCACTTTTTGACCACTGTACCTGCATTTATGGCTGATGTGGTATTGTTAAATCAGACGTTTGTTAAAATATTCAATTAGTATTTTTTTGGCCAACACGTTCAATATTTCAGCATGGAAAAACATTTGGACTGTGTAAAGTATGAGACAGTATTCCAAATGTACAAGTACCGGTTGAAATCTGATATCAAAAAGTCCTATTTAGATGTCATATTCGATTGGATTTTATCCCCCCCCCCCAAAAAAAAAACAACAAAAAAAAAACCTGAGCATTAACTGCTTTGATTTCAACTTGAAAGTCCTTTATCATCATTTAAAATGTTACCACTTGTATCAATATTAATTCGATTTACATTGGTCAATTCCGTACAATTCTGGCACCAACATCTCTAACTGCTACAACATTGAACTTTTGACAATTTAAAATGCGAAGGGCTTGTGATTAACACAACTGAAAACTCTCTGTAACTTATTATATTCATTGCGTGTCCACTGCGCAACAACATATGCATAGATCTTATCTAAACATATCTATCTTCACTGGATAACCTAATGGTACATCGTGTAATAATTAAGAGGATCTGCATTACTTGAAAGACACACACAGTAAATGTACAAAACTCACAATACACTACAGCAGCATAAGACAGAAATAAAAATGAAATATATATATATATATATACACTACAAACCTTTAGCAAGGAGTTGCCAAATTCCCAACCATTTTATACAATTTGTACTTGTTCGCCAAGGAAAAATGTACTGACATAAAAGTTAGATATCATGATGGTACAGATAAGGGTGGCCCAGGGAACCAGAAATTGCATTTAGAGCTCTAACCTGCGAGTGTCGCTAATTTAGAAATGCACTATGTCACATATTATTTCGTTAATGTCACAGGACTGCTCGGGATTGCCTTTAATGAAATAAGAAAGTAAATGCCAAATGGAAATTAAGAGTGTGAGTTTACTCCAAGAGCCGGAAGATGGCACAGTGTTCAAACGTTTGTCTGTATTTTTCAAAACGAGGACATACAAGGAAATAAAAGTCTCTTCATGGGGGTGGGGGTGGGGTGGGGGTGGCAGAGTCAGTGGAAATAAAAAACGGTACAATTTAAAGTCTAAAAAGATGTAAATTCAAACTCGAATAGCCTAGCCGTAATTGAGTGTGGCATATTTGTGAAAAGGTAAGTGATCGGGCTGAAAATGAACATAGAGTGGGGTATCTTTTAGTTTGGATTTAAAATTTATATAGAAATAATATAAAAAAAAATGATTGCCTGATATCAATAGGTAAATCATTCCTGAGTCTGATGCTGGAAGGGAGAAAGAGTTTCTGATATATTCTGATATTGTTTAAAACAAATTGCCTTTGGTCGTGTAAAGCGTATTTATTAGCGTTTTTCGGGACTGTTCATATTTGAATCGACGTGAAAGGGCAAAGCGCTGATTGCGCAATTGGAGGCCATTGAATTTAACATTTACAATGGGAACGATTTGATTAATCTTGCAGACTTGTTTTTACCTAAAGCAGAGTTGTTTTGTGTGTGTGTGTGTGTGTGTGTGTGTGTGTGTGTGTGGTGAGAAGGTGTTTGGAAAAAATACTAGTAGAAAAAGTTGTACACTAAACATGCAGAACCTTGGATACAATACAAAAGGAGGGTTATTTGACGGTACTTCTCGTTTCTTTGACTAATGGGTTGGGCTGACAGGCGCTTGTATCTTTTCGTGGCATGGTATGACTGTCTGTTTAGCCTTTTGATACCGCATGTAATCCATGGCTTATCTCTGGGCCTAACCAGTACCACTCTACAATGGTTAAACTGTTTGCATATATAAAGGAAGAGGTCAGACCAATAGGAAACAGAGTCGTCAATTCAGTTGAAAACAGCCATGCCTGTGTCTCAGGGAGCATGACGTAGAACATGATTCAATTCATGGAAATTGGCAAGTTTGTAGTCCCATATATTGCGTTTAAAGGGACGGTCAACACGGTTTGAAAGAGAAATGGTTCAAAAAAGGAGTGATAAAAAGTGGAGACGGGTAGGAGGTCACCAGAATTTAGGAAAAAGCCAGGAAATTCAGTGAATAATAGGTCACATAAACTCCAAGAGTAATCAATGGAATACTTTTGGCTCGATATCTGGAATAGGCCTGGTCAAATATATATGTGGCCAGCACATCAAGAATTTTAAAAGATTTTTTAAAAAATATTTACGAGGTAGTGTCATAATATTGGCTTAGATTTAAGTGATCTATACTCTTTTTAAGGGGGTTATCCAATTTGATGGTTTTCTAGCATTACAACCAACTTTGGTGGTCTGGCTGGAAAGCACTACTCTCACGGTGTCTGCCGTTGGAATGAAGTCACAATTTTGCTGCAATTGATTTGCTATGACATGATTGTTATTTCTATTAACCACTGGTTATAATGGTGGGGTACTAGTGCGGAATTTATGTCATAAGAATAATGAGCAATCTTCCGATGCAAAATGTTGTATGTCTTTTATGAAGAAAAAAAATAAAATTTGTGTCTGCTTTACATCTTTAACCCAACACAAAGCAGCTGTATACACCACCTAACATTATAAAGATTGAACATGTCTTTTCCAGTTAACACACACACACACACGCACACACACATGTTATTTGTTACAAAAGTGGTGTACGCTGGATGTGTATTTGCATAGCAATGTTGTCGCGGCAACCATTCGTTGAAGCTGAGAACAGAACTGGTGCAAATGGTGGGCTATTGCTGACAAATGCTATCTGGGGAATAACCTATATGCTGCAAGGCATAATGCTGATGCATCTCGGTGAGTGTATAGCCAAGGGCAACCACCATGTGAAAGTCAGCTTCAGTTAATACCGGTGTTGACTTATTTTGCTAGGAAACCGTTGAGCTGATGCCATTACACGTATGGATTAACAGATACTTGGATGGATGGATGGATGGACGACCTGACAAGTGCACGCATGTAGAGACCAAACAATGTGAACATATTTCCAGAAAGAAAAAAAAAGCAACACAATCTATTCAGATCAAAGTTAAAAACAATACTTCCTCATACTAAAATAATATATTTCCTTTATAATCACATTTGACCTGGAGTCTGCTGCCTACCCTTTCATCAACCCCTAGTTCACTCACCGAATTTCCAACTAGAACCAACTTAATTATCTTTAACGCCCACTCAAGTGCATCTGATTCTATTCAATTACAAACTTAAAAATGAGGGTGTGCAGAATCTTTTAAGCAGCGTTTGCAGAAAGCTTGTATTGATAGAAAGAAATCATTAAAACAAATCTCCCACACGCTGTTATGTTGATGTCAGATTGTTGGCTCAAATATCAGTTTCTGATCTTTGGCTCTGAGGGGATTATTTTAAAGCTTATCGGCAGAGCATATCTACTCGGACTATATCAAGATAATAGAGACGCTTTCAGATGTTGAATGTTGCCTTTTTTTCTTGCAGCCTGGATCAATTCTAATTTTCCAATAAAATTTAGTTTTGCTATCTGAATATACATGGTACATTTAGCCTGCTGATATTAAAGGGATATCCTCAGTCGTTATTCCGGGACTCAATACAATCATCGGTGATTCTTGTTCACTGAAAATTATGTGAAACGTTTTCTACCAGATTGATAGCAGCACAACACTTTCATTCAGACAAAATTCTGAAGGCCCAATCTGGGCGCATTGATTTTTGGTCTAGATCCAAGTTGATCATACTATTCACATATGACGATGTTATATCTGTAAGCCTATGTTTTACTGAAATATGACGTTACTTGTCGTTGTGCATGAAATTAATTTGCTCCATGTGATGACTGACTGGTTAACTTGTAAAATAAATTACCATTTAGATTTCCCTTGAAGATTGTGATGCACGTCTCTGTCTCACTTTTTGTATAGAACACTAAGATCTTTACTGAACCACATGTGCATTTCATTTTCAGATTTCCAACTGATAAACCTTTGAGTAACCTTTGCATGCAAACAAATCCTTTGAAATAACATTGTCTTTCAATTGACTCTTTAATGAAAGTACAAGAGAACTTAGAGATAGGGTTTATTAAATGAGCTAATTAAAAGAAAAGTTAAACGAATCAACCAATTAAACTATTTTCTCACATGTCACAAACCTGACTCATTGCATTGATACATTGACTCAGGGTTGGCAGTGAAATAGAGCTTAATTGTTTGAAACTTTCAGAGTCCGGAAAAGGTGTCATCATGGAGGGTTTTTTTTTACATTCCTGGTGCGGGATGTCCATTGTTGCAGTCCTTGTTAGGATTTCCCTTGGTTTGTACAGGTGGTCTAGCTGCAACTGTTTATTTTACAATCATTGGGACTGAATGTTGCCAAGCTTGTTTCCACTTCAGTTCTACACTGGCGGGTGGTCTGACTATGATAAGCTGTCCAGCTAGAAAGGGTACATATTAGTTCAGGGGCATGTCAAATTGTTCTTATCTGAATCTGTACTATACAAATTTAGTAATTATGGTTTGTCTGGTAGGTATTCTTCTTTTATCATGAAGCTCTGCATTTATGAGAAAAACTTCACATATTTAGCTAATTCATCATTTGCCACATTCATGTTTATCCATCATTATGTCTGTTGTCTTTGCTGAATATTTACCTTAGAGCTGCTACTCAGAGATACATGTACGGGTAATAGGCCCCAAAACATGTCGAGTAGTTACCCGCTGAACACCCTTTATATGCAGAATTTCACGTATTTAGCTAATTCATCAATTACCACGTTCATATTTATCCATTATTATGTGGGTTGCCTTTGCTGAATATTTAGCTTAGACAAGGAGCCGCTACTCAGAGAGACGTGTACGGGTAAAAGGCTCCGAAGCATGTTGAGTAGTTACCTGCTGTAGATCCTTTAATTTATATGGGCTTATACAACCTATGTCAAAATTTCACAGATAAACGTTTGCAATATGGAAAATAGTAATTCCATATGTATATAGGTTAGACGGGGACAGTTTAGCTTATGGAGAGTAAAATGTTCGGACTGTGGAACAGGGTAATAACTACTAGGAAATGGTTCTGGGCGAAAAAGACACAAATGCAATTGTACTCCTAGAATATTTCGGAGGAATACTTCACAATTGCGAAAGGCAAACGTGTTTGCACTTATCTGTAACATTACCTGTACAAGACAGAACATCATCCTATGTAAGGTAGCAATATCACATGTCACATAAATAAATGCTACACTAAAGGTTGTTCGTGCGACTGCTGTGTAGGTCCTCAAGGGAGGAAAGTTTTTTTTCAACTCTCGTTTGATTTATTGATAAAATGAATATGAATAACTGTGACCGTGGATATCGTACCAGGCATACAGTAAGGCCAAGATTTTATAAGCAAAGGACATACATACATACATACATACATACATACATACATACATACATACATACATACATACATACATACATACATACATACAGTAAAACCTGTCTATTGCGGACACCTGTGGTTCTGGCAAAAGTGTCCGCAATAGACAGGTGTCCACAATAGGCAGGGCTGAACTTTTGGGATTTAAGAGTACATTTGCTCTCAGTTTTTGTACATCATGCCCCTGACACTTTACTCAAACCCATCTTAACTTGGAATTTTACAGTTTTTATCTTTTAAGGGAAAAATTGTGTATGTATGGGCTTACCAGAAAGTTTGCGTAATTTCTTTTACTAACAGAAAAGAAACAAACAACAAACATACCACAGCGATATCCTATCCTTTGAGTACAGTATAACTGTATATGCCATTGTTACAAATTGTGAATAACTTCACATGAGTCTCAGGGGGTCCTTTGTTTTAGGCTTAATGATTGATCTATGGAGCTTAATTGTTTGATAGAGAAAGTGTGAGCAACCTCACTCAACAGGAGCACCAGTGCTCAGAGACACCTGGCATGTTTGTTGAGGCATTGCAGCCTAACTGCTTGGTAGAGTGAGCTTATCATGTGTTACAGGCCACTGAACAATGGATTAATTAGTCTTTGATTCCAGCTTAACATGCACGGCATTGTCCAGGCCTTACAACTTGGAACATCACAAGTTGCCAAAAATGCATTGATACATTGTGTCCGCAATAGACAGATTGTTTTTGCATTTGGTACTCCAAAAAGTGTCCGCAATACACAATAGACAGGTGTCCACTGTAGACAGGTATCACCAATATGAAAATGACTTAAAAATATTCGGTTCTGGCCAAAACTGTCCGCATTAAGCAGGTGTCCACAGTAGACAGGTGTCCACAAGGACAGGTTTTACTGTACATGTATTTGGATAGCCACTGGCTAAAACGGGCCAACCCATATTTTATTTAATTTTTTTTTCAATGCTGAACAATCATTTATAACACCATCTGCGCGTCTCCCTCATCAATACACTACATGCCTACGAAACACAATTTCAGAAGTGTATGTGTCCAGATATAGCACGGAATCCGAAGATGTAGTCATTTCACTCAACAATCCAGACATGTAGCAATGCAAAGGCTATGGCGTGATTATTAAGAACTGATGTGAAAGTAAGATGACAAAAAAACCGGATATAATATACAGTTCCCTTCATAAATAAACAGCGAGTTGATAGATGAATCATTATAAGAATTATAGATTTAGAAGTGACACTTTTGGCCTTTTTGTTGTTTTCTTCTTTCCTTTTTTCATTCAGGTACCAATGTTCACACTGTCACATAAAGCGTTTATCTGGGTACAACATTTTGCAAATCAAAGTATACTAGTCTAATCCTCTAAGATTTGCAGCAGTTTGGCACACCATGTGTTTCTTGTTTAATAATCTGGTTGCTCAAAAATAAGAACATTTTTTGTTGTTGTTGTGGGGGGGGGGGGGGGGGCTCCACCACTGAATGCATTTTTAGGACTGATCCATGTTTATACAGTAGCGTTTATTATCTTTTAACTAAAAATCAGTATTAACATGATTAAGATAAAACAGTTGGTACTTTAAAATAGTATGCAACTTCTTACATACTGAATATTTGTAAAGGGCTGTACAAATGTTGCAGAACGTTCGCCGGAGGGAGTGCCACTGTAATTACAACAGTCGACACTTGCTATTTTGAAAAAAAAAACAAAAAACAGTAGTTTGCGCAAGAATGTTTTTTTCTCAGCTCGCAATTGGAGAAAATATAAATATTCCAAGAATATAAGTGTTCTTGTAGACGTTCCCAGAGGAAAAATGTGCGATTTTATATCAAGTGTGGTACATTGGAGAAATGCTAAGGGTGTCTTTTTAAGTGTCTATATAGGAGTATGCCCATTTATAAGAATTTTGTACATTGGGAGGGCAGAGAAATACAACAGATATGTATTGAAGCATCGGAATTGGCCCAAATACATTATAAAGGTCACAATTGTAACCCCCTAAAGATCCCTATTCTAATAAAATTGATACAAATACAGTTTGTATTGCATTCTACAGATATTCTAGTTTCGAAAGTATATGCAGAACTTATGTCAAGGGCTAGTGTGTGTGTCTTTTTTTTGCATGCTGCCAAAAGTCATACAATATATATTGTATATTCAAGTCTTGATTGGACAAAATAGGATAAATTTGCGAAGAATATAACTTCTTGTAGACATTACCGCAGTAAATACATGCAATCTTAACTTTTCGACTATTTAGATTAAGGAGAAATGTCATACAAATTTGTAAGAATTAGCCCGGGGGGAGGGGAGGGGGCAAAATATCGTTAAAATGACTGGGCGCCGAACATTGCAACAACGTAACAAGTTGAAAATTTCCTCTCTTTGAATCATTGAACATATGATTTATAGACAATGACAAAACAGGACACACCCCAAAACAACGCAAATGTAAACCATGTGTTTTATATACAATGACAAATGAGGACATGCCTATTATGATATGCAAATGATTACCCATGTGGTTTGTATGGGTCTGTATTTGCTGCTGTCTAAAACATTTAACCATTATTCAGTGTGTATAAATCACCTGGGTCCTCATATGCTACAGTGTGAGGTAAGTCCTCATTTGTCATTGTTTGTTATCGCACAATGAAAAATGAGGACTCATGTGATTTACACACAATGACAAATGAGGACATGTTTTACACTGCAGCAAATGAACACCCATGTAACTTATAAACAATGGCAAATGAGGACATACCCTAAAGAACAGCAAATGAGGATCAACGTGGTTATACAGAACGACAAATAAGGACATACCTCAGACATCAGAAAATGTGATATATAGACAATAACACGAGATTATTATTACGTACCTTTCAGGAAATGAAAACTTGGTGATGTTTATTTCGATATCTAGAGTGGGAGTCCTCATTCCTCTGTTTCTTTTACCCTTATTCAATGTTTCGTAATGAGCAGAAACTACCTGGCCATCCTTAGCAACATCTTTGATCCATTTGATGGTTAGCCTTCATTTGGCGGTGTGTGCATAGATTGGTTTCCTCATTTGTTGGGTCCAGACTGGAAGTCCTTATCTTCCTGTTCATGGTTTCCTTATTTGGTAGGCTGTTTTTTTACGGGAGCACTATCAATGGAAAGTTGCCCATCCACCCTTAGAAACTTCTTGAGTGTTGTTTAATGTGATTAAGGAAGGCATCAGTACAATATATAGCCGTTTGAAGGTCGGTTCCCATTTGTTAGGTTTAAGACTGATGTCCTCATTTGTTGCGTCCAACCTGTATATCTGTGGTCGCAACTGGAGAATCACATTTCAGCCGTTTATCTCGCTGTTTCAGAACGGTTTTCAGCCTTTTTCTCTCTTTTATTTAGCAATGACTGCTTATTTATGTGTATATCAGGAAGCAGTTTACCGCCAATTGGCAATAAATATTATTTTTTTCATACAATAGTATCATCAGAGTGACAGCTTACTTAGTCACACTTTCTGTGCCTATTGCCAGGGTCACAAGTTTGAATCCCAGAGTGAGACATGGGAGCCCCTGCGGGAACTAACCCCGTCTGCAAATTAGTAGGCAGGCATTGTACAAATATGGCCTTACACCTTTACCAAATGGCTACTCAAATTTAAATAGAAATATTTTGACGCCCAGGGAGAATGTTAGGAAATAGTTGTAGAGTGCCCTTTAAGATAGGTTCCCTTTTTACCTCTTTAAATAGTATGTCTCCTTAATCTAAACACTTCCCCCAGACCAGAATCCAAGGAACCAGTAGATACAGTAGGCCTAGGTCATGAGATGCGAGAATTCGAGTTATGTAAGTTGTTGAAAATGACATATACCATCAAAATTATTGGGAATCATTCCCCTTATTTACTTTATTTTTTCAAACACGTAAAGACAGGGATATTCGAAAAATGAAATTAAAGGGATAAAAAAGTATCCTTTTCTACGTTTCTTGGTAGAAATGAAAACTTCTTATGTGGCTTGTACAAACGATGTATTGAATATATAAGTTTAATGAGTGCATCTCATAAATTATACATTGTTTGTATGTGGCAATATATTGCTTTAAGTTGAAGAGAGTTCGTAGCGCCAAGTCTATTTAAACTGCTACCAATTTGTTTTGGTAACTGTCATAAGTCAGAATATACATGTGGTCCTGCATACTGCCGTTCATATTATTTCGTTGATATGAAATGATAATAATGTTGTTTGTCCGTCTACCTTGGACTTCTGGAGTTCAACTTCATTTCCGGGATTTCTCTGGGTACTGGTCATGAATGGCTCATGTTGGAGCTCGAGTTTCCGATGTAGTTCCCTGTCATTGTTGAAAATTGTTGTCTGGCTCTCCTTCTCATGATATTCTCCATTTACATCGTCAACACGCACTTTTATTATCTTTACTTATTCGAAAAATGTGTTGCTTGGTGGGTATTCAAAACTTGCTGTTATATCTAGGTCAAAACGGTTTTCCAATTGGATTAACTATCGAAATACGGCATCACACTATTTTTTTTTTATTTTCAATTAAATGCAGATGAGCGCAATTTTAACCAACATGGTTGATTGGAATACTAGCAATAATTTCAAAAGGGAGGTGATTTTGGCATGCTAAATCTAGTTTAAAGTTAACACAGTCTGTACGAGGTTCAAAATTTATTTTAATCAGAAGTAGAAATTAACTTACAGGTATTTGGTCACTTGCCTCAACCATGTCATATTCGCTGCATCCTTGGACGTATTTTTTTACTGAATCTGTTCGATTCAAAACGAAAATGGAGTAGATTATGTTACATGACCACCCGTAATGTACATTGGTAATGCCTTATCACACACACCTAGCTATTGAAAAATATATACACGTGGCACGCATATATAATATCGTAATCTTTCATTCTGACTTCAATTAAGGAACATGCAAGTGATACTTATATTGAATAAGTGCCTCTTTTACACGAAACGCGCATGCTAACTTACCTAGAGGGCGTCAGTTTTATTAGATTGTGTGTAATGATGTTATGTGTTATGTTGTATTATGATCAGCAAAGATGTATTTGTTTAATAACATACATGAAAAATGCAATCGAATGGCAACATTTTGCTGTACCTTAGGCCCAACGTTATGGTAATTTGAATGTGGAAAACACTTATTCCTCTTCACTTTTTATACTTGTAGTTTATATGAGTTTGAGCCGCCGCAATGAAGTCTCATCTTTAAACATGTATGACCCTTATGTAAATGAAACAGCCGATTAGCCCCTTTAACCCCTCACCCCACCACACCCACCCCCGAAAAAAAAGAGAGAGAAAAGGAATGTCTGAGAAGTACTGATCCAATGTTGGTGAGTCTCTTTTTAATGTAATATCGTCTATGGCAAAATTTAGTTCCATGGGGAAAAAATACATTTCCATCCTACATTCTGAAGGGACAATTTTCAAGTTTAATGACAAAGCACATTCACCCAGACTGTATCAAATTGTTTCTGCTATTTTCCAATCTTGAACAATGACGTTGCTTTTCTTGCAGCCTGGGTCAATGTGAACTTTTATAAGATTAAAGAAAACCGTATTTCATCATCCGTTTTGGTATTTAAATATACACTGAATATTTTTGCCTGAAAACATTAAACAGATCGCGGAGTTAATGTTGCCAAGCTCAAAAAAAAAAAAAAAAAAAAAAAAAAAAAAATCACCTGTCTTTCTTATTTCCTGAATATCATGTCATTTTTTCTTTTTAACTGGAGTGAGGCCCAACACTTTCATTGAAACAAAAGCCTCAAACCCGTATTTAGGCACATTGATTTTGGACGGGATCCTAGTTGATCATGATATTCACAAGTGAGGATTGTATGTCAGTTATGTTTCACGCAAACATGAGTCTACTTTTGACGTACATAAATTTAATTGGCTCCATTTGGTGGCAAAATAGCTGATTTGCCACAATTAAAGTGATGATGTGAAGGACCCGTAAAACTATGCTGCATGTTTGTTGTTGTTGTTGTTGTTGTTGTTGTTGTTCTTCTTCTTCTTCTTCTTCTTCTTCTTCTTCTTCTTCTTCTTCTTCTTCTTCTTCTTCTTCTTCTTCTTCTTCTTCGTCTTTCTTTTGTTTTTGTTCTTGTTCTGTTCATTCTCTTCTTTTTCTTTTTTCTGTTTGAAAGAAATAAAGCCTTAACTAAAACTTTCATATATTTTTTTATTGTTATATACCACAGACGAGATCGATATCTTTAAATATCAGTTTAAGCCCTATTGTGAAACTGTTCCGCTTTTCCCCCATTTTTCCACTTGGGAGATTGGTAATAATATAATATTTTCAATTATAAAATCATATACAAGGTTTGTAGCCCTCGCTGTTTCAAAAATCTGTTGATTTAAAGGAATGTTGCACTTCTTCCCTCTCGTCTGAAGTGCTTTGCAAAGAGTTTTTTGGGGAATCCCTGCAGAACACCATGGTATGTCACAAAATCGACTCTCCTATTCCATTCCCTTTTAAACTGCATACATGAAAGAAGAGACCATTCTTCTTATAAAAGGTCACATAATTTGTTTATAACGGCATGTTTCCACGTATTAAGATGTATCGGTTTCTTATTGGCTCTATTATGACCATTGTACTGGTTTTGGTTTCTTATTTCAAAGTCTTCTGGTTATTTTATATATATTTTCTTGTTCCAGCATTTTTGCTATATGGGTCCAGATGTTGCTCTGTACAGTTTTAGTCAGTATGCTATCTTTCTCAAAACTGTATTTGTACATCTAATAAGATCAGCCAATCGGATGCAGTGCAAGGCTTTTTCACCAAGAAGCACAAAACAATCCAGGACTTTCTCCCCACAGGTGGGCCACTGTGCTCAGTGTTTTTCTCACCTCCAATGCCTAAAAAAGCCCCTTTGCTGGAGTAAGACAGCTTGGTTGTATAGGTTTAACACGGGTGCT
The DNA here is from genome assembly GCA_964020975.1 of Hermodice carunculata. Lineage (NCBI taxonomy): Eukaryota > Metazoa > Annelida > Polychaeta > Eunicida > Amphinomidae > Hermodice > Hermodice carunculata. The sequence continues at coordinate 85,694 of CAXHWN010000490.1, forward strand.
TGCCACAGACCAAGGTTTACATGGTAAGATAATATGAATCTATCAGCTGATAATTATATGTATGGAAAGAAAATGGCTTTTATACTATTTGTGAAAACCTTCATAAACTTTTAAACTTATAATATCAGTTTCAAACAATTTTAGGGCAGGAAACCCTGCCTTATCAGTGAAGTGTCTGCCATTACTGAAACAATGGCATTTGCCCTTGAAACATCACACTTGTATGAATGTTTATATTCCATAGAGCCGTATGCTGTGGCATCATGAGCACATGCCGCCAAAATGTATACAGTTCAATGGTTTCACGAGCTACCCTGGTTATTAACCACACAAGAAACCAGTTGACACCTATGCATGTGTGGTGATCAGTGCACAGGCACTGTATGAGGGTCTCAGTAATTTGTCTGTAAACAAGTTTCTAACATCTTCAAATTAAAAATGCCTGGTACATTACCCATATTGACAGGCTTACTAATGAAAACGGTTTATGATTTATGTTAATATTGCAATAATTCACCTAAAATGTACTTTCTAGATTTGTATTTTCAGCATTCATTACTCTATACCCACAAGTGTTCACCCCAGCAGTGCCCTCTCCAGTCAGCTTGGAGTGAGAAAACTTTATGCTTTGCTGGTTCTTTGCAATGATTTAATTGCGAAGCTACAAACATGAAGCGTGTTCTACAAGATTTAGTTTTCGATAAGAGTGGATTCTTGAATGAATGAGTTCATTGGAGAAAATATTAGGAAGATTTTAGATTTAATAGATATATATGATGAAGAACGCATCCCAGCTTGAAATTTTGTATATATTTTCACAACTGGATAAAAATCTCTATGCAAATATCTCTAACTCTGTTACAAATGATGGATATATAAGAACAGTTCAACATTTCAGGAGGAATCTCCCCACATCACTTCATCCTGTGTGTAGAACCATAGGCAAATCAAGTATGGTCAGACAATAAAATACACAATAAAGGGTGTGACAATAATTCCGAGATCTACAAGCTACGCCAGTATGCAGATAATACAGCATTATTTCTACAATATGATGACATTTCATCACGGCAAACTTTCAAAGTTTTTGCAAAATTCCCCAAAATCTCGGGACCAAAATTGAAATCTGAAAGAAGTCAAATTTTGAAAATTGAACCAAATAAATAATCTGCAGATGTCATGGCCCCGGTATTACAATTGCAATGAACAAAAAGACCATCTACTATTTTGGGATATCAAATTACGCCAAATCTAGATACCTTACAACAAATTAATTTTGAGCCTAGAGTTAAATAATTGAAAAGAATGAAATAAATGAACAGATAGGTGGCAAGGTAGAAAATAAACAGATGGAAAAATCCAATTAATAAAAGGTTGGCCACCGCACAGTTTATTTATTTGGTGCTTGTAATTCTAGGGCCCAGATAAAAGGTAAGAATAGAACTAGATTCCAGTAAGTTTAAATTCATATAGAATTAAGCACAAGGTCCTGGCTGTTGCAATACATCTAGAATGTTGGAAATATGTTGTCTTTCGTTTGACAGCTTTCTTGTCCACCGGACCTTTTGTTGGTTCCATTTTATGTTCTAAAATTCTCGGAAACGTTATACCCACTCACCTTCAGAGGATTTTGTACATGTCCTGGTTTCAAATCATCTACACTTGCATCTAGGCTTCATTGGTCTGTCTGGCTTTATAACTGGTTCTTTACGGGCTCTACAACATCTTCCAGGATATGCCTCCAGGATAACCTCATTTATCAGTATCACCCAGATAAACATATGCAACACCCACAAACTGTAGCTGTTCTGTATCAAAAGGTGCGATCATTTCTGCTGAAGCAAAGCTATCTGATGATGCAAGGAGCTCTGTTTCATAAGTCTCTACAGAATATCTCTAAAGCATGCCTGTGCTACTTTTGGCATGATTATCACTTATGTTTATCCATGTTTTATGCCTCTATTGCAACTCTTTCTCAGTTCTGGTATATTTCGACCAAGGCTGAATCGATTCATCTTGGCCTAAATAAAGTATACATTACAAAGATATACTTTATAAGTGTCATTTACTTTGCACAGTCGTCATAGATCTGAAGTGTGACTAGTCAACTTGAAGGCAGAATGTACACACAAGTTTATAAACTACTCAAAACTTATAACTCTCCACTTATTTACTTATATATAATTAAATAATGAACAAATATTTTGGAATTTCAGTATCATATATTTTATATTCATACTCTTGGTACAGCTTTAACAAAACAATGTCCATCTTAAGGAGTCCATGCTTTACTGCACATGACTGGTTTTAAGTGAAAGTCAAAATTTGAAGTTCGCAACATTAGATTCAATGAAACCTGAAGTGGATAATCAAGTTTTTTGTTTATCAGAGAAGACTTGTCTCAAAGATTTGATCATCAACGCGTCACAGTATGCTTGTTGAACCATGGGAAAGTCAATATTCTGTGTAACCACCTCGGTTGCTATGGCACTGCTGGCACCTTCTCCTCATGCTGTATACAAGCTTTCGAAGGTAAGCCTGAGACAAATTGTCCCATTCCTGGTGAACTAAACGACGCAGATCATCAATAGTTGAAGTAGCGTTCATCTGAGGGTATACGTTCTGCTTCAGCTGACTCCAGACATGCTTTATCGGATTCAGATTTGGGGAACAGGCTGGCCGCACCATCACCTCAACGCCCTCATTAGCAAGGAATCCCTGGACATCACGGGACACGTGTGGTCTGGTGTTGTCTTGCATTAGCACGAACTCGTCCCCGATGGAACCAGCATACTGGATAACGTGAGGTTCTAGGATGTCAGTAATGTACCTCCTTGAATTCAGGGTTCCATCAATGAACACCAGCTCTGTCTTTCCGTCTGCTGATATGCCTCCCCACACCATGATGCTGCCTCCTCCAAATGGGACAGTGGGCTTGACGCAGAGTTCTACCCTCTGCTATATCCCAGATCCGAATAATACAAGTATGTTATGTTTACCTGACCAATATCTTAAGTGCTTGATCAACATTTGAGTTATTAACTCTGGCCTATACTTCCTATAAAATACATACCTTCCAGTGACTCCAAACAGTCTTAATTTTGATTTTTAAAAAACCTGAGCTGTCACTATCTGCATAGCCGTGATTCTTGCTACCCTGCTATATGTTTGGACGGCCAGGGTCATATCCTGAGAAGTCAAATGTGTCCTAATAGACTTGAGAGGGCTTTAATTTTACCCTAACTTTTTGCAGATAGGTTTCAAGACATTGAATTATTAAAACCCCTTTATGATAATCTCCGCTACTAATGCTCCTCAAAATCCAAACAGTTATGATAAATTAATGGTTGCGCGGGTCATTCAATTCGTCTTGAACTTGTCCTTTGGGTTTTATAAGTTGTGTATTGCAGTAGTTATTATCTTTTAATATGTATATTGGCACATTTATTCCAATGAGTGTCTGATACTTAAAGTAATTTCTAATTCGAAGCAGCACCCAAAAATGCTTTCGAGTGCATTGATTAAGGCATCGATCGTCACATGAATTTTCCTTCAATCACTTTGAATATTGTACTGATCATGAGTATTTAAATGCTCATGAATTATGCGTTTTCAACATTCCCTGTTCATTAGCTCTCGAAAAAAAAGTACAGCCATTAATGGAAAAGGTGATAAATTATAAATTAACAACTGTCAGTGAGTTCATTGGTGAGAGAATCAGCCATAACATGAACTTCCAGTCAATCAGTTTAAGTAATTTTCCTCCATGTGCATCAAGAAAGTTGCTCATGCACGTAATTCATGAACAAATTCTGTTTATAAGTGTTTAAAATGCTCAAATATTTGTGGTTGTTTCAATAAAAGTAATAATAAACAAAAAAATTGTAATTGGAAACAGCTTGTAAATTAATTATTAAACCCTTTTATCTTCCAAAACATTAGCAAAATTTAAAAATAAATAAATAAATAAATAAAGAAATAAAAATTAATTGAAAGAACATAAAAAATAGCCCTCTCGATACTTTCACCAAATTAAAAGCTTTAAAACATATTTCTGAATAAATCTTCAGTGATATCAGGAAGATGACCAGAATCAAATAAAACTATTGACAGTATAGGCTATTTCTCTCAGTTTTGTAAAATTAAATCCACCTATATGCCTCCTGCAGAGTTGTACAAAACGGAGATTGCAGGCGTTAATAGAAAGCCGGCGATATTCAGTTTCAGGTGCAGGAGATTTAAGTTTCATTAATCAAAGCAAAGGAGATATATATGAAGTGTACAGATGCTGGGTTAAACAGACCAGGTCACACTACAAATGATTTTCATGAACACTGGTCACAATTTACAGGGTGTTACAAACGTCCCTGTACCCATGCACATGTGTACCAAGCACACGGTCTCTTTGTATGCTTACACTTTATTATTCAACATTTTTCCCCTTTTGGAAGGCTGTAAATTCAAACAAAAAGTTAGACAAATGAAATGAGGCAGAGAGAGAGAGAGAGAGAGAGAGAGAGAGGGAGAGAGAGAGAGAGAGAGAGAGAGAGAGAGAGAGAGAGAGAGAGAGAGAGAGAGAGAGAGAGAGAGAGAGAGAGAGAGAGAGAGAGAGAGAGAGATTAATCTGTCGATATGCCTATGCGTGGTCAACAGCGTAATTGTCCATGGACTTAATGTTCGTGTATATTGATAAACAATGTCCTGTGTTGGTGTTATACCTGTCAGCAACACTCAAATCCTCAAGTAATCAATAACTGCAAAATATAAGTAGTCATGTGGTGTCCATACTTCAGAGTGGTCTCTAGCTCTGCTTTCCTAACACTAACGGTACCCAAGCACCTCTTGCATGTTGATTTAACAGATCAAACTAGATGCTCCCATCACTATGGGGACCTATGAATTTCCACTCGAGACAAATGTGGCCATGACATTGTAACAGGAAATTTTATCTAGCTATTATTCCATGCTCCCTTGTATTTAAAATGAACTCACTATTACAAGTACTGATTGTTTGTAAGATATTCCTTATAACAAGAATGGCTGACAGGCAATGCTAGCATTGCACGCATGGTTTGAAAAGTTTATTCACCCCACGAGACAGGCGTTGAGCATCGTGCGCTGGGCTCAACGCATGTTGTAGTACACCAGTTGCAGGAAAAAGTAAGCACTAAAACGCATTCTCAGAAAGAGATGCGCGCACGTTTGAGCATGCCGGTAGCAATCACATCTTCCTGATGCCATGCAAGATGCGTGGTGCAGTGTTCAAGCATGCGTAACGCTGTATGAGTTTTGGTAGTCCATGATGCGAGAGCTGTACTGTGTCGCATGTTGGCCATTTAAATTTCCAAAAAAAAAGACCCATACATTGTCCTGAAAGTTAGGATTGCAACGTTTCGTTCTTCCATGGTTGTGAGATATTATGCCTGATGAAGTAATGATTGCACTTTCTGAGATCCACTAGACCCCCTAATTGATATTGCCATAATGGCATCGCCAAAGCAAAATTCTAAGATGCAAACCGATCCAGTCTGGTATCCTTCTGCAGGAAAGATATGTCCACGTTTGACATCATTCTACTTTGCCACACTTTCCTGATGTAATTAGTACCACAATAGCTTTGGCTGCCTATAAAGATGTTACAGTAAATTTGAATAATATGCCAAGCTTGCTAGGTCTGGTTTCATAACGTGAACATAACTGCAAAAAACACACGTGTCTTTTCTTTTTTTTTTTTCACGGCTGGTAAATTTTCAAATTGTTTTTAGTGTACCATAATTTCTGGCATTATATCACTAACGCAGACCTTAATGATGTCACATACAGGTTTCAAATGGAACACTTGGGCCTACCGAAATTTCCGGATTATCATCATACTTAGGCCTGTCATTCAGTCATGGTCATGAGCTTTTTCTGAGTCAAATATTGGACCGTGTCAACAACTCTCCTAGGCGCCCTTAGTTGATTATATTGCACTCAAATCGAGCCGAGGAATACTGTTAACCAGGAGTATTCTTACCTTACAATAGGCATGTTGTACTTGAAAGAAGGTCTCTTTACACCAAATATGAATCCAGCATCCTTTTGTTTCAATTCAAAGCAGTTTGTTTTTTGTAGGTCGAATTAAGTAGCAGTTGGCCATGAAATAGCTGTACAAAATGGGGCACAGTCAGACGTAAAGGTCTGATTGGGTCCTGGAAAGCTATGTGCTTGCACACTGCTATCCATAGTAATGTCACTTGAATAGAAAATCCTTTGATCATGTGTTTCATAATAAAATTTGATAAATCCGATCGCAGAAAAGTTAATCTTTTAAAAAATCAGCGATGGTCGATGGTATCTTTCTAAGCACTCGTGTGTGATGTCAAATAATTGGTGGGGTACTGGGAAAATAGTTTGCAGGCACATGGTGGATGCCCTTAGATAGACACAAACTCTGATGCATCACCTTTATATCTCCCAGGATACAAGCTATGTCAAATATAGCATTTGTCTGCAATAGCCAAACATTTGGAGCAATCTATGCTTAGCTTCAAACATTCGGTTGCTGCGACAACATTGCAAATGAAATACACATCCAGCATTCATAGCAATCGATAATCAGCAAGACACCATTTAAAAGCGACCCACCTAGATATCACTTTTGTTACAATGTGTACCTGTATGGGAACTGCAAATGACATGCTTAATCAGTTTATAATATTGAGTGGTGTATACAGCCATTTGGTGTTGGTTCATAGAGGCAAAGTAGAAGATGAATTGTATATTTTCATTTATCAAAGCATACACTTTTTTGCATCTGACAATTGCTTTTTATTCTTGAATGAAACAGGTTCCGCTTTAATACGTCATCCTCCTGACAGAAGAATAAATTCAAAAAAAAAAAAAAAAAAAAAAAAAAATAGCAGTCATTCATAGCAAACTATTTGGAGCAATATTTTGCCTTCATTCCTATGACAGGTACCGTGATAGTATTACTGTCCAGCCAGTATACCAAAGTCGGTTGCTATCCTAGAAAACCAGCAACCCAAATAACCTCCTTAAAAGGTATACGCCACTTAGATCCAAGCCAATAAGGCATCCCTAGTTCATAGATATTCACACTCTATTTACTAAAAAGAAAAGACTGGCCATCTGTCCCATATACATTATGACTGTCGTCACCACACAAATTGTGTTTTACACAGTACCATATAAAGACTTTAACTGAGTGTGGAATGATTAGATTGGAGTATAAACCTCTTTGCAATCGCTAAAAGCTACATGAATAAGAAGTATAAAAAGTGCAAAGGAATTTTGTTTTCTGTTTCCAAATCGCCATAATGTTGTTAGTAAGGTGTTTGGAAAAGCTTAGCACGTGGTTACATTTTTTTTCTGTATGTATCTAAATATAATTACAATAGCTGCAGTATAATACAACGTAACACAAAACAACATTAAAGACAATCTAATTAACCTGGTGCCATCCAGGTAAGTCAGCATACGTGTTGCATGCAAGCCTGTTACTAAATACCGACATTGTTTTCATGATCCTGGATAAGTACCAAGTGGAATATATATATATATATATATATATATATATATATATATATATATATATATATATATATATATATATATATATATATATATATATATATATATATATATATATATATATATATATATATATATATATATATATATTACTTCTGGATGAAACATGGAAACATTGGCTTATAGTTAGGTGTGTTTTACGAGGCATTATCACTGCACATTAAACTGACAGAATCTACTCTATTTACGTTTTACAGTCGCACAGAATCAAGGAAACATGTTTCGAAGGTGGCAAAGAACATGACAGAGTAAAATAAATGGACCAATACAGATGAGCCCCCTCAGGCTATTTTGCCCGGTACTCTCTTTTCTTGGAGCTGCATGTTGATATTTTTATATGACTGTTTCAAACATTGATATCTATGAATTTATCAATTATCAGTCCTTTATCACCTCTTAAGTGACAAGACACATGAATCTCAATGTAGATTGGGACACATTCATATGTGCAAACCTATTTTAGTTTCCTCCTGGAAGTGAATGTTTTTGTAGTTTCCCATGGCACTAGGGGGCCCATGTGTGCAGCCACGCATGAATACAGTTATACTTTCCAGCCTATATTGCAGAGACGAAATGTGCTAATCTAATTTAAATGGTGTGTAAGTACCATTTAAATAATAGCTGTTTCAAGTGGTTTACATAACGCTTGACAGGATAAATAATTATTATTTAGAAACTCGTGAACACTATACAAAACCTTATAACAGATTTTAAGTACCAAAACCATTATGTTTGTGGAATAATCATTGTTATTATATTCATCATCTTGGTTTCTGTTTATGTTAAACTGTATTTTGCTGAAAATAGTATGGGGCCATCACGTGTCAATGTCTCAGTTGGAAAATCAGTCAAAAGTAAAAACCGTCTTGGCAAGGCCATCAACATAACCACCGCCAGGTGAAATTGCATGATTTCAATATCCAACAAGCAACAGACATACCTAGATTAAATGATGGTGGTAAACAGTGACTGTAGTGGGAAATTGAAGCAAACCACAGTTTTTAACAATGACAGAGCAACTGCACCAGAAATCCGAGCGAAGAGTAGCAATCCATCACAAGAAACCTCAGCCATTAAACAAGCAATGCCAAAATCCAGAAGTTCAAGGTAGACATACCAACTACTTTATGGTTATTTTTAATACAAGCAAGTTTATGCAAAATGCAATATGAATGAACACGCCTATGTCTTGACTTGAGACAAGTACCAACGAAGGTAAGTATTAGTTTAAATCGTTTTGATGATGGGAAATTTCAATGTAAAGACACATCTTGTCCCACTTATGAATTGTATCAAATGACAGCTGCAGCTCTTATGTTTATATATTCACTTTACCATTTATATAATTCCTGAACTCCACCTGATATATATATATATATATATATATATACAAAGTTTTCATTTCTATCCAGAACTTCAAAAAGGAAAGTTATTTTTTTTAGTATTCTATTTTTGCATGATTTTGAAAGAGACGTGAATGCAAAAAAGTCATCCAAATCAGTGCATACACTGGCAAAAAACACACCCCCTCCAAACAAAAAATAAACAAAAACAAAAAGAAAAAGACCCCTCCCCCCAAAAAAACAAAGAAGAAAAAAAAACAGGCAAAAGAGAACTCACCAAAACCAACTGATAATCGCAGGAAGTTTTCTACTATGCATCGAAAAATTTCGACAGACAATTGTTTTTCCCACTAACATATTGGATTCGGTTGCAAAACTCTTGTCAAAAATCTCGTTAATTTTCTTTATATATAGCTTATACATAATTTTATGTATATGCTATGAAACGCAAGCCTTTAAGTGTTAACCGTGAGTGTAAACCTGGGCATACGTTGAATGACAAGCCTAAACAAAGCATAAAAGTTTATCTGGCAGTGCTTTGTAAATGATTCTGGTAAACAAAGACCCTGGCGACAGGCAGGGGATGGTGGCCGATGCAGACAAAAGTCACATGAAATTTAAGGGGGCATCACAGCAGAATACTGACCTTACAGGGCATGCCCATTCGTCATTGCCCATCACTGAGTCTTGTGCATTACTGTTTACTGCGTCAGTTAACATGCAAAAGTTTTATTTCAGCCAAAGAGAAAGACCACAATATATACGCACACTTAGTATACTTTGCAACTGTAAGGAATTTCAGCTTCTCAAATAATAATCAATAACTGCCAGATTTATCAATATGCATCATTTTGCTTTTAGTCTCGCTCATTTACGCATCACCTTTTTCATTTACTCAAGGAAGAAAAGGCAGAGGAGGTAGCAGATGAAGACATTGTGTGGTTTTGAATATATATGTAAATTTTGTAAACCCTGTTTTGATGGACTGATGACTTAAACACATGGTCATATCTATCTATCTATCTATCTATCTATCTATCTATCTATCTATCTATCTATCTATCTATCTATCTATCTATCTATCTATCTATCTATCTATCTATCTATCTATCTATCTATCTATCTATCTATCTATCTATCTATCTATCTATCTATATATCTATCTATCTACCTATCCATCCATCAATCCATTTATCTGTCTATCTTTAATATATACATTTTTTTAAAAATTCTAAATCTTGAATTTTCACAAGCTTCTAAGATACACGTAATATTGTGAGTTTTATGTATATGATATTGACTCGTATTTATATATACTAAAATATTTGCATTTCAAATAATGCAACTTGACTGGATTTTTAAACAACATATCAATATTTTAATTAAATGGGAGCTCTATGGATAGCCTTTATGCAACCAAAACAGTTACCCAAAAATAAGTCCCAGCTGAGTTGAGATCAGTTACATCTGAAACTAAGCTACATTGAGCGTACCAGAGTTAAATTTGAGCTGGTAGTATATGGATATGAGTGACCAGTTCATATAACATAACGCCTAAAAAATTCATCAAAGTACATGTACACGAAGCTTGACGTGGATGTTGGGAAAAAAATCGATGTGAACACTTGGTATCCCATATTGACCATGGTAACATGTATGCTTATTGGTCACTTCATTATTCCTTTTTTTTATTTCAAAATCAGGAAATAGTAGTAGCACCGTTTAATTTTACACTTTAAGTGGAGATCATACTTAGTTTGATTCAAACGTAGGTGGAAGACAATACAGCAGATGACTTGGCAGAAAATTCAAAAACTACAAAGCACACAAATAGTAAAGCAGAAAGGTTTTGTGAACAGCACATACTGAGCTAACTAGGATTCTGGTATGTGCAATAATAAGAGCACAAGATGAATAAATCATATTGCAGATTTTAGCTAAAAATGCAAAAGGAGGAGGAGGCAAATTGGCTGGCGTTTCAGCCCCCCCCCCCCCTTTCGGGGCAAACGTAGCGGATAACTTCACGATTTACTGCATTATAAACTGTCCCGCTGTGCATTGCTTATTATGTGCGGTAGTATAGGGCAGAAGCACTATGTTTCAGTAACAGAAGAATATCTTGCAGATTGATTGTGATCACTAAGTTTTTTTTTTTTTTGTTTGAACATGTTTTGTTGAGCCAAGACATTTTTGTTAAATATATACTGGGAATATAACTATGTGCCAAGCGAATGTTTTAAGTCCATGTGTCTATGTCTATTTGTCTCATTGCCCATCCTTTGCCTCAAAAAGAGAATTATTCTAAGCAAACAAATAACAACAACAAGATATCTCCAATCTTAAGTTCTTTCAGATACAATGTTACCTGCATGGCAATGCTCTTATGGCAAATTGCAAAAGCCATATTAAGGGGAAAATGGTTCATTCTTTGGGTTAGTGATACAGAACAACTTTTTGTGAGGGATTAGTGATAAAGAACAACTTTTTGTAGGATCCCTTTTTTAGTTATGCCCATATGAGTTTCCCTTGGTTAAGTGTTTACCTGAGATGACAGTACGGATCAGGTAACACGTCCTTAGCAAGGCAGTAGGACCATAATCCTTAAGTCGCAAATGTAAACCTGCCTCAATTATGAGGAACAATCAGAGAACACTCACTGGGACGAGTCACGGGCCCCCCCCCCCCCAAAAAAAAAATTTGGTTGTCCTCTTTGTGTAGCTGTAACATCAAATGTTGTTTCTCTATTGCACGTAGCTGAGATATTTGATTTAGTGGAAATGTACTCATAATGACATACAGCAGGCGTGCTGCAGGTCACACTGGGTGGCCTGGCTTTGGCATCTGCAATTGCTACTGATGATGATGATGATGATGATGATGATGATGATGATGATGATGATGATGATGATGATGATGATGATGATGATGATGATGATGATGATGATGATGATGATGATGATGATTTACAAAGGTTCCAGTTGGTGCCATAGGGAACTTATTCTTTCTCTGCACTGTGTAAATAGGAAATATTATGTGCATTTGGTTCTATTTTACCCTCTCCGCTACAACCCTACCAAATGTGCCCAACCATGCCGCTAAACCCTGCTAGATTCCTTGCTTTGTATGATCATTAATCTGATATGCCAGTTATTATTTTTAAAGCAATTTGGGAACCTCCAGTTTTAAGCTAAACAGAGCTCTTTCTGGTTCGCCATCAGCGGGGTACTGCCATGGAATACTATGAGTCAACAACAATGTCAATCCTCAAATAATACAACCAAGGTTCATAATTGAAGGGTGACAGATTATGACCTCATTGAGGTATTTGATGTCCATGGTACACACATTGTTGCAAAACACTGGCAGGCAAGCTGCATGAATACAAGTCGCACACCCATCAAAATAAATAAGTCATAACGATGATGTAATAAATGAATATATATATATATATATATATATATATATATATATATATATATATATATATATATATATATATATATATGTGTGTGTGTGTGTGTGTGTGTGTGTGTGTGTGTGTCTAGGTCAAACAGTACATCTAGAAAAATGTGAACCAGTAGATTGATTGCTTTAAATGTTATCAGTATGAGGAAAGATTGATTTTTTGGTGCTACGTTTTAATACAGAAACTCATGATTTCAACATCTAGTTTTATGCATGCATGTAAATGAACATTTCTTCTGGTTGTTTATTTGTGCATGATATACAATATACCTGTTACAAGTTAGTTGCGATTTGTGATTGGTTTTCCTAAATTTACAGAAGAGAGCGTCTCCTTTTGTGGCAACTTCGTTAGATATGTTTGAAGATGCTGTTGTTTAAGTTCAACTTTACTATCTTTTTTATTAGTCTAACCAAGGTACGAAGCCAACATACAGGTACATTGTGCAAAAAACTAAAGTAATTTTCTATTGGTTAAATTATGCATATATAAAGGTGTACATTAAAATATGTGCCCTGATAAAATCACACTTTTACTATAAGTAAACAGATTCAGACACTACACGTCATTTCAATGGCTCAAAGGCTTCAATTGTGAGACAACACACTACTGTTGGAAAACCCTCAGATTCATTGCATGAGTTCCTCAAACTTAAGCATGTCAACAGAATTATGCTCATACCGGAGGATGCTATACAGTCTTAATTAATCATTGTTTAAATTGGGGAAAATGTTGATTCAACGTTGGACTTGCCATATTTGTGTCGCATGTTTATTGAAATATCTATCAGTATATGAACGTGTGCACCTGAGGTTTTACAATTAGTTCTGATTTTGGCTACCAAGTGGCAATGCCTTTTTTGCCTTTTTTATGGTTTATATATCAAACCTTGCTACCACTGCACATGTATATAGCTATACAGACTACAGTGGATGTGGCGCAATACTGTAAAAGCATATTTCAGTCACCAGAGCACAGGAACATCGTGATCCTCTTGCTGCCATTTCGACTTCTCGACGGAACTCTCATTAAATTATGCTAAAACTTGGTGGGTATGTAGTTAAGGTAAAATAAAGCTGCTCTTATGGTGGCACTGCTATTTAGTCCTGGTTGTATACGATTGGGACTTATTTTAAAGTGCATCTTTCCTATTGATAACTATGTGAGTCAATTGGCATTCTAATGCTAATTCCCATTTTAGAATTCCTCTCTAAAACCGTTAGTCTCATTCAGTTAAAACTTTTTAGCAATAAACCTTGGGGGCGGCTCTACCAAGTTTGTTCAAATTACCATGCCACAGGGATTTTTGGATTTTTCTTATGCTTCTTTATGGTTGTTTTTTTTCTGTGTGTGTGTGTACAAATAGAGAAAAAAAACCGCACACCCAATTGCTTTGACATCGCACAGGAACATGTGTACTGACTTCTCCTTCTTAATTTGTTCACCAAGTGGTGCTGCTAATTTTTTCTATATGTGGGGAGGTGTTTTTGCCGTTTCTCTAGAGCTATCAGTCAGAGTAAGCTGAAACTTATTGGATACTTTCCTTGTGAAAGGGTAGAGTTGTACACTAGGTGACACTGCTATTGATTCCTGATTTTCAACGATTTTTTTTTTTTACAATTTGGGTAATTATCTGCCAATGCTACTTTCCTTTTGATTACTATGTAGGTCCATGGACATTCTAATTCTCAATATCATGTATTATGTCCATCAAGTAGCAATGTACTTATCAACGTTTCCAGACGTCAATTAACCTTACCGAGGCGTCATTGATCATGTGGAGTAATTAAATCTGAGTTTGCTTGTGTGAGCAGCCAAGGACACTGGAATTCTTTGGTTATTTATCGTTTTGCTAGCCTATTAGGTTATCACGAAATTGAACGTGAATCAAACTCATCATTCAAATAGGTCTCTTAGCACTTTCACGCCACCCACAATCGGACAAATTACTTAATCATTTATATCACATATCACTCGAAGCCCGAGTTCCTTTCCATCTTATGGTTCAATCATTTAAGAGAAACGAAACAAAAGGATAAAGACAAATGTATAAGGGTCCCCACGTGTACGTTATCGGATCTGTCAGATATTCCGAACTTTACTCTTTCTCTCAGAAAACACAATTTGATGCAGTATGCCTACATTCTCAGCTGAAGTCCCCCGCTCCCCCATGTTTTCAAGGGACACATCTATGTCCCCGTAGCTTAAACAAGATAGCAAATCAATATCCATGCCCTTTAGTGACCAAATAGCATTTCATTTTCAAAATTCATAATTAACGTGTCCCAATGTTTTTGCCTCTTGAGTCAGTTCCCCACGGCTAAAGATAAACCGAGAAACCGATTGTAACGTTATCAAGGTCATTATTTAAATTTTCGGCTGGGATTTGTAAAAAGAGATCCATGTTCAGCGTTTTATGCATCTAGAATTTGCTTCTTTCTACATTAATGGTTATTTTACAGTCTGTAGGTTAGCCTTCACTAAGAACGTTGCCTATTTAGGAAGTTTCCCACCAGCCACCTAAAACCAGTGTTAATTGTACGAAGAGAATATTTGATTTCAGAGTAAATGTGTTACATATGTCTTACCCCCTTACCTCTCTCTCTCTCTTTCTCTCTCTCTCTCTGTATATTTATATATATATATATATATATATATATATATATATATATATATATATATATATATATATATATATATATATATATATATATATATAGTATGGGTGCTAACTCAGTCTGCTGCATCATTAATATGTTTGCTGCTGAAAAATCTCGAGTGTTGTCATGTGTATGGACATCAAGTGGAGGGATTCATTCTCACAATGTGTCACAATTTTTCAAAGAGTCAAAGCGAGTCAATTACTACACTTTGCATCATCAATGTAACCCACTTGAATGCTGATCTCTGAGGTGTGAACAATGGTATAGTGTTATCTGGATTAGCACTGGAAGGTTGTCGCCAGTCTTTAATTATTTGCCTGGCGGAGTACAGTTTCATAACATTTTAAATCCACAAGAAGTACACACAAACCACTAAAATTTTGATACTCAGTCCTGGCCGTTATGGTTTGTGTTATTTGTTACACCGCCCATTATTCCTTGTGCATTTCACAGTTAACAGCCTTATGTCAAAGTGATATTAAAGCGTGCTACACAGAGTATTAGTGGACATTACTTACTCATTGTTTATGTTGCGTGATGTATGAACACTGCCTTTACTTAGTGTCACACATTACAGTTCCCCTATCAGCACTGTCACCGTAGCATCCTTTCGTCAGAAATATGTACTCTTGTTACCAGATACATGTTTTATTGAATTCTGATTACCGTTGCTGTATGAATAGAACCAGGTTAGTCGAAGGAAGTCTGGCAAGGACTGAAACTATTCTACCCGCTCTTTGTTTATCACATGAATAGAAATAGTGTATAATCAATTATATTTGGAGAAAATCAGATTAGGAACAGGTCTTGCCATGTCTAATTTGTGTGTTCAGGTTGTCTTGTACCTTATGGACTGCAATAAAATATCTGCCGCAAGATGATGCTGCAATGCACAATTATCTGTAAGGATATGCGGTTACATGGTTGTATTGCCTGCCTTATGATATCAGGCTACATTACATCATTGACTTATTTTGAAGTACTTTCCTTTTATGGATTCAGGACAAAGCAGCTTGTGCCAATTTACGCCTTTGCCGTTTCCTTCCAATCTTTTTCGCTGCGTTCGTACATTCATTATTGGATAGTATTTCTTTCATTCGTCTACAGTTTACATTTTTTAATCATTCTAGGATTCTCTTTAACCTATTTGGTTAAGAAGTTAAGTTTAACGATTCTTGGATCTGTTGGGTGTGTCATTGCTTGAAAAAAATACCTTCAGCTGTGATGAATTGCCTCTGTGGTACTGAACCTTCTCAATTCAACGGACATGTTGTTGGTCCGTGATTATGGACCTACTCCCTTTTGCGCTTAGTTCAAGTGGAAATAGTTATTGTCGAAAATGAAAGGACCGAAATATTGTAATATTGGTTTATTTCAAAACCAATCAGCTTGCAACTACAGGCTGCTTTTCTTTGTTTGTGCGCAAATATGAAATTTCATATAATAGGATAGCAATTTACCTGCATGTAGAAATATATTTTGCGAATAAGAAGTTACTGCTGTACATATTCCCACCATGTAATGCATCCTGCGATTCCTTGTGTTGCATTACAACCACTGAAATACACGTCTGCTTCCAATTTATTTGTCCTAATTACTGTGTTAATTTATGTTCATATCAACTCAATTTACTTCATGTGAGGATGATTTGCATCCTCGCAAGCAATGAGGTACTCCTTGATTAAATATTATTGGGTAGTTCCTGTATTTGTTTGAAAAGATGTTACGATCGGAAGGCAAAAAACGGCTATAGATGGGAAATCGTCTAGCTGGGGCTTCATTGAGGATGGTGTGCTTCAAGGATCAGTTCTGGGTCCGCTTCTTTTCCCATCTTTATAAATGATATAATTTATGTTTGTTTATTTGCTGATGAAACTATACTCTACGTCTTAGTTGAGGAACCTGTCTCAGCTTCCAACGAAATCAACGAAGATTTACAATTTGCTTCTAGATGGTCCCATGACTGGCTTCTGATATTCAATCTGATCAAAACAAAGGAAATGGTAATAACTGGGAAGCACCGTAGTGTGACCTATCCTGCGGTTAGGTATAAGGGAACAACGGTTAAAAATGGCAATGAACATAATTATCTCGGCCTTTTACTATAAGCAAACTTGTCTTGACCTTCGCGCATTAGTTCTATTTGTACTAAAGCTATGGAAATTGTAGGCCTTTTACTTAGTCGGCAACATAATTTATATAGACATTCTCTTAAGACTTTGCACTTTCTGTTGACATGCACAGTCTATGACGTACGAAAATATAGTACTCACTAACTGTTCTCGCCCCCCCCCCCCAAAAAAAAAAGAAAAACAAAAACAAAACTAAACTTGAAAATATGCAACTGGCAGCAGCCCATGAAGTAAATGGGACAAGGCATTTTAATGGTGGTAGTCAAGTATATAAGGAGACAGGATGGAAAGTACTGGCTGTCCGAAGAGACAAACACACATTAATATTAACGTACAAGATTTCCAATAAAATCACTCCAATATATGTACAATTTGCTCCCGGAAACAGTACTGAGTTGACAAGATATAACGTCTACATGAATTCTTATACTTGCTGAGGTACAGTTGGGATCCAGTTCCCTCATTGCTGATTTGTTTAAAATAGGGGTAATTTAAGCAGCACAATGTTACTGTGGCTCAGGAAAGGATGATCTTTTCAAAAAAAGTAATTTAATTTAATCTAATTTGTGTGTGTGTGTGTGTGTGTGTGTGTGTGTGTGTGTGTGTGTATTACATTTTATTTTGAAAGTTCCCAGTACAATGTACAACAACATTTTTCACATTGCACAGTAACACCTCATGTCTGTTTTACAGTTAAAACCTTGTCAGACCGACGAGAATCCCTCAGCATTTATATTAAACTCGAAATTTACGATGCTGCTATTAGGTAAAAGCAAGGAACAAAACGATGTCAACGGCAAGTGTTACACTCCTTTTTAAATACTAGTGAACCAGGAAACCCCAATGTGACTTTACTACCTGTCACGTTAAATGTGATGTGGATCTTTTAGAGGCACTCGAATATGCATTGCCGACGTCCCATTAAGTGCTGTAATTCACTGTGCTGTGAAATGTGATGTTAATCGATTTTATATCTGTGTTGTTAATGTGTGGTCCTAAAAAACTTCCAGTAAATTTATATTTTGTTTCTGACAAGAGGGTTTCATAAAGTCATTGTCCGCATCCCCTAATGTATGAAGAAACTTATTCTGTGTGTTGCGGAATGTGATGGAAATCTTTTAGATTTCTGTATCTTTAATACATTTTTCTAATAATTATAATACAACGCCAATAATACAATATTTGAACTTTTTGATCAATATTCACTAGATATACATTAGTCAATCTTGTGCAATGAAAGGGCCAGTACCTGCATGTACTACACCATAAAATGTGAAATGCTACTGATTAACATCATAGAAACCTCTATATAACATTTCATATGCATTAGATGTCCACTGGGTAATAGCCGACATACGGAAGTTAAAAGACCCTTAACACACTTTGGAAATTTTAAAATATTACACATGTTAAGTGCTTCAAACAGTATCCCTCTATACGGGTAGTATGTCATGTCTGCGCCAAAATCACAGGAACACTGTTGACACATATATTGTGCATATGGAGTCTTACCCTACGATATTTTACATCACACTAATTTGAGGTCTCCTTTGCATGAACTGGTAAATCTCATGCAGTGAAAGATTCTACAGTACTTGCAGTTCTTTATTGAAGGACACCTCGCGTATGTACTACCACACACATACACACATACACGCACACACACACCCATGCATATATATATATATATATATATATATATATATATATATATATATATATATATATATATATGCATGGGTGTGTGTGTGCGTGTGTGTGTGTGTGTGTGTGTGTTTGATTTTGCTTTTGATACTCACTATTGAAATAAAGTTGTTTATCATTTTCAGGAGGGTATATGTGATAAATTGTGTTATTAGAAACACAAATTAAAGGAAATAGTAAAATCCCGTAGTTGTAGAAAATATATCAGAACAGGTACTGTCTTGGGCGCAGAAGCTTTAAAATACACATGTGTGTATGTGTGTGTTGTATAGACTATTTCGTTTTGCATTCTTTCGCTGGCTTCTGCTGTGGTCACAACAGCATTTTTAAAGAATGCCTGCTTGCCACTCTATTTATTTACCCCACTGTTCTCAGTCCCAATGTCTGCTAAAATTCTTTAGAAATTAATTCTGACTTTAATTCCATTGGATCTTTAGATTAAAATTTAACCTGATTGAGGAAACACTGAAATATTTCACACAGAATTGCGGCCATGTGATCATCAAAGCCATCAGTTCCATTGCTTTTGGCAGCATTAGGTTTCATACTGCAGGGAAAACTACTAATTTCAAGTTCTGGATCCACTGCCATCTGAAGCTGTTTTTGGAATACTATGGCACATATGCCTTCTTCAAAACGCAAGTTAAGATTGTTTTGGTGTGTGTCTCCCGCCCCCCTCACCCAACACCTTCAATCTAATTATGAAAACGTCAGAGTTGGGGTGGATTCCCCATCCACAAGAATGTAACACAGCAAGAATCAATGATACTTCGGATGATCAACCGCAAGCACTATCCACGCTGTTACCCCAGTTCTGTTCATAACTAAAATATCATCTTTTAGCCGTTCATCGCCTTATTTCTGTACGTTCCTCTGCCTCTCTCTGTAATTAAGTAACCAGTGTTTATTTATATGTATAACGGGAAGCAGTTAGCCGCTCATGGGCAATAAATTATGTGGATCCCAAAATTTTATCATTAGAAGTGATAGCGCAGTTAGTTAGACCGTCCGCTTCTCATGCCAGGGCCAAAAGTTTGAATCCCATTGCCGGACATGTCAGTCATTCGGCGAACTTACCCTCACCGTAAGATTAGTACGCAGGCATTGTACTGTTGTGTCATTACACCTATACCAATCCCCTGCTGAAATGTTATCCAAATAGTCATCTAGAAACACTTTTGACGCCTGGGAAATAACTTAAGTTACAGTTACAGAGTGCCCCCCCCCCAAGTAAGTTCTTTTTCTTATATTTCATGTATGACAATACAAAATGTGTGTCCCAAGACTAAGATTAATACTGGTGTAAAGAGACAAGATGTAGCATATCCAGTTACACAATACTTTTCTTAAGACGCGTACAGAAAGACAGGTTGGCTCATTTTAAGGCAGTGGTATATAAGAATTCATAAACAGCATGATGTTCTGTTAAACAAAATACCATTTGAGTCGTGATTTGACTGGCTTAATGCAGGGAACCAGTAGATACAGCAGGATAAGTTGTCAGATGCAATATTTGGAGTAAATTGCTGGGAACGCCTTATTTACACCTTTATTTATTCACAATACCACGCAAAAAACAGGGGTGTTCGGAAAAAAAATGAAATTAAAAAAATAAAATGATTTTTTTCTTGGTTTCTTGGTGGAAATGAAAACCTCGCTGTGTCTGAATTATATAAACGATGCATTAAATAAATAAACCTACCAATTACAGCGGATATTGTATGCATTCTTTCATTAAGAAAATGAATGTAAACGGAAAATTAAGTGTGAATAGTAAAACTGTCCTTTTTAACGTGTATAGGTAGAAATGGATTCTTCTTGTATATAAATTTTATAAACGATGTATTGAATAAATAAGCCCACCAATTGCAGCTGATAGGTCATAAATTCGTTCATGAGGCAATATATTGCTTTAAGTTGTCAAGATTTGCTACCATAAAGTCGACTAAAACTTGTACTTACTTTCTAGTACCTGTCTCAAGGCAGATGATACATGTGTTCCTGTATGCTACATTTCCGATCATTCTGCTTATATAAAAATAATGATGAAGTTGTATTTTTGCTGTTCACCTTGAACTTATGGATTTCGACTGTGTTTCTGTGATGACTTAGTCGCAGACCATGGATTGCTTTGGTCATATTGTTTGTTCCAATTTTCAATACAGTACCCCTGTCATCATTGAAATTTGCTGTCTCCTTCTCACGAAATTGATTATTAATAATGTTGTCAAAAAACCCTCTTGTCATCTTTAGTTATTCTAATGACTTGAGTTGTTTGCTGGATATTCAAATATTGCTGATATATTAGGTGATGTGCTTGTTGGCAGGTTTGGTAAGACTTGTGCGATTCTTCCATTGGACTATCTTTTCAAAATACGTTATTTGCGTGTCATGGTCTCATACTATCGTTCCGTTGAATGCATTTGAAGATAATTGTAACCAAAATGGTATTTGAATGAATGCATCAGTTGAATATGGGCTACCCACACAGCTCCCTTTCAATGATATTGAGGGCTTCAAGTTCAAAAATCCATGCAAAAAGAATACTTTGAAATAGGAATATTTTAGTATATATTCATACGTGGCTAAATAGCTTATAGATATAATTTACAACGTCATGTGTATTTAGTAAACTTGGGAATGTCCAAGATTAAAAATCAGAAATGCTTCAAAATAAGTATAAATTACAATACTAACAAGCTCACAAGGTGGATTCAACAGCAGTTTGAACATCTGCATATATATATATATATGTATATATATATATATATATATATATATATATATATATATATATATATATATATATATATATATATATATATATATATATATATATATATATATATATATATATATATATATATATATATATATATATATATATATATATATATATATATATATATATATATATATATATATGAAATACTGGAGATTTATATTGTGGAATATATCTATTTAGCAAATTCAAAATGCTGCATCTCTCGTTCAACATCCAGTGGAGTTGCAATAGTCAATAACAGTTGTTTTTTAAGGTTGAAATGTAATTTTGTTGCCTCTACTTTTGACACTATTGAGCACATGAAGCTATTTGTTCCAATATTTCCACACCATTTTTACTCCTTCACTTTAAAAGGCATTAACCAATAATTGTGGTTACTTTCGAACCTGTTTTAAACTTGCTAGGTATCACAATGTCCGATAAAACTCCACATTTTGGCCAAAAGGAAGAGAAAAGAACGAATATAGTAATTAGAAAACAACAGAAAATGCCTATATTGCGAATTACCCTGTATTCAAGTCATAACTCTGTTAAATAGGGTGTATAAATAATTTAAACAAGGCGCAATGTCTGCCTATACTACTTTTTCAACTTTTCTAATACTTGAATAAATGCAAAAAGGTGATGCGTGATTGAACAAAATTAATACTAATATGATATACATTGGTTAATTTGGCAGTTAGTGATTTTTATAGACATTCTGGTGGCATACCATTAAAATAGGGCCAGGGAAATTAAAATATATATTCTTTATATATTTCCCTATAGTACCCACATACTTCTGCTGCACCATTAAACTAACGATGCATATAAGTACTTCAGTCGATCTGAACAATGCATCTCGTGTTCCAGATGCACGACAAGCTCTAATATGCATCCCACGGGAAAACTCATGACCATGCTTGTCAGATTGATCAGCATAACTACACCTTAGTGGATAGGGCAATGATATCATCTGTGCCTGAGTTGGCCTTTTAAGTACTCGTTGAAAGACTGGTAGAATTAGTAAAAAATTGAAGGCAGTGTGGAGAAAGTAAACGTTCTCTGCAGTTGCAAAGTAAAATCTGTGTGCCTCTTATGGGCTAATGCCTTTGTTCCTTTTTGTCAAGCTGAATTTATACTTTTGCATGTTATCCGAAGCAGTAGCCAGTAATGCGCAAGAGTAACTAGTTATAGAGCTAATTCTGTCCCTTACATTATATCGTAAGTTTTATGTAACTGTTTCATTCTTGTGGGGGAGCTTACCCCCTCATTTCTGTCAACTCCGATAAAAATTGTCTAGCTTGTCAAGTCCCTGATCACAAAATGCTCACAGCATAGACATGCGTAACAATGTGTAGTTGATTGCTGTATGAGATACGTCATACTGATAAACCATGGCCAGGAGGAACCATATGTAGTAGTACATTCTCGTGTTGCACAGGCAAAGTTCCTTGGTCAAAAATGTGACCACAATAAGAATTTGATTCTTGACATCCCCAGTGGGATCGGAAGTTTCGGCTAAATTGAAATAAAACGTGGATAGAAATATAAATCATGTAATTTTGAACCGATTTTGTGTTTTTGACTTAGAGTGAATCTGAAAATTAAAAAAAAACAAAAACAAAAACAAAAAACAAAAAACAAAAAAAAAAAAAAAAAAAAAAAAACAAAAAACAAAAAACAAAAAACAAAAAAAAAAAAAAAAACCTGAAAGGCCAGGTTTTTTTGTTAATCTTGCTAATCAGTTGTTGGAATGATACCAGACACTGGGCAAGTATTAAGGTTTAAAGTATGTGAATATTGGCAGCTCTAAGGAAATAAAATTTTGCAAAATGACGCGGAAATACGTGCTTTTTTGATGTACGAATTTTAATTTTAGATCTCAGTTACAATCTTGTATTGATGTTGGTGCCAGCTGGCATGGATACAACTGTCGGTCACATACATATATCGAAATTTTGTTGTACACAAAAGATCATTTCAATCCAGTGTGACAAGTCCTTTATTTGGAATTAATACATTTTTAGAGATTTCAAACTGAAGCCTGGGACTATCCAGCAGAAGCAGCCTCCACAGCAGTCGAAGGTGAGCTTGGATATACAGTTGAGCTGTGGTGAGTCTCTACAACTGACCTGGTAATTGTCTTTTACGCCGCGTGTTTTCTGTCATCTGCAAAAAAAGTGTTAAAATGTAAAAACTACATATAGCTAGCTCAGATATTATTGACATGCAACATACAATTCAAAATGTATGGCCAACAAGTAGTAATTTCCTTACCCTGGTACTGGTGTCTTTTTTTTGCGAAATTCAGAAACATTTTAGCTCTGCTTTTGTACATCAAATTCACAGTCGAATCAATATTGCTCAACTATTTCAGCTCATTTAGCAAAAAGATCATCATCTGATCCATCAGCAGCAGTCTTGATAAGCTGGATCTGCTTCGAAGTCATTAGCCTCAAATGCCATGCGACACACGCCATACTTATACTAATAGTGGCGCAGCTTAGAAATGAAGAACCTATAGTATAGTTGTTAATTTTTATATGTTCATTGCAAACATATTTGACTGACTGATTCTAAAAATTAAAAATTGATTATACATACAGTACTTTTAGACAGTTAATGGTACAAATGAGGTGAAAACACGAAACAGTTCACTTCACATTCGATATCTGTGTATCGGTCTTCATGCCTCCCTTCCTTGTGCGGGTACTGTCTTGTTTGTTGTTTATTTCAATCATGATGGAACGGCGTTTTTTTACAATTGGTCACTTGCAGAATGCAGGTCAACGTTTGCATACAAAGCGGGAATATGATTGCGTAGTTTGTCAATAGAGGGGTTGCAAATGGGTGTCCCCACGGTGTGAGCATCTAGGTTTGGACCACTTTTAGTTTTAATAAATAGCAAAGGCTAAATAATTCTACATACTACACAAGTAAAGGGTCCAAACTTTCAGCATACTTTTTCAACCAAATTTGGGTTCTGCTTAAATAAGTAAGGTAAAATTCCAGTGTAACCTATTTTAGTATTCTGATGACATTTTTCAAATACATGTTAAAGCACTTTGAAAATCTTGCCTTATCATAAAAACAAAATCATCTATATGCTAATTTTATTGTATAGCTTCACAAATATCGAAACAGAATTAAACACGAAATCATACCACTATATATAATAAGTGTTAAGTCTTATGCATAGGTCCTATGACCCATATATATATATATAATACGTTATGTGAATGACGACAATGCAAATATACCCCCCCCCCCAAAAAGAAACACTGTTTATACTAGACAACTGTCCGTTGGCTGCACTGCTTTGATGCAACCATTGCAACGAGTTTCAGTTCAGCAACAACCATGCACTTGGTCATGTTGGTTTCCAGGGTTGTTATTATAAAAGGTATTGGTTAGGCTTCACCGAATTCTGTCGTGTAAAACAAAGGAACTATTAGTGTCAAAACAACTGCAGCCTTACTGAACTTAAGTATTTACACCTTGTCTGAAGGACCCAAAAAATGTAGCATTCTAATAAGCTGTCACTTTAAAGGAACACAAATTTGCTGTGAAGCAAATCTCATGTTCTAGTTTTTCTTTGGAATGTGTTTTAATCCATATACTTGTTGATTTGTGCTTGCAGGAATTTCCTGAATTAAGGATGTGAGTAATGAAGCAAGAATATATTCAGGAAAAGGTGGACAGTTAACTTGTTTAAAGAAGTGTGTTTTCATATTGTTTTCATTCAAATCCATTCAAATGATAAATTAATGAAAGATCATTTTTGATATGCTTTTGTTGTCCCATGTTCACAGAGAAGCACACAAAGAGTTAAGGTGCTGTCCAATGACGTTTTTGCAAACTCTCCATTTTTATATGTGACTTGTATCCAATCCAAATTCAGCCAAGCGTGGGCACCAATGCTTTCAAAAATCAGAGATAAGGTGAACAAAATGTTGTGCTGCAAATGTCAACAAGAATTTTGGAGTTTATCTGAAAAAAAGCTCAAAATACAGATTTTAAAAAAGGTAGCAAGTTGCTTTTGAGGCCCGGTTTAGTTATTTTCATTTTCTTTTAAATTCAATGTGTTTAAAATGAAAAAGATTGTCACCTGCACGTTACTTGAGTGTTCAATGTTTCTGTTTATGAAGTCCACTTCATTTTCCACTGGTCTCTTTATACGTACATGGGTTTCATCAATGCAGCTAAAGACTGTATCTGTATGACAAAAAAAAACAACTATATATATATATGTATATATATATATATATATTTTTTTTTAATCATATTTCTTTGTATTTTAAGAAAATCAGAAAAAATACAGAGATAAAACCCTGTTGTGCATATAAGGGCTGGTGGCGCCGACTACAGTAATCGATACAGAATTTGTCAAAGAGGTGGAAAACGCAAATTTATTATTTTCACAATAATGAGTTTTACATTCTAAAATCCATCCAAATATACTCTGTGTCAAGACTCATATGATATGTTCATATCAATGCAAAAGCACCTATATAGTCCTAAAAAAATCAGCAGAGCATTAGGCCCATGGGCCTCCTCTTGCTGGATAGTCATGAAATTTGTTGGGATTATGGCGGGGGGGGGGGGGGGCTCAATTAATTGAATCATTCCTGCAACTGGAATATTACATAATGTGGATGACGATCTATTTTTTCAAGGTGACGGGGCTATAAAGTTGATAGAGGTGACTTGGTGATGTGGGCCTTGCACATTTAATTGGGAAAATAATATGAATATGACATTTAACATATATATATATCACAGAGACAATACCTAATTTTGCATAAAGTACTGGTGGCCGCCCCAATAGTATGGAGAAGTTGTCAAAGAGATGAAAAACACACTAAAATTATTATTTTTACAACACATCGTCTTTACTTTACAAAATGTTTACCAAATATATAATATGTCAAGACTCCTATTGTATGTCCATATCAATTACCTTGACCTATTTTTTCAAGGTCACCAGGCAATACATATACATGAAAGTGGCTTCAGAAAGCAACAGCTAATACAATTTTCAACATAGATACATATAACTTTCATAACTAAAAGCAGATTTTAAAAAAATGTAGGTTGAGTCTTATATCAGTGCCTGTGTTATGTCATATATGGGTCAAAATGTGAAAATCTTGTAAACACTCTAGAATCTTTAATTTATGGTGGATCTTCATGAAATTTGGTGGGATTGTGGTGGAGGTCAAACTCGTAATTGTGGTAGATACCAGTGGCCCCACCTACAGTTAGACGGAAAACATATGGCAAAATGTTTTGGGATTTATATAAATTTATAATCTCAGCAAATATTGAAGGTAGTCATACAAAATCAATACTATATATATATATATATATATATATATATATATATATATATATATATATATATATATATATATATATATATATATATATATATATATATATATATATATATATATATATATATATATACATACATACATACATACATACATACATACATATATGTACATACGTAAGTCCTGAAACTGGAATGTTACGTAATATGGATTGCCTTGACCTATTTTTTGATGGTCACCAGGGCTATAGAAATAATAGAGGTGACTTCCTGATGGTACCTTGCACATTTAATTGGGAATACAATATGAATGTAACATTAAACACATTAAATTCATCATTTTCACAATATATCATTTTTGCATTACAAAATTCATACCAAATATACTTTATGTCAAGACTCATACTATATGTTCATTTCAAATTCATAGCCCAACTTTTTCAAGGTCACCAGGCAAGACATTTACATGAAAATGGTTTGAATGCCTACTCCATGTATAGTTTAAAAAATGTTAGCAGAGCATTATGCCCATGGGCCTCTTGTTTACTTCCTTTTTCTGTGTTAATATCTAACCATCATTCTATCTTTAAATCTTTGTCTATCTTCTCATCTTTCTGTATTTCTGTCTTTGTCTTCCCATCTTTCTGTATTTATGTCTTTTCATCTTTCTTTTTCTTTCTGCTACATTTGTCTTTCCATTTTCTTGTGTCTTTCTGTTTTTATTATCTCTCCATGTTTGTCTTTCCACCTTTATTAATGTTCCCCTGTTTTATCTGTCTATCTTCGTCTTTTTGTGTTCATTTTTCTGTCTCTGTCGCTTCTGTCTTTCCAGTCTCTCAGGTCTTTCTGCCTGCTTCTCTCTGTCTCTCACCATCTATGTCTCAGTGTATCTGTCTCTCTTCCTCTGCCTTTCTGTCTCTTACTCTTTCTGTATGTCTTTGTCTTTCTCTTTAGCTCTCTAACTATGTCTCTCTTTGTCCTTCTGCCTGCATATATATGTATCTCTCTTTCTCTCACCCTCTCTCTCTGTCCGTCTGCCTGCTACTCTATATCTCTCTCCTCATCTCTATTTCTCTCTGTCTCTATCTATATAAATCTCTCTGTCAGTGTTTATCTTCCAGTGTTTTCCTGTCTTTTACAGTCTCTTTGTCTAATCCTGTGTATATCTGTCTCTCTGTATGTCTGTTGTCTTTCTGTCTCAATGTTTCTCTCTGTCTCTCTCTTACTCTGTCTGTCTGCCACTGTCTCTGTTCGTCTTTGTCTTGCTCTGTCTTTTTGTGTCCATCTTTCTGTATCTCCTGCATCTCTCTTTTTCATATTTTCATCCACTTCCCTTTTATTTTTTCTCTATCGCCTTTGATGTATACAAACAAAGTTAGCATGTTGTGTAAAGAACAAACGTTTATTAATGATAAACCATTCAAGAATGCAGGTTTCACAACTACAGTGACACCCCATTATAATGATATCTGACTTCCTTAACAACTACGATTTTGAGGGACGGAGGCTCATGTTTATTTCAAATGATTCATATTTAGTTATCTAATTCACTTTAAAGAGAAAAGATGGGATCACTATGATGTGTTTTCACTGTAATATATAGACTAGAATAGGAAAAAAAATGTGTAGGAAATTAATGTAATTTTATATAAAAAATGTACATTTCGGTGACAAATTTATTTAATATATTTATTTATATACTCATGGGCATATATTATTAACATTTAATGTGTACCATGATTGACGGACACTTTGTAGCCTGAACGGCAATTCAAACTAATTGTGAATCCTGATTCCCCCCCCCCTCCTTTTTTTTAACTGTGAAAGGGCTTTTGTGATTGTGAGCAGTGATGAAACCTACCCAACCACCCTCACCTCGGTGCCTAATAATTAATTAGGCCTATACAGGGTTAATTTGAAAATAGCGTATATGGGGTGGTATAAACAGGTCAAGCTCGTCATCTTGAAAACATGGACACTGCCATGACTGGTGCAAATTTTCGGTTGATTTATTACAATTATTGATCAATCATGGAACAAAAATTATGACTGCATGAGTGATTTTTATCATAAATAAAGGCAACGGAATGGAAGCCACGCTTGACCATCATTTAAAGGCATCAAGAACTCGTTGGAAGTAGTTGGGGATTTGATGGGGTGCGAGGCCTGCAATAGCAGTAGGCCTATTAGTCTACGTGATGGGTGGCTCAAAGAAAAGGACCACTGTTAGTGTTGGAACAATTTACTTGGCATATGCAATATTTATTGGAAAGAGGGGATAACTTCAAGATTGTGCGAGTGACTTTTTGTGTTTATACATACTTGCAATGGAATGAAAACCACGCTTGGCCATCATTTCATCGGCTGTAGCTGGGAATTTAACATTTATATAACATATTGTTGTGTGATGTCTTCAATAGCGGTAGACTCTAGGCCTTGTATTACTTGACGGGCGGCACAAACAAAAGGTCAAGATTGTCATCGAAAGCAGTGCTTAAAATGGACGCAATGGGATATAATAGTTTGCTTTATTATAATTATTGATCACTGTTGGAACAATTTACTCGACATTTGCGATTTTTATTAGGAAGAGGGGATAACTTCAAGATTGTGCGAGTGACTTTTCGTGTGTATACATACGTACTTGCAATGGCATGAAAACCACGCTTGGTCGTCAAGATTTCGTCAGCCGTAGCTGGGAATTTACCATACTGAGGAGCAAGGTCTGCAATAGCAGTACTGACTCTGTTCACAATTCCTGAAATTGTCGGCCGATATAAACCATGCAGGTCTCCTACTATTTGTTGGAACGATCCATATGCAAGAAATCGAAGACCTACAAAAAACTGGGCCAAAACTTGTAAGTCCGGCGACACAGCTACATACCTCTCACTGTTAGGATTCAGATTGTCATACAGTTCATGTGTTATTATACCAATGCTTTCAGGATAGAGACGGAACCTAAGTCTTATTTCATCTCGAATTAAACAATCCAGTGGTTTACTTCGATCCGTGAAAATTCGAGGATTTCGTGTTGCCCTTTGATGGGCCATAGCATGAATAAAGGCAGCCATCTTGGATCAGTGTTAATTTCAATACCAGCAAGAACGCTATATTTTGACTAAGTACAAAAAGTTAGTAGCCCCCAAAGGTTACTAACATTGTGTGCTTAGACAAAATATACTTAGTGCAACTTTTGAACTAAAAAATCTTTATGAATACCAACTTTTACTTAGTAAAATTTACTTAGTAAAAGTACCCTACCAACAATTCTATTTCTGACTTAGTAAAGTTTTGTGAATACGGCCGCAGGTCTCAGTCCCCATGGTGTCATGTCCATGCTCCATCATCGGTCCATATCACATGGTCATGAATGATTCAGTTTGTGTCCGACAAAAATTGGATTTTAACTGTACAGACAAACTGTAATTTGTACTTTCAGTTGTACGTTTTGAGCCTCCATGGTCAGTGTGTGTCTGGGAAATGACTGATCACTGATAAATAGCTGTTAACACGAGAGTGTAAAGTCACGTAAACTAAGGCACTTTGTTTTGATTTGGATACCGGTAATGTTAACAGTGTTGTGAGTAGTTGGTGTATCCACATGACCAAATTTGACCGCATATGACGTCATAAAGCCCTGTACGTCTCTGGATATGAAGTTTAGAAGTCCAGATTGGTCAGGAAGTGTCTATATATTTAAATCAGTCTTTGGGGGAAAAAAGACTATAAGACTTGTAGACTTCCAATCCTCAAGAAATATATATTTTGACACTCATGCCGAAATTGGTCAGAGAAATCACGCTAGTGCTAGCCGTATCTTGCAGAATGGAGAAAGATATAGTCTACACAAAAAGCCGTACTACTCTTTATTCTTGGGGATTTGCTCTGGCTGAAATCTTGTTCAAATTGAAAATTTAAAGTTATACTTGTTTGGCAATTTGCGAAGTTATGTTGCACAAATGGATGTGTTACTGCCTTTCCGTCTAAAAGGCATGTTTTTCATACACAATATCGCAAGGCTTGCAGATCTGAGGAAATTTTTGCTATGATCACCTGTCTTAGTTGCTGCAGTAGTAAGTATTTATTTTAGCAATCGTGTAGCGGAAAGCACTTCAGTTTGCTCTTTATGTTATAAGTATCATTTTTTTGCGTTGTGTTTATTTTGTTCATAAAAGCTCTATTTATGTTATATGTTTGACATTCCCATGGAGTAGTTGTTAATAAGTTTACGTTGATCTTCATTGAATAACCATTTAATAAAATTGGTTCACACGTTTGAATTACACATATGTGTCAAATATATATGTTAATTTTACATTAACTTTATTGGGCATGCAATATATCATGACCTGTAAACTGATTATCTACTGGTAGTTTATGAGGCGACAATTAACCCCGTTATAAATATCTGATCCACAGCATTAGTTTAACATCACTTGAGGAACAGATAATGTCCATTAGAGAATATGACTAAATGCCAAGTGTCATACCAAAAATATATGGTGTTCACATCTGAAGTAGTATCTCTTATTTGCATAATTAGGTTTGGAGGAAAAGGAGTGGCATAGTATGTTTGTCTTGACATATTCTCTGTCACACAAAAAGACCAGTAGGGTCATTCTAAAGAATTTCATCCCATTAAGAACATACATTTTATCTCTCTAAGGCACAGCAGAAGTGCCTATAAGGATAGGTACCGAATCCAAATTGAGGATCTCAAAATCAATTTAACTGATCGTGGTACATGAATTTGTCCGTGGGCCTGAACCAAGAGGAGGTTCGAGAGAACAAGACAATCTTAAACATGGTCTATCCATATCTACCTATGTCTTCATCTATATAGAAATTCATGTAGAAGTCATCACTACCATGTACGACTGGTATGGCCTAGAAGAAATAACATCCCGAAAAAAGCAACATAATAAACTCGAGGATGCTGTTGTGATACAGGCCTATAGCTAGGGGTGTTGATCGACAAAAGGTCCAATAATATCCTCTCCTTCCCAACCAAAAATAAATCAAATAAAACAAGAACACCAAATAAAACAAAACAAGAACAAAAACAGAAAGAAAGAAGGAAGGTATTTCTTTACTATATGTTTACAATGATAATTGTTCTCTGCATAACGTCTACATAGTATATCAACCAAGATTACTCTATTTATTACA
The DNA here is from genome assembly GCA_964020975.1 of Hermodice carunculata. Lineage (NCBI taxonomy): Eukaryota > Metazoa > Annelida > Polychaeta > Eunicida > Amphinomidae > Hermodice > Hermodice carunculata. The sequence continues at coordinate 117,866 of CAXHWN010000490.1, forward strand.
ACTGATTATGGCTCTTTCAAGCAAGAAAAAATGTTTTGATAATTTTTACATTTTTTTTCAATATATTTAGACCTCTTTGGGGTTAAAGTTCAAATATCACTCCTCTTATTTGAAAGCACACTATTGATGGTAAAAATATCCTAAAAATAAAAGGAAAATGTGGTATCATTTAACTTGTATTCATCTTTTTTCTTGATCAAACCTAGCTTCAGAAATGGACTTTAGACAAAGGCGAATGAGTTCCTTTCTTTTGTTGAAGGTATAAAAGAAAAGCTGTTTTACATTCAACAGTTGCATAGAAAAATACTGGACCGACGCAAATAGTTTGATAGCAAAATTTGTTAAAGTGTTTACAGGTATGAGATACATCTATCTTCAGCCCATTGCATGTCGTTTTATGGATGCCAATTTTGGGACCTTTATAACAAAAAAAATTAAGGATTTTCATACTAAATGGCGTAAGGCTGTAAGATTTATGAGGAAGATTCCTGATATAACTCACAATGATCTATTGCCACATATCTTTGACGATCTTCTTATTGAGGTTAAACTTTATAGAAGGCTTACATAAATTGTTCACAAAGTAATTTCTAGTAATAATTATCTAGGTCACACCTGCAGCCTCATTGCCCTGAAATGAAGCTTCTCCCCAGTGTGTGATATTCTTAATTACATAATGTATTCATATCGGTTGGGCAAATATAATATCTGTCATGATAATCAATATAATTTTTGGAAAAAAACCCGGATGTTTGGCTGTCCAGGGGTTGAATGATTGAAGAGGTACTGCTACATCAATTCGTGAGGTGAGTTATGCCAAGCAATGGACAGCAATTTCATCACAATTTTGACCAGAAAAGAGATTGTGGGCAGTATTGAACTTTTATCTGTGTCCTAATTTTCGTTTGCTACAATTTGTTACTGTTATGATATATAGCACGTACAGATGTTGTCTCTATTCTATAATTGATACCTTTTTTTCTGATTTTAATGCCCTCTTTCCCATTTAATGTGTACTATTATGTCTACGAAATAAATAAATAAATAAATAAATAAATAAATAAATAAATAATTTAATTACTTAATTAATCAACATATATATATATATATATATATATATATATATATATATATATATATATGTGTGTGTGTGTGTGTGTGTGTAATGTTATGTCGATGCTCAGTTCTTTGAAGCTGGACCTTTAAGTTTTATGTGACAACTTGGTTCAGCAATACTGTAACTTTTAACTTTGATTTATTCCATGTGGAACCTTTTCTAAATGTTGAGAGCAACATCAGGTCTACATTGAACAACCTCATTTTCACTGACACAGCATTGTTTGTATGTGGGTTGGATTTGAAGACTGTCATACAGAAACAGTTTTCATTCAAAATCAACAAATATAATAATGAATAAAGTAAAAGGATAAATGAAAAGAGGGACAAAGAAGAGACAAAGCACATAGTAAGAAACAAGAGAGAGAGAAAAAAAAAGAAAATACCGAGAAAAATTAAGCATTTAAATAAAAAAATGGAATTATTGATCTCCTAATATTTCAATGTGTGTGTTTTAGATAAAGGTCTAATTCCTGATAGCAGGCAGCTTTGTAAACAGTTCAATTCAAACCAGCTTAGATAAGTTCACAATAAATCTCATTATGGTTTACCTCATGAAGTCCAAAGAGTGCTACGAGAGTCTCAGAGCTGTATCAACGTGAAGACTACTATTTTTAAAGTAGTCGAACGAAGCCACGGTAAACCGTAATGACTAGTGCTATTGCAATTGAGCTCTGCCCAGGTAAACTCAGTCCATTATCCTGTGTCCAACTCCATGAAGTTAAAAATTCCAATATACATAAACAAGAGAAACATAGTTGCAAAAAGAATGATTATAAATAAGAGAGACGTTGGGCCCATTCCTTTTAGTTGCTAACAAAAACCTGCATTGATCTGAAATACTAAGTGACATTGGTATGCAAAAATGAGGAGATAGCGTTTTACCGGTTCAACCATATTCTATATTGCTTTTACTGAGTTGCTCCTAACACTTGTGTGTGAAAAGCAGTCAACAGATTTTCTTTATGTGTGTTTGTTTTGAATTTTTTAATGCTGAATCTAACAAACCCACAATGTCCGGTGGCATAAACTTTGGAAGTACAGTACCGGTACTGCTTAACAAACACAGATAAAAAAATCTAGAAGACGCTTTTAAATCCACATTTATTATCTGCAAACAGTTTGCAGTTTGCTAAAATCGTTGTGATGTTATTTCTGCTTTTATTTTCACGTCATATTGCTTGGTAATATTTGATCATGTAAGTTGATAAGTGATAGTGTACTTAGTGTACTGGGGCAGAGCTCAACTACCTTCACAAATAAAGGCTAATTAAATCGGAACCACATTTTTCTTGATAGCTTTTCACTATTAAAAAAAACATACCTACTATGAATATTGTGTCATTACATGGAAATATACAGTTACTGCAGTTGTCTTGCTTTGGAAGCACATACCACCTTTCTTATATATATATATATATATATATATATATATATATATATATATATATATATATATATATATATATATATATATATATATATATATATATATATATAAGAAAGGTGGTATGTGCTTCAAGTTAAGAGTCAAGTGAAGCAAATTGGGTGGTTTTTATGCAGCCCATATACGTCAAAATATTTATTGCTGAAACATCAATTTTGCACCAGTAGCTATTTTGGAAATCATTTGCCTTTCTTACAGTAGCAGATACTGTGACAATATTGCTACCCAGTCAGATAGCTGATGTTAGTTGCAATGCTAAAAAGCCATCAACCCAAATTATGTCACAACCGGTATTACATCAGTTATATATATATAATATACTTGGGTCCTAAAGAATCGGGTTGAAATAAGAACTTAATTGCGATGGCTCAAGGCATAAGAGCTATAAGTATAAATAGTTCAGAGGAATCACTGTTTGCCATATCTACGTCGCTATACCATTGGTCCTTATCTTACGGCATTTTCCCTGTTTGTGTTTGAAAATAAATATATTTGCTGATATATAAAATACAATACCACGTCACAGCATTAGAGATAATCTAATTAACTTGATGCCACCTAGGTAAGTCAGCATACGCGTTGCATGTAACCAGGCAGTTACCAATTATTAACATTGTTTGCAAGTCCCTAAATTGAAGTGCATTTGACAGATTTTTATATTACTTCTGAATGACACGTGAATATGTTTTCTTATATATATAGTTGTGTGTTATGAAGCACTACAAATGCACATCAGAGGGGTCATGTGCCACTATATACTCCATTTACGTTCTGTAATAAAGCTGATTCAATAAAACCTGTGTCCAAGGTTGCAGAATACATGACAAGGCAAAAGTAAGTGACCAATAATAAAAGCTTAATTTCTTCTTTCCAGTCTATATACAACAGTAGCAAAATAAAGAGAGACTAACTTGACCACCGTTTTTGTAACATCTTTGGACAAAATATATTGCAAGTGGTTCACATTTTGCTTGCCTGGCAAATAATTATTTAGAAACTCGTACAGATTGTGCTAACTTCATATTAGATTTAGCATGCCAAAATTATCCTCCCTTCGGCATAATCACTGTTATTTACATCTACCATTATGGCTACAGCTAGTTGAAATGGATCTGACTGAGCAATGGTATAGGACTATGACATGTCAATAGCGTGTTTCGATTATTGCTTCAATGTGCTATTAGTCTAAGTCTTGACAAACCCAACAACATGCACATCACCAGACATATCAGCAATATTTGGATATCCACAAAACAACATACATTATGGGTATACGGAAGATGATGAAAATGTATATTGACAACATTTATAATAAGGATTTTGAGAAGTAAAGGCAGGCAATAATTTTCCAAGAGGACAGGTGTACTGTATCGAAAATTAGAGCAAACAACATGTCCAAGACCATTTATAATCAGTGCCTACAGTCATCACAGAAACAATGTCGGAATCCAGAAGTTCAAGATACACAAAGAAAAACAACTTTATCACTATTTTTATATCAGCACAATAATAATGCAATATGAAGGAACACATGCATCTTCTGACTTGTGACAAGACCAAAAAAATGATAAACAGTCTAAATATACTTTATGCCAGCAACTATTTATAACTTAAGGTAACATATTACATCATAGAAGAATTGTATAATATGTCAGGTGCAATTGGTAGGCTTATTTATTCAGTACATCATTTACATCATCTATATACAACCTGTTTTGTCTCTACCCAGAAACTTAAACAGTATTTAATGCTTTTGTTTCATTTTTTGAACATTACTGTTTTTACGGGTTTTAAAAAACGATGTAAATGAGGAGAGTGATTGCCGAACATTTACAGAACTTTAATCTTGCATCTCACGACTTAAGCTGCTGTATTTACTGGTTCTCTGCATCAAACCAGTCAAACCACGACTCCCAGGCCACAAGGCTTTGAGCAAAACAACACGCTCTTTATGATTTCTGAGATAATGTCATCTTAAAACGAGCAAACCTGTCTCTCTGTACTCATTTTAAGTGATGTATTGTACAACTCGTTATGTTGTATATCGTCTCTTTACACCTGTATTAATCTTATTTGTTGGCCACTCTCTGAATTATTATAAATCAAATAGCAAAAGTGGAACTTACTTTAAGGGGCACTCTATAACGTTACCTGAACATATTTCCCAGCCGTCAAAAGTGTTTCTAAATGACTTGTGTGATTACATTTAAGTTGGGGTTTGACACAGGTGTAACAACGCAACTCCACAATACTTGCCTAGTAAATAATGGAAGGGGTTAGTTCGCCCCAGGATTCCCATGTCCAGCCATGTGATTCAAACTTGTGTGCCTGGCATGAGAAACGGACGGCCGAACTAAGCTAACACTACTAATGATATTATTATATGAAAACAGGTTTTTTTTGCCCATAAGCACTGAACTGTTTGCATTTGAACACATAACTAAACACTAATTGTTAAGTATAAGAAAAAAAAAAGGCTGAGAAACGTACAGAAATAAAGAGATGAATTGTTGAAATATGCTATTTCAGTTGTCAGCAGAACAAGGTCGGCAGCATGGATAGTGCTCCGGATGATCATCTAAGGTATCGTTGACTGTTGCCGTGTTACGTTCTTCTTGGTGGGGAACCCCCACCCCCATCCCGACATTATGATGACTAAGTTGAAGGAGAGGGTGGGTGTGAAACAAACACACACACACACACACACACACACACACACACACATTCAAAGAATGTATATTGCTTCCTCAACCTTTTAGAACACAAATACGATCTAATAGTTGCCTGAAGCAGACAAAGGATATCACATACAATTCCACACACACTCCACATGCAGTTTCACCATCACGGGGCTATTTAATTGTTTGGTCCATCACATTAGGAAGACATTTAAGGTGTGTAATCATTATTGGTACCTCTTTTTTCAGCATGTCAATTAACCATGTAAATTTTAAGGACCAAGGACAATCAACTGATCAGGGCGTGTTGACAACATTAATGACAAATGTCATGCGAAGTAGAAACAGACAACAATTTTCAACAATGGCAGGCATAATGCATCGAATATTGAAGCAAACAAGAACCATCCATATTCAGAGCCCACAGCCATCACAGAAGCATAGTTTGAATACAGACAGAAGCAAAGTTTGAATACTGAAGTCAAAAGTAGACAGGCAACCAACTGTATTATCATTGTTATATAAGTGGAATAATATGGCATGCACGTATGCAAAAGCACATGCATCTTCTGACTTGAAACAGGTACCAAAAGAGTTAGTAGCAGTTAAAACAGACTTCATGCTTGCAACTCTCCTCAACTCAAAGTAATACATTGCCTCATAAAAGAAGTGTATAATATATCAGGTGCAATCAAGAGACTTAATTATCTAATACAGCGTTTATATAATCTATATACGACAAGTTTTCATTTCCACTCAGACACTTAAAACACATAGTTTTAATTGTTTTAATTTCATTTTTTGGATACTCCTATTTTTATGGGTTTTGGAAAAAATGTTAATAAGGGGAGTGATTCTCAATAATTTACGTAACTCTTAATGTTTCATCTCACGAATTACGTTTGTTGTTTGTACTTGTTCCCTGCATTAAACCAGTCAAATCACGACTACCAAGGTACATTATATTGAGCAAAACAGCTTGCTCTTTTATATCTTTTGAGATAGCACTGCTTTAAAATGAACAAACTTGTTTTTCTGTACACAATTAAAGTAAAGTATTGTGTAACTTGGCATGTGGCACTCCGCCTCTTACACCTGTATAAATTTTACTCTTGGGCCACACTCTTGCCATAAATCGAATAAACCCCCCCCCCCCAAAAAAAGGAACTTACTACAAGGGCACCCTATAACTCTATCTTAACATACTTCCCAGACATCAAACGTAGTTCTAGATGACCTTTTTTATTACATTTGTGTCGGGGTTTAATATAGGTGTAATGACAAAACTGTACAATTCCAGCATATTAATTTGCGGAGGTAGATAGTCCCCCCCCCCCCCTTCCCAGGATTCCCACCCAGAAACTTGTAATGCAGGCATAGGAACTTGAACATTCTCTCGTTTTGTCTTGCTGTTTTATCCATTTCTAGCCCCCCCCCCCCCACACACACACACGCACCACCCCATTCATGTTGTTCAAGAGTTCTGAAACATTGAAATATATTCCACAATAATGTACGAGTCAATGAAGCTAAAAGTGTCAGAATTTAGGTCTACATATGGATCTGCTTTCCAAAATGTCTCTGAATGATTAAAATTAACATTCGAGTTACCTTCCATTAGATGGGAGTCAGAGCACTGCAGGTTATTTCTTGAGGCATTTTTTTCTTGTTGCGCTCCCCCCCACCCCCACCCCAGTTCACAGCTGTTTCTGCCCAGAATACAATATTCAGTGGCAGTAAAAGCTGCTGTGATGGCGCCAGCTCTGGGAACTCTAGGCCATTTGGAAGCATATGACTGCTCTGCAATGTCAATGTTAGCCCCTCAGCCTCCTCCCACTAAACCGCAATTTGCGCTCAGGCCTTTATACTCTCCTTCATGGAATTTCTGTACATCAAAGAAATGGATTGATTTGATTGATACTATACGTTTTCCAACTTGCTGGTTTTCCAATGTCAAAGGGGTAACCTTAAGAATATAATTTATAACAGCAAGGGAACAATTTACTCAGTAAGCCATAGTATTTTGACGGCGATCCACTGGGAATACATTATAGCTAAATTTGTAAGTCATACTAAAGGTTTTCAACAAGTTAAAAATGAGAAAAAAATAGTGTTGATGGAATATGACATATGCCCATAAGGAATAATTTTCGAACCATGACATTGACACGTGATAAACTTATACTACTGTTTGGTACAATGCAGAATAGTATAATGGGAACCGAGATGAGTGATTAATATAACAATGCTTATAACAGAGACAGAATGCCTTGAACCTGATGTAAGGTGTGTACACTCTGCACGAGTTTCTAAATAAATATTTATCCAGGCAAGCATAATGTGAATAACTTACAACAGATATTTCTTGAAACTACGGTCAAATTAGAGTTAATATTACGTTTCTGCTGTGTTTCAAGATGGAAAGTAAAACAATATTCAGAGGTGCCTGGTTACTTAATTTTACGCTGTTGTTTTCTTTGCGACCTTGGAAATATGTTTTATCGATTCTGTTTGATCATAAAACGAAAATATAGTATATTCCGCCAGTTTAATGTGCAATGCTTCATGAAACACAGCCAGCTATTAGTGGAGTATATCCATGTTACATCCAAATGTAACATAGACATCTTCCACTTGGACTGGTGCTCACATTCAGGGACATGTAAACAATGTCTATATTAAGTAAGTTGCTTGCACGCAAGACGTATGCTGACTTACCTAGATGACACAAGGTTAATTAGATTTTTTGTAAGTTTTTTTCTGTTATGTTGTATTATATACCAGCTAATGTATTTACACTTAGAAAGCTACAGAAAAAAATGTGATCACATGCCACCCTTTCTTCTTCACCTTAGGACCAACTTAATGGCTATGTGGATTCAGAGATTTAATTCATATACCCTTTATATGCTTTTTTGTAAATTTACGAAGCTTTGAGTGATCACAATGAGGCTTCTTTTCCAATGTGATCATTTCAGACTCAGTAAAAACTCTTCATATGGTATTGTATAAAACAAAATATGCGTGGTGATGACGGTCAAAATATATATTGACCAGCATATCAGCCCTCTTTATAGTAAGCGTGTGAATACCTTTTATCTAGTGATGCAATATTGGCTTGGATCTAAGTGAACTATACATTTTAAGGAGGTTATCTGGTTTGGTGGTTTTCTAGCATTGCAACCAACTTTGGTGGTCTGGCTGGATAGCACTACTCTCACGGTACCTGCCGTTGGAACGAAGACACAATATTGCTGAAATTAGTTGCTATCGCATGATTGCTTTTTCTATTAACCATGGGCTATAATGGTGGCGTATTAGTGTGGAATTTAATTCATTATAGAATAAGAAAACACCTAGGTTCAGAATTTGGAATAAACTTTTCATATACAACTCATTACTCTGTGTGGCTTTAGTTTACAGTATAATTTTGCCTGTGGAAGCACTTTCTTTGTCCAGTCAACGCCCTTAAATCCCATTGACTGACAACTGGGCCAACTAATATAGCGCCACCCAGGGCAAACCCTATAATTTTACCTATAGCATTTTTTTCAGTAGCTGTCAGAACATTCCTTTTCGTTATGGTTAAGCCATCCGGGCACCTACTTATGGTGTACGCAATGATCATGTTACAATAATGTTTTAATAAATACCAAAAATGCTATTCCAATCTCGCCGATTTAATGACAAATTGAAAAAAAAAAAAACAAGCGGCCAATTCTAACATACACATTCCAAAATTGGAAAAGTGTGTTTACATAGCGCACGTGTACTGCACTATACCAGTGCGCCATCTAGTAGTGTTGGGGCATATGGAGTCCCGTGGGTTTTTGATGAAGATTCTATAAAAACCTACTCAGGAATGTTAAATACATCTGAAATAACAGAAAAAAAAACATGTTGGCACTTTGCCAACTTGTTAGATTCAAAATGGCCACCGTTTTTCAAAATGGCTGCCAAAGTTCTAATTTTTGTCCAATGACAGGTCCCTTAAAGGTCCTTGCAGTATAAAGCACCTTTTTGGGTATTTATTTTCATAACTCCCAGCTATAAAGTAGGATTTTTATCTTTAAATTGAATCTTAGTCAACTTAGGCTCATATTTGTCTTAAAAGTATCAAATGATTGGATCAAAAGAATGTAAACCGAACCGAGTTAAATGACTTTATTTGAAACAATATTATGAGACCAGTATATTATTACAATAAAGGGCATCATCACGTCCCTTATCAAGTTCATACCTCTGTGACTGGGGGACCTATTTTAAATTATTATGATTCTCACCTTCATCATTGTCACTCTCATATTGTGAGTCTACATTGTAACAGTATCATTAAACAAGTGTATTGCTACTATAAATGGCATCATCACCTCCATTATGTAGTTCATATTTGTATGATTAGGATAATTATTTAAACTATCACCATTCTCATCTTCATCATTGTCACTCACAAATAAAAGTTTACATTAAAACAACACCATGACACATTAAAGCGCATTACTACATTACACGACATCATCATCTCCATTACCAAGTTCATACTTGTGTGATTAAGATAGCTATTTTAACTGTCATCGTTGTCATCTTCATCATTGGCACTCTTCTATTGTGAGTTGTGGTGTCTAGCTGGTGACTGTCCTACACAGTGGAAGCCGGCCGTATCTGGTGATTGCCATATACAGTGGCAGTTTGCCATAGCAGTTGTATTGTTCAGTTAGACGATGAAGATAAAAGCAGTTCATCATAGTTCCAGAGTCATCAATATGTTGGATCTACTTTCGGTACTTCATGCAAAATCTATCAATTATGCCAGTTGAGCCACATGCAAGAAGTTCACCAAGATCAAACTGCAGTACACAAGATATATGTGAACTGTTCTACATGTGCTGTACATGGCAATGACCAGCTAGTAGGATAAGCTGAGATGCAAATTGCATTATTATTAGGTGGGTGAATGTACTGGGTTGAGGGGGGGGGGGGGGGGACCTTGCGACCAAATTTATTAAAGTTCATTTTCTAAACACATAAATTCTAACTACTAAAGTTTGCATTCTGTCAGATACCGCCCAGATTTGAATTTTTTTCGAGTGGTTACCTGGGTGTTTAATCCACTCTGGCTGCGAATAGGCTAATAGAGTTATTTTTACATTCAGCACATAAATTGCTGGATGGTATTGTTATCCCCTATATCGTCAGTCCATCGGTTTATCCTTCTTGTCAATGCTAGCTTGATATTTCAAAACAATTTTCACCATAGTTGTACCAAATTTTTATCGAAGACGGAACTTGTAATGGATCAGTTTGCTATTGAAAACTAGCATCCACTTATCATTTTTAAACTTTTAATAAACTTTTTAAGTACTTATTTCAAGGCCGTCTGAGTGGCGCTCAAGGAGACAAGGTTACCATAATATCTCAACAAGAATCTATCGCAGCTTCATCAAATTTTTGGTGCAGTTACACCGTATTATGACACCTCCAAAGTTTCCAAAAAGTTTGCAGAATTAAGGAAAAAACGTTGTGGGCGCCGAGGGTAAATCTTATCTGAACGCTATTTTCTTATTATGAGGTGGGCACTAAACACCTATTCCATGCTTTGAAAAGCTGCAAATTCATGGGGCATGTTATTTCTGTTTAACTCTCATCTATAATTGTTATTCAAAATGTTTTCTGTGGAAAAAAAGTTAATTGAAGACATGAAAAGAGATGACTTTCTATATAGTTGGCAACTTTTAGGGCAATTAGAGAACTAAACCCCAGAATTAATGGGGTTAATCAAGAATATCTAGAGGCCTTGCTACAGTCATTCTGCAAAAAAAGTCTTTGCAAATAGATGCACTTGGATTATGGCAAGAATATGTTCAGTCTTTCAATATAAATGAAGACTCTGCAAGTGATCTAAAAGCACTTGGAACACTATTTCTCCAAGCAGTTAGCTCATGCAGATTCACCCATCAGCATGCCAGCACCATGCATTAGTCCTGGACCACCACTTTAGCTACTAAACAGGGAATCATTCTATCAGCACAGCAATACTACCATACAGACCTGCAAAATACATTCAAACAACGGGTACGTTATAATAGGGAACAATGATTTTGAAATGATGATCTTGGATCAGATGAGGAAAAAGTATTGATCTAGACTAAAAGGGTAACAACAGATATAGTTAAATATCAACAAGTTGTGATGCATAGATTATATGAATGCATTTTTTAGCATATCAGCCATCTTGAAATTTGGTTGATAACAACTGGTGTGAAGTTTCAAGATTGAAAATCGTGACACACTGTTGTAACATGGTTCATGTCACAATGTTGTTACATGGTTGGAGTATGATATATAACTCTTAGATAATGTTAATTTTAGAATAGTGGTTCTTTATGTAAAATGACATAGTGGCTTGTGGGGGAGAGTGGCGGTGGGGCAGCCATTTTGAGGAAATTTGATTCTTAGATCTATTAAATCGTACATTTCGGATACAATATGTAACATAAAATATCATTATGTTTGGAGTCATTTTAGAAAATGGCGCCCATTTTGAATCCAGCAGGTTGGCAAAGTGCCAACATTGTTTTTTTTTTTTTTTGTTCTTTAGGGTATAAATAACTTTTCTGAATAGGTGGCATAAAATCTTCATCAAAATCCCACGAGACTTAAAATCATGATACATGCTCCCACACTATAGTGTCTAAAGGTGCTTGCTGTGATATCCGGATCTACCCCAGGTTTAGCGCCATGCTAAGTATCAAGTGGACGTTGCTGAAATTAGGTGGGTGTCCCTGATGACCTCATCTAACCACCATTCCATTGGATGCAAGTTTGAGGGCAGGGAAAAATACCCCATCCCAGCATTTTTATTGGTTGTAAATTGGCAGGCGTCAAAAGAAGCATCGTGAGAAAATCAAGTCAGTTGAAGATTGAAGAATAGTTAACTGGGTACTAACAAGGAGTAGGAAAACCGTGACATAAATTCACTTAGATAATTAATAATTATGGAATATAGATAGTCCATTTTCTTGGACTTTACACGCCTGTGGTTTATTTCTCCATTGAGCACCTCTGCTGACCTATCGAGACACACTAATGTGGTTAGAATTATCACACTGCCTATCGGTGACGAGGCTAGGACATTTACAATGGGGGTGGGTGGGTGGGGTGGGGTGCATGCACTCATCAGTCACAACCCATCCCACCCCCACCCTACCCAGATCAGAAAATTATTACAGACTGCAAAATTTATGTTCCTCCTTAAGTTACCATTCATGCCTCACATCCTTCAGTCCAATACCACAAAAAATAGGATTCACACTTGCCTTAAAAAAGTGTGGCATTGTTGGTCCTTTCCTTTAAGGCCGTGAAAATCGTTCATTCCACACGAGTGTCTTGAAGCATTTTGAAAATCGTATTTTGCATCTTTTGTGGCTGTGGGATAATGCGCATCATTTCTGCTACATGCTGGCCCTGGTGCAGCAAGAAATTACTATGGAAATTTGGGAAAAAAAAACTGCATGGAAAAGTCCGCAATTAAAAAGTATGGAATTCTGTTGCCAGACAGCTGCACAAACCAGGAAAAGTTTTAAAGCCTGACCGCATGTCCTTGTCACTCAAATAACACTGCCCCAAAAATTGATATAGCTTCTTTCGTTTTATGTTTTTCCAGGATACTTTGGGAGGGAGGGGGGATTTTGTCCTTTTCGATCTATTAAATAAGAATATCCAGGGTTATTTCTATCGATGATGATATCAAATCGACCTAAATTATGAGTTAAATTTAACAAATTTAAATACAATGGTAGCTCATTTAAATACAAAGGCAGCCCAATGATATAGTCCGCTGCGGGCTATAGTGATTAATTAGAAAATGATTTGGATATAACCTAACTAGGAAATGACGGGGGGGGGGGGGCTGAGTACTTTGTATTTTTTTTAATTATCTATTTACTTTATTATTTGTTTATATAATTATTTACTTATTCATTCACTCATTGATTGATTGATTGATTGATTAGTTTTATTTCTAGGATCCAGAAGCCGTCCCTGGAATATGTTTGACGTTCCAGAAGACGAACTTTGTAAATTTCATTCCAGGCTAATATTTCCATCACCCATTTCAATTCTCTAGAACTCATGTAAATCCGTATATGTCCTCATTTTCAAACCTAAACTGGAGCACGTGGAACTTTTGCGGGCAGATTGAAATAGCATCCTGTTAGTTCCTGTGTTAACTGTCAACAAGAATACAAAACACAACGGATCAGATTTCAGCATGTGTGTAATATGTTTCGCATTGCTCTCAGTGCTAATTTTTATTTTTTATTTGAAACTTACCCCGGTGCATAGGCATTTCGACTGCGGCATTAAATCGACGTGATAGTCAATGCAAGTTCATGAACTACATTTTGTGAGTAGGAGAGTATGCCATGGGACATCTGACGGCAAATTGACACCACACATATACCATTTATTAAAAAAAAAAAAAAAATTTTAAGTCGATATAGATCGGCACATTGGAACACATTTTCACTGCTTTTCTGCTGTTAACATACGCATGATGACTCAGCTATATTAAAATTAGCTTGAAGAATACGTCTTGGTCCATAGCTCTTCAACAATTCCCCACGGAATAGGTCTTACACATTTTCACTGCTTTTCTGCTGTTAACATACGCATGATGACTCAGCTATATTAAAATTAGCTTGAAGAATACGTCTTGGCCCATAGCTCTTCAACAATTCCCCACGGAATAGGTCTTACAAAACAAGCTATATGGCCAGGCAACAGTCATGTTGATGTGCGACAGGTGAGCTTTTCACCCTGCAGATATCTTTATTTTTCATTTGTGCCTCCATGACCTTAAAATTACACAAAATGCAGATTGTATGGTAAAACAGTTTTTGTGATTGCATGGTCCATATTTGGATAATTGTGGTACTGTATGACAAATCCAAGTCGCTCACGTATTGCTTGAAGAATAGCTACAATCTATTTTCGTTATTGCATATTAACCAGTGTATTTTTCTCAGCGGGGTGTCATCACGACAATTCCAATATGCAAGTCATCATTTGAATGAAAGTCTTAGCATTTAATATTTATTGCTTGGATCATAGCACCAAGAGATATATTCAAGCTATACTGTACATTTAAAATTTATACACACACACACACACACACACACACACACACACACACACACACACAAAACAAATATCATAACGTAATACTAAATAGTCACAAGCATGATGTTTAAATACAGTTTTTATGGGTGACTGCCTGTCTCAAGTCAGGAGTGAAATTTGTTTCTTCACATTGGTATTGGAAGAGAAATGTTGATGCTTTGGCAAGTCTGGAATCTCTTTGTTGTCATTGTTGGGTTTGGAATTAATGAATATGGACCATATTTTTCTGTACTATTTGAAAATTACTTCATTGGCTATGTTGTGCTGTGGGCTTTGTTCTCCGACTCCTAGTTATAGTGGAGGTATAGTGTGTTTCTAATGTTCCAGATTCATAAACATCACAAAAACGATGTAGGCCTGCTTTATCCTTTTGCTGCAAACTTAGCTGACTGACAAGTCGGGAGAACTTAAAGGTGATAGGCCTAACAGGTCTCTTTTTAATTTTTGGCAGAAGTAATGAAAATTGTGTTTTGGGTGGTTAGGCCTATGCATCTTGGAAAAAAACTAGGGTCTGCAGTTAATAACGAATACTTCTAAGGTTGAGAGGACCGGTTTAAAACCACCAGTTGCCTTTTATGGGTGACTGCCTGTGTCAAGTCAGGAGTGAAATTTGTTTCTTCACATTGGTATTGGAAGAGAAATGTTGATGCTTTGGCGAGTCTGGAATCTCTTTGCTGTCATTGTTGGGTTTGGAGTTAATGAATATGGATCATATTTTTCTGTACTATTTGAAAATTACTTCATTGGCTATGTTGTGCTGTGGGCTTTGTTCTCCGACTCCTAGTTATAGTGTGTTTATTATGTTCCAGATTCATAAATATCACAAAAACGATGTAGGCCTACTTTACTCTTTTGCTGTAAACTTAGCTGCCTGACAAGTCGGGAGAACTTAAAGGTGATAGGCCTAACAGGTCTCTTTATAATTTTTGGCAGAAGTAATGAAAAGTGTGTTTTGGGTGGTTAGGCCTATGCATTTTGGAAAAGAACTAGGGTCTGCAGTTAATAACGAATACTTCTAAGGTTGCGAGGACCGGTTTAAAACCACCAGTTGCATTTTATGGGTGACTGCCTGTCTCAAGTCAGGAGTGAAATTTGTTTCTTCACATTGGTATTGGAAGAGAAATGTTGATGCTTTGGCAAGTCTGGAATCTCTTTGCTGTCATTGTTGGGTTTGGAGTTAATGAATATGGATCATATTTTTCTGTACTATTTGAAAATTACTTCATTGGCTATGTTGTGCTGTGGGCTTTGTTCTCCGACTCCTAGTTATAGTGTGTTTATTATGTTCCAGATTCATAAATATCACAAAAACGATGTAGGCCTACTTTACTCTTTTGCTGTAAACTTAGCTGCCTGACAAGTCGGGAGAACTTAAAGGTGATAGGCCTAACAGGTCTCTTTTTAATTTTTGGCAGAAGTAATGAAAATTGTGTTTTGGGTGGTTAGGCCTATGCATCTTGGAAAAGAACTAGGGTCTGCAGTTAATAACGAATACTTCTAAGGTTGAGAGGACCGGTTTAAAACCACCAGTTGCATTTTATGGGTGACTGCCTGTGTCAAGTCAGGAGTGAAATTTGTTTCTTCACATTGGTATTGGAAGAGAAATGTTGATGCTTTGGCAAGTCTGGAATCTCTTTGTTGTCATTGTTGGTTTTGGAATTAATGAATATGGATCATATTTTTCTGTACTATTTGAAAATTACTTCATTGGCTATGTTGTGCTGTGGGCTTTGTTCTCCGACACCTAGTTATAGTGGAGGTGTAGTGTGTTTATAATGTTCCAGATTCATAAATGTCACAAAAACGATGTAGGCCTACTTTACTCTTTTGCTGTAAACTTAGCTGACTGACAAGTCGGGAGGACTTAAAGGTGATAGGCCTAACAGGTCTCTTTTTATTTTTGGCAGAAGTATTGAAAATTGTGTTTTGGGTGGTTAGGACTATGCATTTTGGAAAAGAACTAGGGTCTGCAGTTAATGACGAATATTTCTAAGGTTAAGAGGACCGGTTTAAAACCACCAGTTGCCTTTTATGGGTGACTGCCTGTCTCAAGTCAGGAGTGAAATTTGTTTCTTCACATTGGTATTGGAAGAGAAATGTTGATGCTTTGGCAAGTCTGGAATCTTTTTGTTGTCATTGTTGGGTTTGGAATTAATGAATATGGACCATATTTTTCTGTACTAGTTGAAAATTACTTCATTGGCTATGTTGAGCTGTGGGCTTTGTTCTCCGACTCATAGTTATAGTGGAGGTATAGTGTGTTCATAATGTTCCAGATTCATAAACATCACAAAAACGATGTAGGCCTACTTTACTCTTTTGCTGTGAACTTAGCTGACTGACAAGTCGGGAGAACTTAAAGGTGATAGGCCTAACAGGTCTTTTTTATTTTTGGCAGAAGTAATGAAAATTGTCATTTGAAAAGAACTAGGGTCTGCAGTCAATGACGAATATTTCTCAGGTTGAGAGGACCAGTTTAAAACCATCAATTGCCTTTTATGGGTGACTGCCTGTCTCAAGTCAGGAGTGAAATTTGTTTCTTCACATTGGTATTGGAAGAGAAATGTTGATGCTTTGGCAAGTCTGGAATCTCTTTGCTGTCATTGTTGGGTTTGGAGTTAATGAATATGGACCATATTTTCCTGTACTATTAAAAAATTGCTTCATTCGCTATGTTGTGCTGTGGGCTTTGTTCTCCGACTCATAGTTATAGTGGAGGTATATTGTGTTTATTATGTTCCAGATTCATAAATATCACAAAAACGATGTAGGCCTACTTTACTCTTTTGCTGTAAACTTAGCTGACTGACAAGTCGGGATAACTTAAAGGTGATAGGCCAAACAGGTCTCTTTTTATTTTTGGCAGAAGTAATGAATGTTGTGTTTTTTTGGTGGTTAGGCCTATGCATTCTGAAAAAGAACTAGGGTCTGCAGTTAATGACGAATATTTTTAAGGCTGAGAGGACCGGTTTAAAACCACCAGTTGCCTTTAATGGGTGACTGCCTGTCTCAAGTCAGGTGCGAAATTTGTTTCTTCACATTGGTATTGGAAGAGAAATGTTGATACTTAGGCAAGTCTGGAATCTCTTTGCTGTCATTGTTGGGTTTGGAATTAATGAATATGGACCATATTTTTCGGTACTAATTGATCATAGTAATATTCACCTTTTTTAGAACAAACAATGAGGGTGCCAATTTTGTTTCAATCTCATGATCATTAGAATAAACAAAACCAAACTCTTAAATCTCTAATTTCAGACGTAAGAGTACTTAATGATACCCACAAAACCAAAACCAAAACAAGCGGGCTGTGCGGACAGCCCATTTACGTCAAAATGGATGCCAGCTTTTTTTTTTGACCATATAAAAATTAACTTGAAAAAGCTGGTACAGTAATTGTGTGCAGATGTGCTCCATTCTGTCACGAATAAGGCTGGTCGCAAAGGAGCCAATAGCATAGGATTATACAAAATCTATGTGTTACCTGTGTAAAACACACTTTGTCATTTTGGGACACAAAAACTCCCCTTTCAGGGTCTTGTGCACAGAAATGCACAGGGTCAGAAATGCATTGTGTCATTTTCGAGAAGAACATTTTCTCGAGATAAAAATGTAATCCCAAGCTCATTTCTGCAGACAGAAAACTTTCAAACCACATATGTAAACTTTTGATTGGTAGACCACCACCACCCAGTCCGTCTGCGTGAATGTATTTTCTAAACCATTTGGAAAGTATCGATGAAAGGCTGGTATAGTAGTTGTGTGCAAATATGCTCCATTCATTCACAGACAACGACTGGTCTCAAACGAGACAGTAGCAAAAACGCCTCAGAGAACTGTTTTTTCGAGTAGTTCTTGTCAGAATACACATTTGGGAGGGGTTGACTCTGTACAAATAGTCTCTTCCATTTACAAACACCTTTTTCTGGCGTGATGGCTAAACTACTATTAGCGTGTCATTACATTTTCAACAAACTGAAGTAGATAAATAGTAATGTAAATTAAAATGGAACCCTAGAATAAATTTTAGATACTTTGCTTCTGTACAAGACACTTGTTGAGCTAACATATATCACACGCTGACACTTATCAACACGTAAACATATACATATTTTATGAAACACTCTTCAGAAGTGTATATATCTGGATATAGAAAAACAGATATACTCCTTATGACTTAAAAATCAACGTTTCATGGTAAGAGCTTGAATGTTAATACTAAAAACTGCAGTAAACGTAGAATGTCATATCATCAGATACAAATTTATTTTATTTTTTCTTCATAAATGATCCTCTAGACTTGCTCTATGAAACAAATCCATTTAATGCCGAAAAACCCCTTATCCATTCAATAGTGTATAAATTGTCAGATATTGACTAGTGTTTCTTTACTCTTACATTTTTTAAAGTTCAGATACCATTTTTTTGCAAATTTAAACATACAGATGCTTTACTCTCAGAAAAAAGGTTGCAAAAATTCTCATTGTTGTCACCATGGTTTTTGTTGTATTCCAATAGCCTTACAGCACAGTCCTCGTTCTGCAACATGCCATTGGGACCTCTATTTGGAAAAGGGCAATGATTGTTAATTTTTGTATGCAAATATCTGAATTGTTTTACCTGAGCAACAATGCAATTAACTTTTTTTCTTTACAGCTTAGCTGGTAGTTCTTTCAGAAATTACATGTGCAAGTTGTTCTGCTGCACACCAGTATCTGACCCTGCGCAGTCATCCCAGAAGACAGAAACCAAAGAAATGTCCATGACAGTAACCCATACTAGTGCTGCAAGCACAATGACGGGAACTTAGATGAGACCTAATTTAGTCCACTTGTTGTGCTATCGCACTTAGTTGATCACAGCTCTCTCGCCGTGTGTCTTCTGCTGGGTGACAAGAATAATCACTGACTTCTCGCAACATGTCTATTCCTTTTCAAGGTTCCCAGCAAAAGCCCAGAGCCCCGTTGCCTCATTTACGACCCAAGCCTGGTACTTCCGTTGAACGGGATCATTTATTATTACATTAGGGATAGTACTCACTTAGTAGGGTTAAAACCACATTATCATTAAAACTACATTGTTTAAGGAAAAAGACAACACCATCCTGAATTATTAACAACATGTGGGGAAGATAACCATGTGACGAGGGAATGCTTTAGGTCCATATGATTCGTATGCACACTTATCACTGCCCATCGCATGCCTCAGAAAGGATAATTATTCTAAGCATACACATAACAACATTTACATATGTCTGATCTTACGTTCTTTCAGAAACAACATCTCCTGCATATCAATGCTCAAATACAAAAATTGCAACAATCATATCATACCACGAAAAAGGGTTCGGTTATAAGGTAACCAATAATAGAATGAATAAGTGAACAGATTACATTTTGTAAGCACATGTGGGTTGCCTCGGTTAAATGTTGACCTGTGAAGAGAGTCCAAATCAGATAATACGTTTGTGGTAAGGCAAAAGAGCCATGAATTTAAGTCGTAAGTGTAGGCCAGTCAATACACATTGCTTTAGAAAATGTCATTCACGTAGTGACGTAAAGTGAAGAAACATAACAGTCATATCATATGGCTAAACAAACCAATAATTGACACCCTTGTAAATTGTACTACAGCTACAATGCGCTGTAGCGAAACAAATAATCGATGGGCAAACTGAGAAATCGACGAATTATGATTCTCTACTTCGTGTAGCTAAGACATCAAATATTTGTGTCTCTGCCTCGAAAAGCTCAAGTATCAAATCAAGTAACAAAAGTGTATTCCCTATAGTATGTGTTATGTGAGGTGGCGGCAGGACACAGTGAGTGTAATGAACTGGAATGCACCAAGTAGATGGACCTATAGTAGTGGTACTGGCGGTAGTAACGATAATAATGATGATGATGATGATGATGATGATGATGATGATGATGATACAATACAGTGGTGTTAGCCGCTGCCATGGGGTCCGTATTCTTTCTCTGCACTGTGGAAATAGGATTTATTACGTGGCATTAACTTCTATTTTACCATCACCCTTGCATCTACAATCACAACAAACGTCCATGAAACTGGCGCTGAACTCTGTCAGATGCCTCACTTTCAACATCGTATGGTCCTTAATGTGAGATGCCTGTTGTTCTTTTTGTCCTTTCACTTACCAGAAAAATAGCATTTTGAAGGATATTTCGCAACCTCCAATTTCAGTGCCGCATACCGATTGGAGTTAGGTGGTACCTACCATAATACCACCAGATTTACACAGAAAGAGGCCATCAGTTTCTTGAATGTCACTAAAACATATGTTTAATGTATAAAATGTGCCTGAGATGGTGCTGGAATGATTGATAGAGGCTGCAGATGCATTCACCTTGGACCACGTATTTCTGTATTTTGATTATGTGGATTTACTGCTATGCACCACAATCTGACTCAAATTCGTCATTGGTCGTTACTGGCAGATGCCATCAATACTTACTGTGCATTTTTTCTTGAATTGTAGCAACACTCTTGTGCACTATTGTTGACTCCACTTAGAACACCATAAACATTTCAATGTTGAGTATTCTCGCAAGAAACTTAAAATTGTACCTTCCTTTTACAACTGGATGAGCTATAATCAAATTGAGACAAAAGCAACACCTTTCCCGACGGCTTCTTGGCTTTTTACACTTGATGCCACTGGCAGATTTCACGACAACACAGAATGAAGCTGCTAAAAGGTTGAAATTTCTAAGTAAAAACAAAACAAAACCAAAATTTGATAACAAATTTTGATTCATTAGAGAAAGTATTGACTGTTGTGTGTATGATGGTGCTACTTCCGGTAAAAGTTGTTAACAATTGATCTGTTTTCAAAAGACCTGCACCAGCCACAAAGTTCCGTATTAATTTCACACGCCAACTTCTTTCTTATCAACTTGTTGCCATTATTTTATGTTTGATAGGCAACGACACTATCGTGCAAAAAAATAGAGCATTGCTTAAAATTACGTTTATTCGAAGGCCAAAGAGCTGCATTTTCATTTGTTAACAAGACCATTTATGAAGATGAAAATGAAATGCAAACTTGCACCTATTAATCTTAAAGGAAATGACCTGTATATTTTAATTTGCATAATATATTGAATAAAAACAACGCATTGTTAAACAATCATGCCAAACGGTACCTGCATTTAAAAAAGGTAGGTGCAAGAAACACCAAATCAATATCTGACATTTGATACAACATTTAATGAATTTAGCAGGGTGTTTTCATGCATTTGGTTTGACATAGCAGGCATGGAGGAATATTCATGAGGAGCACCTAATATTTTATCAGATTTTATGCCATACTGCAGTAACTTCAGTTTCTAATCTTTACTTCAGATCTCTTACTATGCAACATTGATCATTGAATAAAATTGAGTATATCTTCCTTTCTATATCCCGATATATACCAATAGTGAAAAGCGTTTCATAATTCATCAGTGGACTTTTTTTTTTGAATTCGATCACTGTTTGGCACATGTAATCGTCTACTCTACATAGCAAAGGATTCTGAATCATATTTCTCAAAGTACATTCCCATTCACTAAAATGTGTTCACCTTCTGAAAAAAAAAATGACTACATGGGATTCTCATGGTTTTGTTTTTTGTTTGTTTGTTTTTTTTTTTTTTTTGTTTTTTTTTTTTTTTTGTTTTTTAAAGAAGGAAAAAATATTTTAGAAACTAAAGAGCTTTTGGTCTTCTCAGACGAACTACGGCAATAATCTCAAGGATTTTTTTTTTCTGTTTTAAGGTGGGTGTATGTTTTTTTCCTATTGTATCTATTTATTTATTCTTTAATTTTTATTTTTGTTCTAGAATCTCGGTTGATACCGCATTATTATTCCCCATGAACTGGGAAAACAGACAATTATCCCACCCAACCATTACTAAATGATTTAGGACGCAGACTTTCTATTTTTGGTAACTTTAATTATTTGTTTTAATTTTCTTATGATGTATTCCCTGAGATTCCCAAATAGTATTTGATATTCTAAGGAACTGCAGAGCACTGGAGCAGTCCACCCCTCCCCCACACTCTTTATTTCGTTTATGTCCGAGTTGCTTTTAATTGGGAATGAAAGGATTTTTTAGGGTTTGACTGAAAATGTTTTCTTGTCCACGATAATGTGTTTACAGTCCATCAGCATAAAATCCCTATCAGCAGGATTTTTTTTTTGTTTTTTGTTTTTTTTTTTTTGTTTTTTTTTGTTTTGTTTTGTTTTTTTTTTTGTTTTTGTTTTTGTTTTTTTTTGTTTGTTTTTTTTTTGTTATTTGTATGTTTTGTTTTTTGTTTTGTTTTGTTTTTCTTGTTTTTTTTTTTTTTTTTGTTCTTTTTTGTTTGTTTTTGTTTTTTGTTTTTTTTCACTTGTTGTTTTGCCCTTTTTTGAGGGGTGGGGTGGGGGAAATTTGTTTCTTTCTTTTATTTTTGTTTTTTTTTGTTCATTACATATCCAATTATGAATTTTACAAGAAATTGTAATCTGGGTTAATTTTCAATGTGCTTGCTGGTGCCATCATAATATCCTCTCCCATGCGTAAGACCACACCGGTTCACTTTTTCAGTGCCTTTGACCATTGCAGACAACAAATATTTGTTGGGAGTATTGTTCAGCTGCATGAATGCATTTAATAACTTAATGATACGTATATATGTAGTTTCTGAACTTTGTGTTTTTATACCTTTCATGCAATTATTTGGCAAAACTTTTCTCTGCCTACCTGACACTCTGCATTGCAAGGGAGCGTGTCCTAACCGTGGCATTCCCGTTGAAAATTTCCTGAATATCTACACCATTTTAGGCAAAAATTGCAATTTTGGTAATAGGTCTAACCTGTGTAGCAATGACAGTATTCCCATCATGGACGTTTAGCAAAGTTTTGGGTGGGTCATTGTGTTATGCCTATAGGCTAGAAGAGTTCAGACTTTGGAGTTTAATAACTGTTCGTATAGGTGGTATGCTCATACCGAGTGTAGTAGTGGCAGTCTTTACTTCGTTGATTATTTCAAAGCTGAGACGTTTGCAGGTAAAACGAAAAAGCCAGTTAGAGGGCCAATTGCAGGACAACCAAACTTCCAATCAAGCCAAGGAAAAGGCGCTCACAAAATTGCTTATTGCCGTGGCTACGGTCTTTGTTTCATTCCGATTACCACATAGTATAGTCATCCTTATTCACCGATTCTTATTTTATGGTGTAACCATCGACTATCCAATAAATTTACAGAAACCGGACATTATCTCGTATATAACGGAATTACTTTATTTGAGCAACAGTGCAATCAACCTTTTTTCTTACTTTTTAGCTGGCAGTTCTTTCAGAAATTACATGCGTAAGTTGTTCCAATGCAGACCTGTGCGGGGTCATGCACAATCTTCCCAGCAAACAAAAACAAACCAGAATGTCCATGATAGCCACCCGTGATAATAATGTAAATTGAAAGGGAACGAATTAAACAGAACCCATGTAGTCAATTTATCAAAAGTCGCATGCTGTCGAAACGTAGTCCGGAACTCACTTTGCGGAAAAGTAAGCTACCTTATAAATGATACAGAGATGTGTAACATGATTTCAGGAAGATAACCATGTGGCAAATCGAAGCTTTACGTCCACATTTTCCACTTGTACACCTGGCAGTCATCGCTTATCACTTGCCTGGTGATATATGATCATTCTAAGCAAATAAGCAACATCAACACCTAGATATCTCCAATGTTAGGTTCGTGAAGAATAAAATACCCCTGCATGGTGACACTCTTAGGATGAAAGCGAAAGCAGTATTATAGGACAAAATGGGGATTAGTCTTTGGTTTAGCAAGTATAGGATATCTTAGTGTTAGATCATTTGTGATATGGCCAGATGGGTAGTTTGTTCTGCAATGTATACTTAAAGTATAATTTAACTTCAAAGTGATCCACGTAGATGGGCATTGCACATATGACCAGGGCTTCTAATATCAGGCTAATATTGTAAAATTACAAGACTAATTTCTGTTTGTTGTGTTTGTCTTATCTATCTTTAATGTATGACATATCTGAAATGGACAGAAATTTAGTGTGCAGCTTTTCCTTTTACTGCTGACTATTTATGATAGGGCACTGGTATGGGCCGTGTTCCTACCTGGTTAAATGCATACAAACACCATCATTTACATGCTTTAAATTTACAATATGAAGTCTTTTTATGAAGTTCACAATTTCAAATTCGATATCGTGCAAAATACACTAATGGACATTAACTGAACACAATGCCACATATGAATTTCTCTTAAATATCATCCTATTGGTGAACCGCGTTCTCAGAATGCTATTTAATTTGGTTAACCTAGTCTTGACTGGGCCCACTTTGTGCCACCTTTACTTACATACAGCATTTTTGGTACATAAATCATCTTGGTGTGATAAATACTAGCAATGTGTCGTCGGACAACTGCATAAGATAACCATTGCAATATAGCTTTTGATTCAGTTTGAACAAGACACTGCGCAAAAACTAAATATAATGGCTGAATCGGACGAATGTCTATGCAGTTTTGTTTCCTTGGCATCATTGTATATGGAGAACCCCTAGTTTCAGAGGGTAATATTTTTAGCTGGCTACATAATGGTTTATTGTAAATTTTGTTCAGAGTGTAAAATATATTTTGGTGGCCGCATAATTTTTGATTAACTGAAACCGAAAATTGATACTGACTCACAGTATATTTACAAAGCAATTGACAAAATTAAACAAGTCATTTTTGATCAATCCATAACAATTTTAATACCTATTTATATTAGAATACACATTTAACCTGACAGAATGTGCACCACGGAAAAGAGACAAATTCTACACCTTACCACAAGACCACAAGGAACAAAAATAATACCCTTGAACTACAAGTTTATGTGGGTAAAAATACTTCAACAGATTTACATGCCAAAGATCAACTAACAATCCCCACAGTACCCTTCATTTTTGATTCATCAGTGTTGCACTATACGGCGTGGTATACGGCAGAAATGTTAGCTTGAAGTCAGGAAAAATCCCAGAACACCAATTTCTGTTCATCTCGTGATATTCATAGTTCTGCCTCATCTCAGCCTCATAGTGTTTGCTGCGTCAAACTTTATCTTTGCATAGTTTATAATCAAATGGTTGAATTTGCAAACAACAAGAATATCACAAATACAACCTTTATTTTTCCCATGAACAAAAAAACTTTAATGATAGCAGTAATTTGTTCCCTACCTGTAGGTTTATAACAAAAACACACACACTGAAGAAAAAATTGATCTGGAACAGATGGTAAAGATGAGGGTTGGTTTTGTTTTCTCGTTATGAGCAATTTTGCTTTTGATTCATTTGTGTTCATCAGCTTAGTATATCAACAAAACCACATATAATTACAGACCTTAATTGTCTTTCTAATGTAATTCTCCAAACAATTTAATAATTCTGGGATGGTAAAACTGGACATATAGTTTTGTGTGTAATTTTATGTGATATTTTTGTGCTTCAGGCAGCCATCAGTTAACGATAATATTCTGAAAGGTTGATTATTAGCATTATGGATTCATTGTATGCCATTTGTATCTCTAAGTCTATATACTGGTTATGTCTTTTATGCACACAACATTTGGAAGTGTGCAACAGGTGGTGTTAAAACTTTCAGTTGTGATGCGTTCAGTCTGGTCAAAACCTAAAACTGCCGAAAACACCAACTGTTACAAAGAAGTTGTTGTATTTAAAAAGCATACTGAAACTTTTGTATTTGAAATTCATTTATATATATATATATATATATATATATATATATATATATATATATATATATATATATATATATATATATATATATATATATATATATATATATCCACAATATTGGCACACTCTTGCACATGAGGAGTACCTGGATTTGAGGAGTGTGTACTTCGCAATGACACAGTTGTTAACAATGATGTTGCATTAGAGAGATTGCGCTGTTTCAGACTCAGTGAATGTATTCCAATTGTACATTATTTTCAAGTTTGTTCTGTAATAGGCATCTACAAGCACTATCCAATAATTAAATTGTATCACTGACGTCCCTCTTATATGTTTACTGCCTTGTTGAAAACCATGTTACATACTCCAAAAAGGACTCTTCTATGAAAACACTGTGACATAAGCATGTGATACCGACCGGTTTGCGCAAGAGTGCTACCAGCCTGAAATGCCTACTCTTTCCGGATTACCAGAAATAAAAAGACTTCCACAGATGTCATAACAACATAGCACGAGGGAGAGCATGAAGTGACAAGGACACAGAATCTCAGTCATTCTACTTAAACTCTTTTGGTTTTATCTTTGCAAGCTGCAGATATAATAGGACAGTATCTAATGCTACACGTTAAACCCCGTCCGAAATAAGTTCCATGTAGTGGTGGTTCAGCTCTTTTATTAAGCCTTTGGAAAACAAGGTTTTGCTCTCTGCAACCGATTCTAATTTCAGTATTGAAACAGAAGTAGAAATATTTGTTGTATGTTCGTTAAGCATGTTGTATATCCTGAAAGAAAATATCAACAATGTATTTATGTACACTTCAAATACATATGTCAGACTGTATATATATATGTATATATATATATATATATATATATATATATACATATATATATATATATATATATATATATATATATATATATATGTATGTATGTATGTATGTATGTATGTATGTATGTATGTATATATATATATATATATATATATATATATATATATATATATATATATATATATATATATATATATATATATATATATATATATGCATATATATTTATATCCATGTGTGTGTGTATGTGCGTATATACATATATTGGGTTTTATCAAAAAATATACTTGCATCTTTCATTAGATATCAAAATATGCGATAGGCGGTGCAGATTATTGTTGCGAGACGTGGCCGTTTCGTGGTCAAAACCTAAAAACTACCTTCATACATGCACACATGTATACATTATATGTATATATACGTATGTATATATATATATATATATATATATATATATATATATATATATATATATATATATATATATATATATATATATATATATATATATATATATATATATATATATATATATATATATATATATATGTATGTATAATGTATATATATTTTTTTTTCTTTTTTTTTTTTTTTATATCAGATACATACATATGACCTGGAAAATTTATACCAGATATGTTAAATGAACAGCCCATAGGTAGCTCACCTAGATGCGGCCCAAATAAGTCGGAACCTAAGATGAATCGAAAGTAGAAAAATTAAATTAAAGCTGCCTTCCTGCATATTAATTGGGTTTTCTTATCGCTACTTTATGGCAGTTTTTTCCCTGCAAGTTTTTTATCATTATGTGATGAAATGCGCACACACCACACTTGCAGGGAACTCGAGATCGATGGATTCAGTCGTAAACATAACGAGTTAATTTCGTATTTATGTGGATAATGAACATTTAACCTTCCTCCATTCTGTTCAAGCTTCAGGTGATGTACAAATGCTCGACTTGAAGATAAAGGCTTTCCAGTAGATATACATACTTAGTGTGTTAGCTTACTGCCGAAAAGGGCTTAGTTTTTAATCTGGCTGCACTCCTGGTGGTCAAATATTTTTTAATCAGAATATGCTTGAAACTAAGCTGAAAGACTGTCCAAATGCAGTGGTAACACCTGCCAAATGTTATCACCCTGCTCGGCAAAATCTAAAATCCCGTATTCAGTAATTTTATAACTAAATCTATATATGAGTTCATAAATTATTTTCTTTTTACTTCAACCCCCCCCCCCCCCCCCACAGCCCCGATGGGAACAACAATATATGAATACAATTCTTGCACATATAGACCATTATTGGCTTGTTTTTATGAAGAATTGTTTTCAGTTTCATAAGTTATTTAAAATTCTTTCACTTCCAAATCACTCACATTTGGAGATAAAGATAGCGCATTTGGCCAAAAAGTTTTCTTTATTAGTTTTTTGAGATAATGATCGTAATGCTGTGTTCCTTTAAAATTTGCATAATGTTATTGAATATTAGTCAACGAAAGTCACGTGTACCCCTAATGCGATTTGGAGTTTCAACATTTGCGACTTGATTTAATTATATATTTTTTTAAAGCCAGATCTGTTGCCCAATTTTGCTGTATATCTAAGTGTCAGCCATCTAATGACATTGTTACTGTAACATTTGAGGATACCTAAGTGCCCAAGAAAGCTGTACTACAATATGTTAACTATTGGACCGACTTGCTACCAGTTTCACTTGGAGAGGTTTGGGTCACGTCTAGGGCCGCCTTTTTGCCTTTAAGATTAGACACGTAGTGCATGCATCAAAGATTACACACTGTTTACGGGCAAACAGTTCCCTACCAGTGCCTTTGTGTAATTGTTTTACTTAACTAGTACAGAGTTTAACTCATTTATAATGCCTGTGTAGCTGTTGTGAAGGTGAAGTGTAAACAAGTGTACTGTGCCGGTGAGTTAATGCATGGTTCCATGGCTACTTCCCATATAGATGACGTTACAAATCTGCACCAGTTAGACCTGCGTATTGCATGGTGTGATCAATACTTCTCCAAACTAGTAAAGGAAGCAGAAAAAAATAAAAAAATAACGAAAAGAAAAACAAACAAACAAACAAACAAACAAAGGACCACCAGAAATTGTAGGTGATTTATTGAAACTTGTATTGCTATCGGCTACACTTTGTAAATTGTTCTGCTTTCTGGAGAACCATTCATAATGTTTTTAGAAGCTTGATGATTCTCTTTTTTTTTTAATAAAACAACTGCATTTTCCTATCATGTTTATACCAATTCACACAAAATCTGATGTGCTGTGAACTGACATCATAATACTGAATACATGTTCTCTGTACACCTATATCCACAAAGCACCAACAAACCTTATTTAGAGATACTATACGGATTGCCTAAGTCAACAGCTGTCCTCGACGCGCTTTAGGAGCTATAACACGCCAAGGAAATCTGTTGACTCGGCCAAAACTTGCATAAAATAAGTTAATGCGAGAAGTATACTAAGATAATACCAAATATTTTCACAATGGCTGCAGCACATGCGATCTCATCAGAATACGCTAAGATGTGCTTGTACATGTAAAAGATACCACGAATTTGACTAAGCGAGATATACTAACAAATCTACATTAGCATAGTGCATCCAATATTGCTCATTTCTCGATCCTTAAACGAAGCAATAATTTATGGACTTAATACTGGCTAGTCGCGACTGGAAAGCACCCAAATACCTATACTCGAATAGTTAATTACTAGAAGTGTCTGGCATTGGCTCATATCCTTGATGTATGGCAAAACCTGTCGTTCATAAATAACATGTTCAAAGGATGTCTTCATTTCGCTTGATGGCACTGCAATTCATTTCATTGGTTTATTATGACTCCATAGTCGTTTAAATTTCGTATCAGTTCACTTGGTTTGTGTTTATCTGCAACACATGAGAGTATTGCTTTCAAATGGGCTGTGCAATGAATGCGACGAAGATAAAGGAAATTCGTAAACGATTATTTTATATTTGTCTTAACAACAAGACCTCAGATGCTAACACTATGTCCTCCAATTGACATGGTAGATACAAACTGATTACATTGAGAAAAGACACCTGACCTAAGTCACAATGCCACGTTCATGACGGAAACTAAAGCTTCAAAAAATGTTTTCCATTCGCAAACTTCAGAAAAGAAAAAAAATGCTTTGAATATAAGCAGGAAACTATCAAATAACAATCCTTGGTATTTCTGCTACGGAGCACGTGATATTGTCTTACCATTAGATGTTTAAAATATTATTTGTGTTAGAATATATGTTTCAAATGGAATATCAGTATCATATATTTTATCTTCATACTCTTGGTACAGCCTAAACAAAACAATGACCATCTTAAGGAGTCCATGCTTCACTGCACATGACTGGTTTTCAGTGAAAGTCAAAATTTGAAGCTCGCAACATTAGATTCAATGTAACCTGAAGTGGGTAATCAAGTTTTTTGTTTAACACAGAAGACTTGTCTCAATGATTTGATCATCAACGCGTCACAGTATGCTTGTTGAACCATGGAAAAGTCAATATTCTGTGTAGCCACCTCGGTTGCTATGGCACTGCTGGCACCTTCTCCTCATGCTGTATACAAGCTTACAAAGGTAAGCCTGAGAAAAATTGTCCCATTCCTGGTCATCTAAAGGGCGCAGATCATCAATAGTTGAAGCAGCGTTCATCTGAGGGTAAACCTTCTGCTTCAGCTGACTCCAGACATGCTCTATCGGATTCAGATTCGGGGAACAGGCTGGCCGCTCCATCACCTCAACACCCTCATTAGCAAGGAATCCCTGGACATCACGGGACACATGTGGTCTGGTGTTGTCTTGCATTAGCACGAACTTGTCCCCGATGGCATCAGCATACTGTATAACGTGAGGTTCTAGGATGTCAGTAATGTACCTCCTTGAATTCAGGGATCCATCAATGAACACCAGCTCTGTCTTTCCGTCTGCTGATATACCTCCCACACCATGATGCTGCCTCCTCCAAATGGGAAAGTGGGCTTGATGCAGAGTTCTACCCTCTGGTATATCCCAGATCCTAATAATACAAGTATGTTATGCTTACCTGACCAATATTGTAATTGCTTGATCAACGTTTGAGTTATTAATTCTGGTCTATACTTCTTATAAAATACATACCTTCCAGTGACTCCAAACATTCTTAATTTTGATTTTTACAAACTTGAGCTGTCACTATCTGCATAGCCGTGATTCTTGCTACCCTACTATTTGTTAAGACGGCCAGGGTCATATCGTGAGAAGTCAAATGCGTCCTTATAGACCTGAGAGGGCTTTAATTTTACCCTAACTTATTGCAGATAGGTTTCAAGACATTCAATTATTATAACACCTTCTATGATAATCGCCGCTACTAATGCTCCTCAAAATTCAAACAGTTCTGATAAATCAATGGTTGCGCCGGTCATTCAACTCGTCTTGAACTTGTCCTTTGGGTTTTATAAGTTGTGTATTGCAGTAGTTATTATTTTTTAATATGTATGTTGGCACATTTATTCCAATGAGTGTCTGATACTTAGTAATTTCTAATTCGAAGCAGCACCAAAAATGCTGGCGAGTGCATTGATTAAGGCATCGATCGTCACATGAATTTTCCTTCAATCACTTTGAATATTGTACTGATCATGAGTATTTAAATGCTCATGAATTATGCGTTTTTAACATTCCCTGTTCATTAGCTGTCGAAAACAAAGTACAGCCATTAATGGAAAAGGTGATAAATTATAAATCAACAACTGTCAGTGAGTTCATTGGTGAGAGAATCAGCCATAACATGAACTTCCAGTCAATCAGTTTAAGTAATTTTCCTCCATGTGCATCAAGAGAGTTGCTCATGCATGTAATTTTTGAATAAATTCTGTTTATAAGTGTTTAAAATGCTCAAATATTTGTGGTTGTTTGAATAAAAGAAATAAATAAAAAAATGTAATTGAAAACAGCTTGTAAATTAATTATTAAACCCTTCTTCTTCCAAAATATTAGCAAAATTAAAAAAATAAATAAATAAATAAATAAAAAAAATAAAAATTATTTAAAAATACATAAAAAATAGCCCTCTCGATACTTTCACCAAATTAAAAGCTTTAAAAGATATTTCTGAAGAAATCTTCAGTGATATCAGGAAGATGCCCAGAATCAAATAAAACTATTGAAAGTATAGGCTATTTCTCTCAGTTTTGTAAAATTAAATCCACCTATATGCCTCCTGCAGAGTTGTGCAAAACGGAGATGACATGCGTTAAAAGAAAGCCGACGATATTCAGTTTCAGGGGCAGGATATTTAATTTTCATTAATCAAAGCAAAGGAGATATATATGAAGTGTACAGATGCTGAGTTAACCAGACCAGGTCACACTACAACTGATTTTCAAGAACACTGGCCAAAATTTACAGGGTGTTACAGACGTCCCTGTACCCATGCACATGCGTACCAAGCAAATGGTCTTTTTGTATGCTTACACTCTATTATTCAACATTCTTCCCCTTTTTGAAGGCTGTAAATTCAAACAATAAGTTAGATAAATGAAATGAGGCAGAGAGACACAGAGAGAGACAGAGAGAGAGAGACAGAGAGAGAGAGACAGAGAGAGATCTGTTGATATGCCTATGCGTGGTCAACAGCATAATTGCCCATGGACTTAATGTTCGTGTAGATTGATAAACAATGTCCTGTGTTGGTGTATTACCTGTCAGCAACACTCAAATCCTAAAGTAATCAATAACTGCAAAATATAAGCAGTCAGGTGGTGTCCATACTTCAGAGTGGTCTCTAGCTTTGCTTTCGTAACACTAACGGTACCCAAGCACCTCTTGCATGCTGATTTAACAGATCAAACTAGATGCTCCCATCACTATGGGGACCTATGAATTTCCACTCGAGACAAATGTGGCCATAGCATTGTAACAGGGAATTTTGTTATCTAGCTATTATTCCATGCTCCCTTGCATCATTTGAAATGAACCCATTATTACAGGTACTGATTGTAAGAAATTCTTTATAACAAGAATGATTGGCAGGCAATGCTAGCATTGCAAGCATGGTTTGAAAAGTTTATTCAACCTCGCGAGACAGGCGTTGAGCATCGTGCAATGGGCTCAACGCATGTTGTAGTACACCAGTTGCGGGGAAAAGTAAGCACTAAAACGCATTCTCAGAAAGGGATGCGCGCACGTTTGAGCATGCCGGTAGCAATCACATCTTCCTGATGGCATGCAAGATGAGTGGTGCAGTGCTCAAGCATGTCTAACGCTGTATGAGTTTGGGTAGTCCATGATGCGAGAGCTATACTGTGTCTCATATTGGCCATTTAAATTTCCAAAAAAGACCCACACATTGTCCTGAAAGTTAGGATTGCAACTTTTTGTTCTTCCATGGTTTTTGAGATATTATGCCTGATGAAGTAATGATTGCACTTTCTAAGATCCGCTGGACCCCCTAATTGATGTTGCCATGATGGCATCGCCAAAGCAAAATTCTAACTGGTTTAACCCACTGCCAATACGTTGGTAACCTGTTCCAAGTCAGGTAGAAGATACTCGCATTCGTTTAAATATCATTACTGTTGGTCATGGATTCTTCAGACGACGAACACTAGCATGTCTTACTATTTCGTAAATGATCCTGGATCTGATAAGGTTAAACTGGTATTCGGTTTGGTCTCATCACTATCATTGAAAACTGTTATCCACTTCTCTTTTCATGGAACCCTTATATATTTGGTAACAATTTGAACATTCAGGCATTTTCTGCACATATTACAGTGCAGTAAATGTTCCAAGTGTAATGAAACTGATGTTGTTTTTTATAATTGTCTGATGAATGTAGTTTGTTATTGTCAAAGTCATGTCAAGTTGACTCAAAGTGTTTAATGTACTCTTTCTCTGTCTCTGTCTTGTATAAATAATTAGCATCTAAATCAACTGACTGACAAGTTGAACTACGTCTGATTATAAATGGAAAAATTTAAAACTGTTACAGGAAAGCAGTTATACTTACAGTTACCTTTAGGAATTTCAAATGATCTCTCTCTCTCTCTCTCTCTCTCTCTCTCTCTCTCTCTCTCTCTCTCTCTCTTCATAAAACTGAATTCTTTCTCTGATAAAGGTAGTAGAATTTTACAATAATTAAGATTGTTTTACAATTTGACGTTTTGAACTTTATAGGACCACGTGTTAGATGTACATTATGCTTGGCTGACTAACAGATGGCTTACAATGGCATACTACATTTTTGGAATTCTAAATTATTACCCTAATAATTGACTTATTAGATGATTTGTGGGATTATATGCTTCCTTGAACATTTAAATGTCCTTTCAAAAATACTTCTGGAAACCAACTTGAAATGTGACTGCTATCCTTACAAATTTTGACTATTGCAATGCACTTTTGACTACGTTTTAATGATTTGAAGCCTAATGTCACTTGCTTCTGGCTGATGTTTAACATTTGAACCAATGTACTTACTATATTTGGAAATTCAAACACTTTTTTTTAAAATACTCTTAGTTTATCTCCTTTAAAACAACATCATGTCTTTAACTACATGCCTAAAACACATCGAATTATATAATCATGTTGTTTATATTCTTATTGATGGTCATTTTAGGCCTAGATGGCTTTTCTGATGGATTGATGTTGGTGTTGGTGTCGCTTTGTGGACTTATATGGATGATGATCATTGTTGAGATGGTGGTTGCAAGTAGTACCTTTTTAAATACTGAATTTTATTGACATTTTCAACAAGTTAAGAACCTCCACTTACAAATTCTGATGTGCTGCAAATTTTGGTTCCTTTTCATAAATTGTATGGTCCTGTATATGCATGAATGATGCAACTGTTGAAGCCACTTTAATGAAATAGGCCTATAATTTCAAACAAAACTTTTTGCATTCTGTCATCTGAAAACTAGATAAAGTTTTTCCCCCTATGGACCTTTGCACTTACGTTTTGGTCTCTTCTGGGTGAGTACGAACTATAAATTTATGTTTCAGCTATACATACCAAGGAACATTGCCTTTGGTCGGAATTGACTTGGATTTGTTTCATTAGGACTACGGTTTGGATATGGTAATGACACTGTCTAATTAAGATGCAAACCGATCCAGTCTGGTATCCTTCTGCAGGAAAGATATGTCCACGTTTGACATCATTCTCCTTTTCCACACTTTCCTGATGTAATTAGTACCACAATAGCTTTGGCTGCATATAAAGATGACAAGTAAATTTGAATAATATGCCAAGCCGGCTAGGTCTGGTTTCATAACGTGAACATAACTGCAAGAAACACACGTGTCTTTTCCTTTTTTTATCTTTCTTTTTTTTCATGGCTGGTAAATTTTCAAATTGTTTTTAATTTACCATCAGTCATGGTCATGAGTTTTTTTCTGAGCCAAATATTGGACCGAGTCAAAAGCTCTTCTAGGCGCCCTTAGTTGATTATATTGCACTCAAATCACTCACCATTTATCTATATGTATAATTGTGTCAGTTCAATGATTTCCTAGTAGAATGAGTCACAACGGCAAAAATTGAAGCTCACTTGAACATCTTGTTTTGGTTAGACACAAACTCTGACATATCAGCTTTATATCTCTCAGGATAAAATTTATGTCGCAGATAGCATTTGTCTGCAATAGCCAAGCATTTGGAGCAATCCAGTTCTTAGCTTCAAATAATCGGTTGCTGCGACACCATTGCTACTCCAATACACATACAGCATTGATAGCAATCGGTAATCACCAGTACACTATTTATAGTTTAGTTTATAGTATCGGTATGAGTTCTTTCATGTAGTATGGCGAATGATAAATTAGGTCTACTTGTTCATCTTCATCATTCTCATAAATAATCGGCGCATTTAATTTCTTTATGAGTTATTCTGAACTCCAATGGTATTAGAAAGAATAACACATGTAACAAATATATAGTATTAGGATAAGGTAGTGCATGTCAGATTGTAGGGCAGTGACTAACTGTCCCACTACAGCCCATAAGAGGCTTTACTAACTTCACAAAAATATTGTCATATTGACCAATCATTATAACAGGAGATTTAGAAAATATTGTGTCAATGTAGAACACTACATCTAACCATAAGTTCCATAATTATAACTGAAAATTAAATGCAGTTCATTTTGTTACATGTTACAACAAATTGTTAATATGATGGAACATTTGTGATAACCCATGATTTATAATCGTGCTACAAAGCAAAACAAATTAAGTGTGTTCTCATCCCAGTGAATGATCCCACCAAGATATTCACAATATATATTTGAGAGCAAAACTGAAAAAAAAAAAAACCTCCCTTCATATCACAATATTACTATACGTGAAACTTTGTTCCTGTCCACATTGGATTGTATGACAATATTCATTACACTTAATGTAAGTTTTAATGATAACATTATTTATGCCTTCATAAGATATATGATTACCGATTTTATTTGTTTTTGCATGCCTGCAACCGTCAAAGATACACATTTCCCAATTTTCCCATTTAAATTAACAGCAAATTCGCTTCTTTGCCCTCCTGCTTATTTAATCTATACCTTCCATCTTGTTAGCTTACATTAACTTGAAGTCAGGCAATAAATCTTACACTTATGGTTCTTAAATTCCAAGGACTGATTTTTTTTTTTTTTTTTTTTTTTTTTTACAAAACGCTGATGAATATCTGCTGGTGGTCGTACCAATTCCTTTACTTTTAGCCAGGGATAGGCATACAACTCCTGGACTCACTATTGATTTTTGGGATATTATGCTTTGACATATCCATATCTGTAGGGTATCTACACACAAATTGAGTTGCAATAAGTCCGACATTGCTCCGGACCTTCACATATTCACTCTCTCTCAAACTTTACTTTCGACCTTCATACCTGACAATGAGGTCACCTTATCTGGTCTTCATAACATTATATGAAGAGATCGCACCAAGGCTGTCAGGGGTGATGTGGCGCTGTATATATCCAAAGCACTTGTGTTCTGTCGACGCCATGACCTACAGGTCACCGAATCACTGTGCTGTGAGGTCACAGTTAACAACAACACATTCTTACTTGATGTGTTATATAGACCCCCAAACTCTACAGTTTTATTATGGGAAAAGCTACAGGACATAATTGACACAGCCAAAGCAAATGGCATAGAGAGCATATTTTGTGACTGTTGACATGAGATCCAATGTCAATTTATTTTTGGTTAAAAACTAAAGCAAATTTGCTATGCAAACTCATTAAACCTGCACATAAGACAGCCAACACACATAGCCCCTTTTACTCCTAAATGTTTGGACCAAATTACTTCAAGCGCACCTAATTTTGGAACAGATCCTCGTGTTTTACCACCGATTTCTGATTGAATCTATTCTGTGGATTGTTGTTCCGATTAGAAAAAAAACTGTTTATATGAGTCATATTTTGAATATACAAAGGAAAATTTTGATGAATTTAGGCATAAATTAGATCAATCAAACTGGGATAGGTCTTTAGAGTCGGGGGTATAAATGTGTGTTGCAAAATGTGGTCTCATATAGCTAAAAATCTGTTCTTGATAAAACCATAGCAGGTAAGACTTGCTGCTAGGGTTCAACACTTCTCTGTCAAAAGCAAAGAGCCATTCGGTAGTAAAGACCACAAATAAATAAGGTTGTCTGGAGATCAATATAATAGCAAATTGAGTACCTCTGCGAAACCGCAAAATCAAAGAATAAAACATGGTGGCGAACCGATTCACATTTCAGAAACCATTATCACTCCTCGACTATTTCCTTCCAAATCCATGAAAATAGTAATACCACAAACAACGTTTTAAACGCACAAACATTTTGTTTCTTACAGTTGACATATCTGGATACATAAAATGCTCCAGTATGACTTAACGTGATTACAGCTGCAAACATACTTCATAATATTTCCAATACTAAAGATGAAATATTGGAAGTACTGAAAAGTTCAAGAGCAACTGGCCAAGACGGCATAAGCACCTGTCTACTAAAAGAGGAGGTGAAGATTTTGTTTCCATTGGTGTTGTGGAACGAAATCCTACTGCATCTAGATGTTAGACTCTGGCAGTTGTTCTGAATGACCATATGCATCTATATGTCCTCTAGATCAAACAGATATGACAGGGCGATAGATGAGTATGAATAAACACAAAACCATGTGTTTATTTGCCACCAACATGTTGAGGTTTGCCTGGCGCTGGGTTTACGTGAATGAAATTCTAGACGAACGATGTTTTCCAAAGTATGGTGTACCAAAAGAACCCTGGATTGCTCTGTCTAGCTTAACTATTTCACTGAAAGAAGAATCTGTAGTTCAATTGTCTGCACGCCGTCGGATGCGACTGAAGTCTAATTCCAAGATGGCTGCCAAATTAATTGACATTTGGCCATGCAAATTACCTTCTGACTACTAAACCAAAAAACTGACCTTACTTAAAAGTTTATGTTGTATGTAAACAGTTTTTATAAGCTCTGCAATAAATTTGTTTTGAAACATTTTTTATATATGAATTGCTGGTTTGTAGAAGAGGACAGCATATGTAACCTGAAACTCGCATGTATAAATTGACAATGTTGGGATCAAGTCGTATGTAACACAAGCAAAAAACGCTGTTCATATCATATTGTGTACCTTTTTTTATTGTATT
Source organism: Hermodice carunculata (assembly GCA_964020975.1). Taxonomy (NCBI): domain Eukaryota; kingdom Metazoa; phylum Annelida; class Polychaeta; order Eunicida; family Amphinomidae; genus Hermodice; species Hermodice carunculata. The sequence goes on from CAXHWN010000490.1 coordinate 156,604, forward strand.
TACTATAAATATGTATAACTGACTTAATGGGACAAAACATGGACGAATTTGTAGATGAAAAAAATAGCAGCATCAGAGACATCTCTTTCTCTTGTTTTCTGTTTTTTTTTTGGGGGGGGGGTTGTTTATATCCAAGATAGTTGCCTAATGCTATGACCTCTGACATTGAAAGTGACCTTGAAGCTGATCTTGCAAAATACAGACCAGGATGATTATAGTGCTGACAGGTTGGTGTAAATTCCTTGCGAACTTTTTTAGACACAATATGTATTGTCAATGCTTAATTTTGTCAAAATAGTTGAAAAATATGCTTGGAAATTTAGTGGTCACAAGTTTGCCTGGGTAGAAATGCAGCAGTGAAAGAGTTAGAATGGTGAGGACCTTATGAACACCGCGGTCCAAATCTGAGAAGTTTGCAGCCCTACAAACCAGTTTCCTCCCAGCCTCTACATCAGACCGAGGGAGTGCCAGCAAGCTGATTCTGGCAATCAGTATGATTCTTTACGGGATCTCCTGAAGAAGATGTAGATTTTTTTCCCAGATACAGATTACTAAACTCTTCCTGTACCAAGCATGGCTTCATGACTTAGTGGAGGCTGGAAGCCTGTACATTTTTGGCAGTTTGCCACACTTGGAAACCAAATCTGACAGGAGACCAATCAATGTTAGGAACTCCAGCTGTCCCCACAGTGGCGTAGCCTGCTCGCTGAAGCACATTGCAAAGGACACCTTTAACCTTTACATGATTTGTGCAATCAGGTCTGGAGATGGTCACATTTTCCGTTAACTGATCCTACATCCTCGCCCTAGAAATACTCTACAAGTATATGTAGGTTGTGGATGGTAACAGTTTCATCTGGCAGCATACGTGAATCTTCAGTGTCAAGGTCGTTATGCTCCTCCTCGAGGAAGGCAACTGATAACTTCACTAAGCAGCTCCTCTACGGTATTGCCTGGTAGTGTGATCAGTCTGATTTTAAGATGTAGGTGATGCTGCGGCAAGAATCATTTGGAAAACGTGTGCAGAAAATGCGTACATAGACAGGACTTCTCTTCCCATTCAACCAGGTCAGATGGTACAAAGGTGAGGCACCATGGTTGATTGTGCCAGCTGCTGTGTGCCTCTAGAGAAAATATATGTGGGTTTGATAAAGACAGAACAGCATCTGTGTCAATCAGATCCTGCCCTTCCAATTGTGAAGCCAAAATAACCTGAGGCGGGTGGCTTAAGCCCAGGTCTCAATATCCACAAGAGGCTAACATGGAAGGTTTTCTGTCAGTGCTGGTGTCTGCAGGCTATAAAGTTGGAGCTGCGGGGTGCAGACTATGTGCTTCCAATGGAGATTGAGTGTTTTGACTGTGTCTGTCAGAACCACTGATTTGTGCATAACCTCAGAGAAATGTTTACTGCAAGACCCTTTGTATTCCACCCAATTATTTTATGCTGTTTATGGTGTACATAAACTTTTATGGTACAGTATTATCCATTTCAGCATTATATCATGAGAGTACTAATGGAAACAAACACTGTTAAACAGGCCCCCGAAGCACTGTATATCTAAAGATGATAACTCAGTGGTAATGACTCTGGCTTTCATTCATGACCGCCGGGTCTTTATGGTGGGTCTACACTTACAAACGCGTGGTATTAAAAATCATTATGCATATCATTAAATGTGTGACACTGCAAACCTATATAAATGAAATATAATTCGCCTTTTTTCCTCTTCATAAGGCACCACAATAATTGTGTTTAAGATGGTTCATCAACATTGATTTTGGGGGAAATGCATTCTGACAAAATATTTCAGGCACTGCAAACTCACGTTTTCCTAATGATGTTATTTAACTTTGATAATTTATTCCAAGTTTGAATATGCGATCACATAGTACTGCATCACTTGTTCAGTGGGGAGTTTTATTCTGGCATGCACGATCTCCTCTTTTGATATTTTCCAAAATACCCAGGAAAACTTTTTTATGGCATTACTCTTTATTCGTGAGTTATGAAGCTTCAAACCTTAATAAATCCAGAACCATAAAAAAAGTATTGAAAGCCTGGAGCTTATGATCATATGCAAGGGAGGTCCTTAAGGTATGGTACAAACGAAAACTGGGCAGACTTAGCGGTTTAAGATGGGGTGCTTAGAATATGAACTTATGAAGCAAATATTATGCATGATTGTGGACTTGCATAAAAGGTCACAAAAGCCAGCTTTACTGTCTGGTGCAAAATAGGGAAAAGTCTAGAACTGGGATGAAGCCTGGGTCACACAAAGGGCAAAATGACCATGAATTGCATCCATTATAAAATTGTCTGCTGCAAGCACATGAGTAATTAGTGACAGTCAAAATGCCCTGGCATGGAGATCACTAGAATTATACCTCTAATTTTACGAGATGAGGGGTTGTTTATACATTTGAAGCTGGTCTGCAACAGCGTAAAGTAACCACGAGGGTGCACTGTTCATTATAACAGTAAAGTAAGTGTGCGAGCGTTTTCAGTTTGTGCAGAAATGCAAGAGAAATGCATGATCTTGTAGGCCCTGGCTTTTGGACAATGAGATGTTAGTACTTTGAACAGTTTGGTAAAAAGGAAGATGTCGGCAACAGTGGAGTGGTGCATGCAAAATCCTAGCATCAAAATGGACAGTGAACAACAGATCAACAGGAAAGTTGCGTTCGTACCGCCCTGCAGGATAAATTCTTATTGTCCCTTTTGACCGTGGACACAAGGCAGCTCGCTTGCATGATGTTGAAAGGCTTCTGACTGAACCATGCAGCATTGGAAAAATGTAGTATGATAAACCCATATTCTATCGGGATTTTCACAATGGTTGCAAAAGGGTATAACACATGATAACAAAGAGTCTTATGGAACAATATTTTGTACAGTATGACAAGCATGGGGGTGGCAGCATAATAATGTAGACAGCAATAACGCTAGCACACAGGACATGCTCATGGTGAATGGTACCACTACAGGCCAATGTTATACGGACACAGCAACACCCAGGTTTAGTCATCAGCAATTGACATAACGCTAGTCTCCCAAGCCAGAGCCTGGACACAGTACCTAAATCACAACAACACCCAAATGCTGCATTCACCTGCAAGATATTCAGACTTATCCTGGATAGAACATCTGTGGGATGTTTTGGGCTTTTGTATCAATGATAAGTACAATGACGCCCCAGTCACCATTGACAATGTCGAACAGCGTCCTAGGAAAGAGTTTAACAGCATGCCTCAAACAAAGATAGCCAAACTGGTCAAACATATATCATGGAAATTATGGACCTGCTTATAGAAGTGCGGAGGAGGCCACAGGCGCTACTAAAGGACCCATATGAATGCACCTTTAAACCACATATGTTTCTAAAACAACAACAGTATCCAAAAAAGCAGCTAAGACAGTATTATAAATAAAATGACTATAAATTGCACAAACACCTTTTAAAGAAAGCCCAACGTAAACAAATGGGGACTTCTTACTTTTTTCTAATACTAAAACAATCATTTTCGGGCAGTTGGTTGAATTTTTTTCTGTGCACAGAATCCATTTTTGTTGTAAATATCTTTACTGTTTGTACAGAGTACCAATGTGAGGCACACTGTGACAAATGCAAACATATATCTTGCACCATAATGCACGTTGTTGGCGTCATCAAGCAATGGCCGTGTGATCATGTATTTTATTTGTTGTATGAGGTACATATATACATATATATATATATATATATATATATATATATAGTATGTACGATACGAGAGTCGATTTTTTATTATCAATAGCACATTTGTAGATACGAAACATGTATATCTTAGGGTCTTAAATTTGACCTTATTCGAATAGCACATTTTAAGGTTAAATTGCTTAAAGTGAGCTTAATGACAAAAAGAGTATTAGTCTGCAATTTATTAAGTATTGAATACCAATGGCACCTTTATGGATGCTCAATACAAAGAGGAAAATGGCCCGGTGAATTGATTCATTTGACTTTATAAGAGAAGCATATTCAATCATATATCTTTGCTTACCAATCTGTTGCATCTGTAGTTGTTTGAAATTTTGGATTATTTCAAATGATTATTAACATGTGAATGTTAAGAAGAGGTTATCAGTTGATCGTCAAGAATTGAAACCGACAAGTGGTTTAGTAAGGGTTTTAATGTTCAATACAAAAACATAAGCAAGAGACATGCAGCATTGGTTTCAAAGCTATTCCAAATTATCAAATAATTTACAAGTCGTCTACGTAGTCACCCTATGGAACCTATAAAATTTATGTACATCAACAGTGAATGTATCTTTCAGTTAAGCGTAGCCTAACTGATAAAACATATTCATATGAAGATATCATGATAAACTATAATCACGACCAAAACCAATTTGCCTAAATACGGTTTCTGGGCTCTTGAATGAACAAATTTGTTGGTCTGCCATTCAGGTAGAAAATCTGATGTGAGATCTGACAGAAGCTGCCTGAGTTTAAGAAAGTGAGACTGTGAGCTATTGCTTTCGTCAAAGAGATACTCATTCATACATTTGCCTTTGAAGTGTGGGTATTGCCATTGAGTGGACTGGCATAATTGGTGTTAAACTGTACCACATTGAAACGAAACTCTATATTTGTGGCTTTGGGACCAACATCGTGTTCTGTGTACCACATTGGATGAAAACTTTGCTTCTGTAAGGTTTGGACGAGACTATTTAGCACCTGCCATGGGAATTGGAACTGTGGGACAGTACTACTAGAGAATCTCTCACCAGGGATTAAGATTTACCTACAGAATGTCAATTATTTGAGAAGAGGCAAAGCTTAGGATATAAATGCAGTTACCTACTTTGTCTTGACAGTTGATAGTAAATATATTGTTATTGTTAAGGTTATACCATCGTTGAAATTCTTTGTTAAGTTCCGCTACGAATATTCTGAAGTGGGTATCGTATCACAAACAGACGTGTGTGTGGTGGCTGAAAATGATAGGTTCAATCCATATAATCTTTACAAGTGCAAAACTCATTTGGGTTGTATATTCTTCTTTATTAACAAACAAACATCATTTTAAATCTAATGATGGCTTATTATTCTTATGAGAAACAAATTACGCACTTATATGCCACCCTTAAAGCTCATAACTAAATTCATAAAAAAATAAGAATAATGCAAACGCAAACTTTTTGCCAAATATTCTGTCCTCCTGCCATTGGCAGTTACTGCAAGAATATTGCTACCCAGCCTTACCACAAAATTTGGTAGCAGATATTTATTTATCATTTTTTTTTTAAATGACAAAAAGAGCCTATTTGTTGCTTGATATGTGTTTGGATCATCGTCACCACACATCATATATTTTATACAGTTGCACATTTTGAATGTTTTAATATGTCTGACATGTTTGAACTGGAATGGAAAGCTCATTGTAATGGCTCAAATATATATAAATTGCAAGTAGTAATAGTGCATAGGAATGATATTTTTCCATATCAACATTGCCCTAAATCAGACAAGTGTTTAAACAATGACAATCTACATAAGCAAATATGAACACCCAGGACAACTCCAGGAGCTCTGATTATAGCAAAATCAAAGCAAAATTATGAAATTTTGACCATAAAAAAATTAAGGATTCATAACATGAAGCAGACTTATCCAAGCCTATTGTACTGCTTGACTGCACTGGCATTGTTATTGAACTGCATTACCGACCTTGCACTTGCAAACTATTCTGACACAATGGAACCTATCAAGAGAATAGCTTCCACAGTGTTGACATTTTTATACTTTGTTATGCCTAACCTGACATTACCCTAGTGGAACACATACAACCAAGAACTCAGTTATCTTCTGAGACCCCTCTGTCACGAACTTTCGACTGACGATATATCATCTATGAGGCTGGCAACGCCTTCTATATTATACTGCACTATTTCATCCAAGAAAAATCAGAATTCTTACCTGATCAACCCCGAGAAACAAGTTGCTATTGACGAGCCACAAAATGTCTGGACAAATCCCGAAAAACAAAAAAAAAAGAAATTACGCAAAAGATCTTACTGTAAAGACGCTATCCCCGAAAATAAACATGCCTTCTACTCAGCATTCCACGACTTTTTGAGAAAAGAAAAAGACCGAAACAAGGGATGCATTGTGCAAAATATGAAGCAAAAATGTTTTATACAAATTTTTGGTCCTTCAGCAAAAGAGCTGTTGTTTGTAGAATATATGAATCATCTAAATCCCCAAGTGTAAATCCCAAGCAGATTTATTTTTGCAAAGACGATATAACAACCCAGGTACACTGAGCATTAACAATCTCCAATGGTTCCCTTTTTTTGTGCCTGATAGTTCCAGCTTTCCAATCAAGTATTTCAAGCCAAAAGACATCAGAAATACGTTAAAGGGAGAACTCACACAATCTATCCCTGGACCAGACAGAATTGCATATGCTACACTACAATAATCACCATGCACCCCTCACCTCCTAGCCACCCTGTACAGCAAATTGACACATCACTGTATCCCGCCATACTCGTGGACAGAATGTAAAGTCACTTTAATTTGCAAGAACGGCAAAATAAATGAGTCATCTAATTTCTGGATGATTGCCCTCTCCATTTGTGTCGCAAAGCATTTCCATAAGATACTTCCAGGCCGAATTGACAACTACATAAAACAAAGCAGCCTCATAAATACAAATTTTTAGATAGGCTAAAACGGTTGTATTCAACACAATCAGGTACTTCATGAGTTTATCGGCCACAGTAAAAGCAAAGAAAAGCACCTGTCATATCACCCGGTTTGACCTGGAAGATGCTTTTAGGTCTGTGCCTTACCAACTGATATCTCACCCGCTTGAACGTATCTTTATCCCGAAAACTTCCAACTAAATCATGGACATCTGGTTAATTCAACTTTAAAAGAAAATGAATTTTCCAAGGCAGTCCACTAAGTCCAATCTTCTTTATTTTATGTTTTTATCCCATCCTTCAGGACTAAGAACTACAGCAGAAAAATTCGGATACATTCTGTAAGGACAGCCAATAATAACAATACCTTTTGCAAATGAATTTTGTCTTACCAACGATAATAAATTATCACCCGAGCGCCTTATCTATAGAATTCAGGAAAACACATGTTCCGTGGGGCTCAAACTGAAGCCGGTAAAGTGTCAATTATTGTCCATATCTTCTGGCAAACCAAACCCTGCGAAATTTGCAATAGATTAAAACAATATACCCACTTTAGGAAATGAACACCATAAGTTTTTAGGATCAATTATCACTTTCAACCAGTCAGAAAAGGATACCTACAATTACCTCCATGGAAAAAAAATATACAGCCTTAGAAAGTAATCTTTCTGGTGCCTAAAGAATACAAACTCCATATGTATACAGACTACTACCTACATTCTATCAGGTTCCATCACACTGTTGATGACCTATGTCATACCTCCAAAACCTTGATGCCCTCACCAACAGATATCTGAAGAAATGGAGTGCCTTGCCACATTCCGGGACTCTGTCTATTCTTCATATGCCACAATGATCTGCCATCAAAACCATATGTGATTTATACATGGAATGCCACACCCCACCCTACATATCCTCTAGGACAAAAGCTGATAAAATAGTCAATCATTGTCTCGATATACGCCTTAACAGAGAAAACCAATGGAATCCGAAAATTTAACACATCACGGAATCTGATCATTTATACTTTGAAACGGCTTCTGAAACCAGCAGCTTAAACAAACACAAACAGCATGCCAAAAGGTTTCTGGCCTAAACATGTTCCCTTCTCTGTAGTACAAGGCCGTTTTCTCGAACTGATTGCCCTAAAAACTTTATCGATGGACTGGAAAAGTTTAGCATTTAACAGCAAACCCGAACCTTGTTCAATAAATCCGTCATAAAATCCCAAGATCTCTCTTATTGCCTTTTCTGCAGTGGATCTGATATTATGTGATGAATGAACCCTGATGATTACAAGACGGAAACCATGGTTCTATTTCTATGATATTTTGAGTACCTGCAGAATATTCTCCCAACTTGACGCGACTAGTCAGATGGAATTTGACAGAATGTATCTTTTAAAAGTTTTCTTGACGTGAGCTACAACACGAGAGAGGTTTTTTTAGACGAAGAGATCGAGATCGGTCCCTTCTCCCTTTTTTTGGTCTCGTAACACGTTCATGACAAACCGTTTGAAAGGCTCTTCCTGACATTTTCAAGTTTTAAAACAACAAAGTAAATTTTCAATTACTCTTCAGCAAGCCTGAATATTATATCTATAAATAATTATCTCGGATACAAACTGCGTTTGATTCCACTGAGAAGTTGTCAAACGATAGAGGTGCTTTAAAAGTGAACGTGTGGGCGCGGTACAACCGACTACCTCGTTATTGAGCGCCAATGTTTCAATTAAAAGACCTCTCCTCGCTTATTTCAGAACTATGAATGGTTTCCAAGACAGATAAGAATGACACGCTTTAATTACTCTTGGAAATTACCCATTTAATTGAAAGGGCAATAATATCAAACCAGTCGGCAGCTGCCAGACCATTTACAGCTAGTTGCCGGAGAGGAAAATAGCATCAAAGCAGTGCTGTAACGATATTAATATGTGGTTTGCTGGAGAGGATAATAGCAGTCGACAGCGGAGAACAAGTTCTCTATCCCTTTAATATATGGACATACGTGCTCTATTGATAATAAGGACAATTAAAAAACTCTCTGGACGGACCGTATCGATCTCTTTCTGTTCATTCTATGCGTCCACATGTGAACAAATGATAATCCCAAGTAGCAGACAGGTGATGTGTTAAAGAGAAAGGGTCCCGAGCTGGTTTTGGAAAGGAAAGAAAGAAAATTCTATAATTTCTCTTCTTTACAAAATACCGTGAATAAATAAGACAAATTCTCTGCCTTGAGGAAAAATGGAGTTGAAAGATCTGGGGAAATAAACAATACAATAAGTTGGGGGGGGGGGCGGGAGGTCTGATCACTGACAGTGTCGGGAAGGAGGCCAACTGTGTTGGAGAAGAAACTGAAATTTTTGCTCGTTGGTAATATATATATATATATATATATATATATATATATATATATATAAAGAGAGAGAGAGAGAGAGTAAATTAATAAAATGAGTGGGGGGGGGGACAAGGGGCGATCCGGTTTGTATCAGTGTAGGGAAAGAGAGTGACTGTGTTGCCGAGAAACAAAAACTGACATGTGCGGTCGCTGGAATCAATATAGCCTGGTATACATGCTACTCCTGTGTAATCAATAAATATATACAATTGAGATGCCTTAACCCTAGCAGATGTAGAACTAGCTAATTGTTATACTGTATTAAGTTTAGTCAACTTGTCATGTTTCGTTGGTTTCCTTTTTACCCTTCGGCCTTATGAGGCGGCCGGGTATTGTCCTACCCGGCGCCGTCCATCTGTCCGTCCGTACGTCCCGTGGTTTTACCACCATAACTTCAAAAAAAATTTTGAGACAGGACTTTCAAATTGCACATGATATTACACTTTATATGGCCTACTTTGTGTCCAAGCATAGTTGACCTTGACGTAATTCTAAAGGTGACACAGTGGTCACATGTGCTAAGCAACGTTACCGCTGTAACTATTGAAAGCCTGCTTCTAGCAATTTAAATCTTGCAGACAAGAAGCTTCATAGAGCGATCTAGAAGTCTTTTGAAAATAGAGGTCATAGCTTTATCTTTGACCTACTATTTGAGGTCAAAGGTCAAGTGCACAATGGTGGGATTGGTATAAGTAAGGACGTTTTTAAGTCAGTTACATGGAATTTTATACATACATGTGACACAGCCAAAGAATGTGTCATAAATCAAAATGAGGTCACAAGGTCAAGTGTCTGGGTCACAGTGACCTATTCATTGAAATTTTGTTTACCACTATAACTTCATAAATTTTGAAAACAGGACTTTCAAATTGCACATGATATTACACTTTTATGTGACCTACCTTGTGTACAAGCATAGTTGACCTTCACGTAATTTTCAAGGTCACACAGTGGGCACATGTGCTAATCAACGTTACCGCTCTAACTATTGAAATCCTGCATCTAGCAATCTAAATCTTACACACAAAAAGGTTCATAGAGTGATCTAGAAGTCTTTTGAAAATTAAGGTTCTACCTTTATATTTAACCTACTTTTTTAGGTCAAAGGTCAAGTGCACAATGGTGATATTGGTATAAGTAAAGAAGTATTTAAGGCAGTTACATGAAATTTTATACAATCATGTATCCTAACCAAAAAATGTGTCATGAATCAAAAATAGGTCACAAGGTCAGGTATCTGGGTCACAGTGACAAAAACTGACCACTATTTGTTACCATTTAAGTTCTGACAAACCATAAAGCACAGTTTGATGGAACCATTTTTCAGTTTCAACGAAACTGATCATTTGATTGTAACAGTTTCAACAAACCGGTTTTTATAGAAATCTTTACGAATCCATAGCTTTAGAGAAAATATTTACTCCTGGAAAACCTTTAAATGGTAAACATAGGAACACATATAAACCATTTTACATAGAACCCATCCAAACTTTGTGATTCGTTTAATCACCTCAAACTGTACAAACCAGTTTTCCAGAAAACAATCCGGTTTGGCATGAATTGAATACGCATTATGATTTGAAGATGTAAGTTTGACCATTCACTGACACATAATTTATATATAGGGATAAAAAGCACTTAAGCAAGGCGGAAAAATTGTAATTTGGTTTTAGGTATACATTTCATGGGCTGCCATGACCTTTTTTTTGCTGCTTTGTAGTACATGTCCCTAACTATAATGAGAAAAGACTCTTACAGTTTCCAACAGGAGATCAGTTCAGATAAAATCTGATAGATTTAAAATGCTAATCATGTGTTCCACTTTTGTTAAAAAAATGAAGTCCAGTTTCGCTGCGTGAGGGATGTTTACATTTTATTCTGGTTGGGTAGCCTGCAGGAAATATTTACACATTTAACAGCCCCAAAAAAGCTTATATACCTAAGGCAGCAAGTTGTGGATAGATCAATATGCACCCCATAGTGTCACTCAAAGGCATAAAATCTGAAATTACAATTGTCTGTGTTTATTAATGGTGCCTGTGGGTGTTTGGAATAGGCCGCACTGACAGTTACAAGTGCTGATGATATTTCCTTGTCAGTTTTGAGTACATGCAACGAAAAACTTAGATACTTATGTTAAACCATAAGCAAAGACAACAACGTTACGAAACTATGCTATAGAGCCTCATGTATGCACTCACCATGCATGTACACGTAGATTGTGCTGCACTCGGAAAATTAAGGATTTTCATTATACGACCGTATTACATAATCATACTATTGAATTGCATGAGTAGATAAAAATAAATGACAAAAGTCAACAGTTCAAAACCCTAATCTATATAATGGTATGCCTGTTTATATGCCTTGTAGAATGTGTAAATGAATAAATAAATACTAAAATGTGCAGGCCGTCATTTCAAAATATTAAGTTGATGACGGTGCTGCTATCAAAATTCATTTTTGTACCATCTGTCCATTACATGAATGACGCAAAGATCCGATTGTTTGTGTAATGGCCATATGACTGACGGAAACATTCCTATTCAAGTATTGTTGAAAGAATATCACCGATAATCAGCCACATTCAATTAATTCTCTGCATTGGTTATAAAGGTGAAGGTGGGTATGAAAATGCCACATTAATTTCTCTTCCTTCAATGACGATTGATATACATGTAATACACAAATGATACTTTGGTTCTAACTATGTCAATGTTGCTTTAAAAGGAAAGTGTCTTTCCAAGACAATGCAGAATGTACTCACCACCTTTCTCTTTATGAACAAGATGCAAGTGAAGCCAAGCTCCATAATTTGGGCTGGAGTGCCCGTGTCCAACTCATGGACATCCCTGGGTGTGTCTGCGAAATGGTGAATGGTTTGTTCTTCATACGGAACACATTCCAAGGAAAACTTTGGAAAACAGCAGCATCAAGCTGCACGTCAATTTCAAAATTGCGCCATCTTCCATCCTTTTTGTAAAAACCTAATGTAGAATATAATTATTCTTTGAAATATTAAATATAAAGGCAAATGTTTTCCTATAGTATTCATATGAAATGCAGTTTAGCAATATGTAAGCTTGGGCTAATAACTGAAATATAATTGTTTAAATTTACAAAAATAGTAGTACCTTTCTTATCAAATGGTAAGACCACTCTAACGTTAATTTTGCTTACATTAAGAAAACATGGATACAGACATATGTAAATGTTCAGCATTTGTGATTATTTGTGATAATTTACAAATGTAAATGGGCAAATACAAAATGCACACACAAAAAGAGTCTATGACTTTCTTCTTCTTTTTATGGCCCACCCCTGTATCAGAATTCTGTATTTTCTATAAATAGGGATATTTCAGTAATCTCTGTCAGTACCAAGTTTAAGACTTCATAAACAGCTCTCCTAGGGGGAAATTACACACATTGCATGACGGGTGCACTTAGCATAGCTACAAAAGCAGAATGGACATGGCTCAACCAATTTCAAGACTGGCGCTAAAGGAATTAATGACTCATCTATTTTCCACTGGCAAGCAAATTCTTTTTTCAAAAACGTTTACAAAGTTGTAAGACTTATTAAGTTTTTATATCCAACATTGAGAATCTCTGACCAATGCAGCATACTATTGAACGGAGTAAAGTGATTATCTATACCAGTCTGACATGTCTCGGCTCACTACATCGATTAAAGATTATCTAATGTTTACCTTATGATAAAGTATATAAATGTGGTTTTATGATAAAAGTAGCTATATCAGACAGAACAGTCTCCAGAGCAATACTAGTGTTGTATGTATAAGATGTTTATCACTTGAATTATGAACTTTTAATAATGTAATGCATTGTTGTAATGAATGAACCTGCATGTCTGGTAAGTTTTCAAATATATCTACACTGCATACTGTACATATTGCTAGTTAGCAATGGTTAATGGCCTCAATTTACCAAGATAAGTTCCTGTACAGATAATTTAAGTGGCATAACCATCCTCCTCGTAAGCCTGCGTTTCCTGCTCTTTTGGGTTGGATTTTTCGGACCCTGCATCCAGGGGACGGTGGTACAATTGGTTGTACCACAATTGTCTCTTGGGACCCCTCAATCTAGTACCACCTCTACACTGTTGTCAGTAGTTTGGCGTAGCTGAGGAGCTACCAAATTAAGACGCATATCTGCCAGGTATGATAGCGCTGATGACAAATCAAGCTGGAAGTCATCATCAGCCTGAGCACCATCATGACTACAAATAACCACCCTAAAAGTATTTTATTAAACTAGAGGACAAGGCCTGATCACCAAATTTAGAAAAAAAGATAAAGTACAAATAAAAATAGCTTTAACTTTATTTAAAAAAAAGAATACATAAATTAGAACAGAAAGGCTAATACCTTAACAACCCTTGGACATCCACAAAAGGGATCTTGTTGTCCTAATATTGTGCGCAAGAATTTCAAAGTAAATTGACCTTGGTGGCCTAAAAATTGAGTTGAGATCACTCTCTTCCTTGCAACTTTTTTCTACAATGGATTGACTTTTGTGACCTTGAAATGAGGTCAAGATCACTCTCCTTCACACCTGAGCTAGACTCTACATGGGTGATTAACTTTAAAAGTTCTACCTTGTCCAGTTCTTACGATCTCATGTACAAGGCATTCATTGAAGAGAATTGACTCTGAGGACCTTCAAATTAGGTCAAGGTTACTGTCCTTCAAATTTGACAAATACTCATATAACAGTTATTTTTTTCATGATCCTAGCATCCTGGTTCTCCTGCTATTGTTTGCAAGTATTCATAGAGAATTGACGTAGTTGACCTTAAAATTGGGTCAAGCTCATTGTCTTTCGAACGTGGCGTGAACTTCAAATAGGGTGATCAACCAAGGAAAGTACATGACTCCAGCTTATCTGTTTTTTTTTTGTTTTTTTTTCTGAAATCGTGCACAAGAAAAAGGAACACACAGGCGAACACATGGTCACATGGCTGCATGTTCCATTTCACACAAAGATGCAGGCAATAACACTACCTGCCAGGTCTACATGGGCCGAAGGATAATAAATCAATTTAACTGAAAATAAGAAATTGTAAAAAAAAAAAAAAAAAAAAAAATGTAGATAAAAAGCGAGCTGAGCTTATAAACACTAAGTACACATTCAGATTTACTGTACTTCAATACATTAATTTGCATGAGCTGATTATAGCTTAATACCTGATAAGCCTACCATTCCATAATAGTATATCCCATAACTTTCATATATATTTCAATTTCGTTTTGGTCAAAATTATAACATTATAAAACAGTACTGTGATTTAGGACAATTTTCAATCATAATCTTAATGAAGGCCACCTGCTGAAAGTTGAAACTGCTTGTAAAAATTTTTTTTTTCCTGGTGTGACGTCGTGGGGGCTTTTTACCCCCATGATCGTAACTAACGCTTGTCTGTCCCTGCGGAGAATTGGGAGTTGCTGCCGTTCAGGAAGAGAAACCGACTGGTCAGCTTTGTAATTTTACACTCAGAGTGTGACTGCCAACCAAGGTTTTTGCGGATCTAAACTTAGAAATTTGTATTCAAACTAATGTCGTCCTTTTTTTTAATATTTCACAACACTAAACACTCTATGCGTTAGTTTGGTCACTTTTGAACTGAACCTAAGACATGCAAACAACATGGATCTATCCACTTAAAGGAAGACATAAATCCATGGACGCGCTGTAGTAACTTGTGTCCGAAACAGTTGCGTCAAAAAACAAATGCACAGCCCCTAAAAGACTATTCAAAACCTAACAATATTGTCCCGCTGCTCCAAATACGTTGTAAACAACGTGAAGAAAACATTTATGAAGTTACGCGTTTTTTTCTATGTGGGGTCCAAAAAAGCCTTACCAAAGATTTGATAGTTTCATTGTCCCAATTTCACCGCTTTGATACCGTTCGATTGTGTAACCGTTCACTTTTGAACTCTTAAACAATAAGGAATGTTTAAATCCAAATGGTGGACGATGGGGATTTCTTCCAGTCGTTGCCCGACTTCCAAGGAACGCTTCTTGCCTTTGCTGTTTTTTTTTTTTTAATTCTCTTTTTTGTTTGTTTGTTTGTTTGTTTGTTCGTTTGTTTTTTGGGGGGTTGTTCTTTTTGGGGCTTTTTTTTTGTTTCTGTTTGTTTGTTTTTGTTTTATTTTTATTTATTTTTTTTTCTGTTTACTGCGCAACATGTATGAACTATCTGATTCTTGAGGAAGTTTTCGCTTAAAATGCAGCTTATTTAATTATAGGGGATGCTTGAAAGTTGGTCCCTTTACTATTTCGACACACGCTGCAACAGTATTTTTGTTTATGAAAGAAATGAAATTAACTGTATATATATATATATATATATATATATATATATATATATATATATATATATATATATATATATATATATATACGAATATCAGTTTGTGGAGCTGAGCATGCAATCATATTTCGGATGCATTGATCATTAAGTATGAGGATGTTTCATAGTTATTGCGCAAGCCAGTGTAGTGACTTCTGTGTGGAGTTAACGCTCCAAAATAAAATGCGAATCACCATTCTTTGGTCCATGCGTATTTCATGTAAAGGAATTCTTAGAATATGAATACTTGGCCTCAATGTTGTACGCATTCAAAAAGTAATCGGACCCATTATGATGCGAAAGTAACTTGCCATAAGCGCAGAAAAGCAGAAGGTCGTGCCAGCACTAGGTCAGTGCACAAACACTAAACACGATATAATATCAATATAAATACGTGGTACAGAAGCTCAAGCAAAGAACAATTATAAACGTTTATGACATTATATCGAATGTATATTCCAACATGGCGAATTCCTATGATCCACGTGTAATTACAAACGGCATACATCTGCCAGATGACGGACATAAAATTATACGTGCATAATAATAGTGGTCTACATTGCTGTGTGGATGATGGCAATGAAAATTGTTAAAAATTGCTTCTCTAAAACTGCTAATCCAATGACTTTGACGTCGCAGGAAAGCACTCATGGGTATTGCTGGGCCTTGATTTCTTTTGCAGACTGATCTTTTTGAACAGTAATTTGTTTTTGTTTCTGGATTTCAAGATTTCTTCCAAACCGCACGGTATCTTCTCTCAAATTTGTTAGGAATGACCATAAGTTTGAAGCTTGACCTGGTCACGGCTAAAAATAGTGAAAACAGTGCACATTACTTTCCAAATCGTGACCATAACGACATTTACTCCTAGCGATGATTTCGTGCATTCAAATATTTTATAAAAGTCCCAAAAGCAAAGTGCACATAAATTTGATGGAGAGTGAGACACACCAAAAAAAAAAGAACAAACAAAAACAAAAAACCCCAAAATATAAACAAAAACAAAAACAAAACAAAACAAAAAAAAAAAAAAAAAAAAACAAAACAAAACAAAAACAAAAACAAGAAAACAAAAACAAAAACAAAAACAAAACAATCAAACAAACAAACAAAAACATTTGAATCAAATTTAAAGAGAATATAGTTGGCAGGTTTGGATAAGCAAAAATAATGAAGAAATTCAAATGCATACATTATAGTTGTTAAATACAGCGCCACCTTTTGAGCCAATGTGGGCTTAGGATCCCCCAAAGTGCTCTCTGCAATTATGATAATTTCAAAGCAAGTAGCAAAGTGGCTTTGGCGATTCTTTAAAACTGCTTTTAGTTCAAAAAGTAAACGGAAACTAGAAAGTAAATAAAGAAAATCGAAGGAGAGCGACCTATTGAAAAATTTGACAGGAACCCGGCCAATATATGTTGTCACCAAATTTTCGAGAACACAAAAATATCAACGGGAACTGATCGATGGGGGACTATCCTATAACACCAGGTGACAGATACGTCAGTCGAGCACAATGATGATGATGATGATGATGATGATGATGATGATGATGATGATGATGATGATGATGATGATGATGATGACGACGACGATGACGACGACGGCGGCGGCGGCGACGACGACGACCACCACCACCACCACCACAACAACAACAACATTGGCAACTCTTAATAAATTTGGTACAAAGCTCTCGATACAGTTACATTCGGCCTTCCAATCCCTGTGCATATTTCGTCTGCTCTGTTCATTATTTTTTTTTTAAACACAAGTTAAGTCAATGCACGGGTTTGTGGATCAAGTACGATTCTGTTTGGGGACATATTTGAAACACATATTGTTGTTATCTATATGTAGTTACCAGTTTTTCTAGGGAAAATATAAGTATACCTGGGTGATTTTGCTAGCATTATAATCAGTGTTTCATTAGATTTGTCATTTCTTCACAGGTTCCTACTGAAATTGTCTGGAAAGGTAACTTGTCTATCTTTGCAAACCCAATCATGCAAATATAATATGTTTTAACCAAAAAGTACCCTGAGTAGACTCAAGTCTATTTTTTACTTTTTGTGTGTTTTTTTTTGGGGGGGGGGGGGCGGGAGTGTCATTTGGTTATTGCCTTCACTTCAGTCTTAATTGTGTACGGTGCCTCTGACAATTGCTCCTCCGCTTATTTTTCCCACGAAACACTTTGGCCTCGCAAATAGGTACGAGTAAGTGCCTTTTCTAACGGTAACACAATAGAGCTGCTTGGTGTCAATGGAAAGATTAATTCTGGTGACCTCTTGCGAATAAGTGAATCCGACTGCTGCACTTTCTTGCTACTTTCAAAAAGTATATTTCAATGGTACAGAACAGCTCTTGCATCATGGACCACCCAAACTTTCACAGTTTTACGCATGCTTGAGCACTGCACCACGCATCTCGCATACCACCAGCGAGATATGCTTGCTACCGGCATGCTGAAACGGGCGCGCATGCCGTTTTGATCATGCGTTTTAGTGCTCATCCTTTCTCGCATTTGGCGACTGGTGTGCTACAAACTGCGTTGAGCCTATCGCACAATGCTCAATGCCTGTCTGGCGAGGTTGAAAAGCTTTTAAAACCGTGCCCGCAATGCTAACGTTACCTGGCAGTCATTCCTGTCAAGAGGAGAACCCGTACGACACGTGTTTGCTTTGAACCAATCATAATTGACATGCTGACCTCAACCGACAAAAAGCATAATGGAGGAACACGAGAGAGCCGGCGATGTCAGGGCCACACTTGAGAATGATTTGTATTTCTGCCTTGGTCTAGCCAAGCCCTCGTCTTAACCGTTTTATGTGCGATGTGAACAGCGACAAACCAACCAAATCTTGTAAAAGTTTTTGTATGTCATCCAGCTGTTCTCTCCTGATTAAAAGTCATAATAACATCTATCAATTTTAGATGCTGTTCTGTCACTTTCTATCACGCCCGGCAACGAGTTATTACACTGGTAGGAATTCTTCCTTTTCTCGGTGATATTTCACCACACTTTTCAATGTAGTTGGTCCAATAGTAACATGATGCTGTTGAATCAACATCTTTCTTATTTGACTAAAACTGTGTCCATCCTGCTTTTCCCAAACAATTTTCCACTTCTTGTCCGCACTGACACGCACCATCTTGCTTTGGCGGTAAACCAGATGACATGCCGAAAATGTTGGAAATCTTTTGCCGGGAAATTAACTGACGACACTCACACCTTTTTTCGCACCTGCAAGACATGTACACTTATGTACAGCACCGATCGAAAGTCTTTTAACCAAACGCCCTTGGCTCCCGCGAGTGTCTCACGATGACAGCGGCCAGGTTATGGTTCCACGGGGGTAATCATGCCTGCACTGAGGTAACATGATTGGAGAGTGCCTACAAAATGTGAAGCCTAGGGATGCAAGTGGCCCTATATTAAAATATTTGTTACCATAAAGGCATATTTAGGCTTGATAGTGGAAAACAATGTATCCTTTTTGCTGACATTAATATTATGAAGGTATGTAAACTGGCACCAGTATACACTGGTTCAGCTGTAGTCAACACAGTGTGCGCACAATGATATTGCAAGTAGCACTAAGTAAAGCTGGTTGCCATGGAAATTTGCTGAAAAATCCCACCCATGTCCATGTTTTCTAGTGTTTATTTGATGTAAAAAAAATCCTACGAACACTTTGGTGTATAAAACATATATGTTTGTAATCCATTGAGCGAACTAGAGCTGGTAATCCTGCTCGTCTGTGTTTCCACAGGTTGAATTACTGGCCAGAAACCTTATGACTTGGCCGAGTGTTTGTTCCCGCGTGGACAAGCCAGGTGCACGTCCAAGTCCTCAAGCTTCCGGGGTTGGGTCAGTGTGCAAAGTTTATTCAAATGGTCACAGTCCATTGATTTTTTTTTTCAAAATCTTAAAAACGACTGCTTGGTCAATAGTTTTTATGCACGTTATTGGATCAAAATTAGTTTTGTTGTCTGTTGGAGAATTTGTGTGTTTAAAATGTAAATAGTGTGTCAAGGTAATAATCTGTTGGTTTCTTTTTCTTCATTCACAGTGCAGGAATGGTGTTCCATGAATATGAGTAGTGGCAATAACCCAGAATGTTTAAAACGTAACATATGTCACTAAGTTAAAATATTTCATAGTGTGTTTAACCTAAGGTTTCACTACACGGATAACATCAGTTGGTGTCAGAGACTCCTTAAGCATGTTTAGATATTACTGCCTGACTATATATTTCACCCTGAAAGGTGAACTTATTTTTGTGGTTTTCTTAGCTCAATTGACTTGTTAGTCAGCTGTGGTTATGTGATGGTTAGGCATCCATCATCCGTCCGTGTGGCCGTCCCTCGTCCACAATTCACATTTTCGACTTCTCCAAAACCACTGGCCACATTCACTTCAAACTTGGTGGTGATGTAGCTTGGGTCAGTGTGCAAAGTTTATTCAAATGGTCACAGTCCATTGATTTCTTTTTCAAAATCTTAAAAAACGACTGCTTGGCCAATGGATTCAAAATTGCATAGGGACACTTCTGGTGATCCCTTGTCCTGTTCAAAAAGTAGTGCTGCAATTTTTGTTTCTATTTTTCATGAATTTGTCTGTTTTCACAATTTTCGACTTCTTGTCCAAAACCGTCATTCAGATTATGCTAAAACTTGGTGTTCATGTTCCTTGTAGAGTAATACTGTTTGATTACTTTTTGTGGTTGGGCAATAGCAATTTAACTTCATTGAGATATCAATCAGCATGTGAATATATGTACCTGGGGTTTTATTTTGTTTATCGGGTGACCGGTCGGTGCAGAGTGTACAAGCACTTCGCAGCATAAAGTTTTTAAAGTAGATGGCCATAAGTCTTATGCTGAAAATATTTCTGAATCCATGTGTCTTGCCAATGTAGCTTATTTGTACTATGAAAATGTATAATTCACACAAGTTTGCTCTATTTTTGATAAACAACGCATAAGATTATCTTATGGTCGTTTACACAGGAACAGTTGGGGGTATCGGTTGCACACGTCAACTTGAGGTTTGATTTTTTGCTTCTTTTTAAATTATACTGTTCCATATGTTCATAATATCTCATTTGTGTTGCAAGGTTTAAAATTGTCACAAAAGGGTGAAGCTCAAATTTGCCAGGAGCAAAGTAACCTTTGTTTTATTTCAATCAGTTGTATTTCATTATATGTATGCAGTTGTTGTACACCACAAGAAAACCAAGATGCTCATCATTGTGTATTTCTTTTAATTTCAATTTTGCATTTTAATTTATCATGATATGTACACCTCAGGTACCATGAAAATTGAGTTTTTACCCTCATTTCACTTTTCCCTACCCAAGTCCAACACTCTTTGAAGCCAGACGCTGATCAATGC
>CAXHWN010000490.1:182472-229972 GCA_964020975.1 Hermodice carunculata
GGATTTCAGTCACTTGAAATATGCAATGTTTCAACGATTGTCAGACTGTAAGCATGGCATTGTAGATGTTTCTACCGGTAAGTACGAACACACACAAACAAGATAAGGAGTAAAACGTACAAACAAGAAAACAAAAAATGATAGTAATCAATACACAATAAATGATTTCAGACCATGCGCATATCAAATAGGTAATACAGTTTCAGTGTCCTTTGTTTTTGTGTTGCATTAGATCACGTACATTAGCATTTATCCCTCATGCCAATGGTTTATTTATTTTGACTTATGTTCACGATGAACAAAAGAAAACAAAACAAAACGAAAAAAGAAGAAAAAAAAAGAAAAGAAGGAAACCTACAATTAAAAAAATATTAAAACAGTAGGTACTATTATTCAAAATAAGAAAGCAACATAGGATCGAAGGATGTTACTGTGGCTATGTCCCTCGTGTGCGCGTAAATATGTCTTTGGGATTGCTTGGGACAAAATATATATTTTGATTATAATGTTGCTTGCCTCAAAAGGTCTTGAAGGTTATACCTGTGGGCAGGGCGTTCCGTAATATAAGGTTTTTGTGCGTTAGAAATTATAAACTGTTTTAAGAAAATCTGAGTGCAATGTACACATTAGAGAGCACTCTACGGCACTGGAACCTTCTATGCTGACGTATGTTTAAAGTATTGACAGCCCTGTGAAACACATATACGTTTGCACAATTGCATAGTCGCTTTTCCCGCAACCAGGATGCACAATGGTGTTCTGGTGACAATTCGATGATCGGGTATCTGCCATATATGACAGAAACACAATATGCAAATTGAATATAAAATTTGGTTGTGCGTAGACATGCACATTTCCCGCAGATAGATGAAAAAATCCTGGTATCCGAATAAAGGTTTGCGATAATATGAGAACGCTTTGCTGATAAATAATATCAACTGAAACTGACGAAAGAATGCGGTAATGTAGGGGTTTTTTTTGTTTGTTTGCACTTTTGTTCCTTTGTTTCCTATTCTTTTGTTCTTTCTATCTTTCCTTCCTCCTTTTAACCTGCCTTTCGTTCCTCACTAATCTGCCCGTTCATTCATATATCTCTTCGTTTGTTTGAATGCTTATCTATTTCATTTCTTATCGGTTCAGTGCCTTGATGTGCCAAATAAGCTTTATGGTGAAACTGTATGTTAAAACAGTACCAAGAGAGAAATAATAAAACGTTCAGGTTCTACATTTACATAGTTGATTGGGCATAATTTATCGTGCATGCATATGGAGAAGATAGGTGTGCTTATGTGCATACGTGTGTCTCTGTGTGTGTGTATTTGCTGAGCATGTGTTTGAAAAAAAAACATTTTTTTTTAGGTTTTGCAGCAATACTAATCAGACAGGGGCACAAGTTCTAATTGCTCAAAATGGACAAAAATTATACTGAAATTAGCGTTCTCTTCTTTAATAGGTTTCACCACTATTTTTAGGCCTCAGTAATAAGCATTTAAAAAATGGATTCTAGTTTCGATGTATCGATGTTTGAAATTATTTGATAAACATGGCACAATGCAATCACTTCTAATTTTTTAAACCTTCGACATAATCGTTTAACTGGATCCTTGGGCGGCTGATGACTAATTTCCCGACAACAGCTAGGTCCCAAACAATTAATTCCTGAATTGTATATGTTCTGTATTAGTGGTTTGTTTCCGTCACAGCGTCAACATGCCCTAGGATGCCTGCCCGTAGTAGGATAAAGATCAAACCTGTCGGTAATCACCTGTTTACAATATCCTGACTTGTTACACGCATTGGTTCATATAATTCCGTTCCAAATATAATAGCCTTAAATATGGATCCTACTGAAGCTTATGCAAGAAACTAAAAAGATTGTGCCTCAGATTTTTCCAACTTTGATTTCGTTTATGTGATCATGGTGCTTCAAACGTAGGTCTCCATTTGTTTTATCAATTCATCTTAAACAGTATATCAGGAAACCTACTGACATTTATACGCATCGAGTCCCCTGTATGCTTGTGTTATATTCCATAAATTTCATCAAATTTGATTTTGATACATATTTAAATATAGGAATTGGAAATGAATAGTTGTTTAAAAGAATGTATGCGATCTTTTCTAACATTTCAGCATTGCTATACAAAATTTACAGCGACTCAGCATCGCTATATTAGTGAAGGCGATTAAAATTTAACCAATATCTTAAAGCTAAACTCTGCACTTTTTATCTTTGATAATGCCATTTACAGTGGTAATTACAGGAAAATACCAAGCCATGCTAATCGTTGCCCTGCAATTTGTCTTTTATCCAACTTGGCATGCATGCTCATGAACAAAGTTAATTTAAATATGTCATTGCGGTGATATATTGTTGCTACTTTCTAAGGGCAGGGTGTATCTATTTTGTCTGTTCAATCCTTTGAAAGGAGGAAAAAGCGTTTTCAAGGTGAGGGGAAATTACTGCAATGCCTAGCTGTGTTTCAAATTTAAAAGCAAGGGAATTATACAAATTTATATATAAAAAAGAAGGAAGCCGTTAACACTGTTTACGTTAAGCAAGCCATTATTATTTTTTTTTGGGGGGGTGGTGTTTTGTTTTGTTTTTGTTTTATGTCTGCAAGCCTCACATGATCAGTTGCTATATATTCTTTACTGATATTATTTTGGTTTGTTTACCTTATGGTTTATCATACCCGGTAGATCACCAAATATCGTATTCATCTGAAAGGACACCCATGCCACACCATTGTAAAAACTAAGGGCGACGCAAACATGTGTAACAGTTATCAGCCAGTATTTTTGCTAAGTTTAACAGGGAATATATTGAAAAGAATGCTTTAAAATATGTGTTGAGCTTTTTTTAGGGGGGGGGGGGGGCAATATGTATGGCCCCTCATTGTATTACGACGTATTTTTGACCATTGAAGAACAAAAAAAAGCAAAGATTGTCTTTCTTCAAACAAGCAAAGCTATCGCTAAAGTTTGTCACAAAGGTCTCCGACCACAATTATGGAAAAATTGTATTACCGATAACCTGTTGCTATGGTTTGGTGACTGTCTAAATGATCGCAGGAAACCCATTACCCTGAAATGCAGGGGTATATAATCTACCGATTATCATCCTTTGTTGACAGCCGAAGATTTGTAACATATTTTCGCTGTCTACTTTGGCATATTCATCCAGTGTCTATCTTGTCTCTGGCACATATACCTGGCCCCTGTTTTCTGCATTTTGACTTTTTTTCACTGCAGGAAGCGACTGTAATCAAATTCCAAGATAGCTGTAAAATTTTGTGCCATTTGACCGTTAGAATAACCTTCGGAGTACTGCTCCTTAAACTGACCATAATAAAAGGTGCATGATGTACGAACGTAGTTTTGTTGTTGTTGTTGTTGTTGTTGTTGTTGTTGTTGTTGTTGTTGTTCTTGTTTTTGTTTGTTTGTTCATTTGAAATTAATTTGTTCCTAAGTAACTTAGATGTGACCTTTTGGTTTGCATAACAGGAAACGATTTGTAGCCTGCACTGTATCTGAATAAACTGACATGGTTGGCATAAAGTTCTATGTAACACAAGCGAAAGACAATGTTTATATAATTTCGTTTACCTTTATTTATTATACATACTGTAAATATACATGTTGATAAATCTTTAAAGGGAATAAATGGTAGCATCAGATACAATTCTTGCTTTGTATGTTTTAGGTCTTTAATTCCAAAGTAGCTGCCAAATTATATGACCTTTGACCTTGAGACTGACCTTCTGACCTTCCAACATAGAGATATTATGTACATTGCCAGTACTGACAGTTTGAAATAAATGCCATGACAACTTTTAAGATACAAAATGTGGAATCAAATTAGTCAAAATAGTTGAGAAATATGCTAAGAAATTTAGCGGTCAGATAGTCAGGCAGCCAAAGCTGTTTTTTTGGTCTTACCCTGCACTGACTGATAAAGTTTTTTTCTCACTTGATTATATATCCTTAGGAACTCTATAATGAATATCCGGCGGATATCAAGCAGATATCCTTGAGCAATCTGAGAAAATCAAGATGGCTGCCAAGATGGTGGCCGGTGCCCCAATAACTTAACTAATGTGCCTAAAATTGCAAGCAATACGATTTTTCAGCTAAAATTTTTCATAGTTAATCAAGTGTGATGCACCCAGAAATGTAATGTGGGATGGTTTACTGTTTTCAGCTTGTCTGACGATCGGTGCATGTGTGTGAGTGTGTCCTCCACCAATCTGTCCATCCCACATCTTGTCAACAAGCTATATCATGAACCACTGCTTATAGGTATCTCCACTAAGTGTTATTGTTATAACTTTGAATTTCTTGAGGTTAGTATATCTTATTGACCTTGACCTAGTATCCAAGGTCACAGGGTCTAATGTTTTTGTTAGGCTTCTGCGATAAGATGGCAATTTTTTACCCTATTTCTAGCTTTCCTCCACCGCAACTGCTGAGCTTTTCCTACAGTGTTAATTCACTAATATTATGTGTTTCAGATATGAAGACATCTACAGGAGTGATAATGATGTGAATAGCAAAGAGACATAGTGTAGAACAGTAGTTGACTAGTATTAGCGCTTCATTGGTGGTGGACACTCAGTACAAATAAAAAAATGGATGAAAAATGTTTGTTTCAATGTTGCTACCATTGCTCTGACAATGATAGGATGCAGGTGAGCCAGAGTGAAGGAGACAGATATTATAGAAGCCAGTAAAATTCAAGTTGATATTTTACAAGTAGAACTTCAAGAACTACTGAAACAAAATCCCACATGCCAAGTAAAATATCATAAAATTTCACTTCAAATCTTTACACACGTCCACCGTTGTTAGTTTTGATACATGAAGACAGCATGAATCAAAACTGTGTTTTGTTAGTTATTCCACTAACATCAAACGGGGCCAGAGGTTACTAGCACATGGCCCACCGGTGGGAGAAGTCATTTAGCACTCCTCCATAAAAACAGTAAATGACGTGTACCCTTTTTTAAACTACCTGTACCCGACCATATGGTAATACAAAAAGATATAGTGTTCAGGTATGTGCCCCTTATTTCATGTTACTGACAATAGTAAAGTACATATGAACTGCTGGTTGCACAATGGGATGCCACATAAGCATTAGCAGTTGTATAGTTATTCGGAGCAACTCTCTGCTAGACAGATTGCCAGTCGAGGCTAAGGGACTCTATCTATCCCGGACTTGTACACACACTCGCCAGTATATTTTTAGTATAGAATATACAAACTATAGTTGTCCACACAAGTGGATTCGGTTCATTTCAAACACACATAATTTACTTTCATTACATACCTTTAAAAACACACATGAAGATGAAAACCCATAGGGTTCAGATACGTGTTAAGCATAACAGAAAACAGTACATATCGGCATTGCGTTCGTGACCTGTTATGTCATCATAATAATGGAGTCCACTTATTCAGATACCAGCAAACCTGACCAACGGTAGATGTAAATCTTTAACCGGCCCTTGAAATAACAAAATGTTAAAGGTAAAGGTGTAAACAAAGCATTCATCTCTACATTACTTACACAAGTAGTCACGAGTATGTAAAATACCAACATGATCCATGCGGTGTGACCATTAGTTATTAGCCCTATTGGGGATGTCATTCAGTCTCCCATCTGGGTTTAATGGGGGCCAAGTGAGTCCCAACAAGCTTGCATAACTGTAAGACACACTGATACTCAACTACGATCTATAAATGTATGTATGATAAGCAACAATGTATACAAGTATAAATTAAAAGTTTTACTTACAAGCAAATGTACTTTGTATCATAAAATCACAATATTGTCCTTTTAGAGGAGTCCCGAGAGCGAACATATAAGAAGTGTTTGCGCCCTTGCAACCTTACAACTGTTTCTGACTTTTAAAACTTTTCCCCATTAGACTCCATGGGTATATATTAGTTTCCCATTTCAGCTAGGCGACTGGTGCCAAAGGTTGCAGGTTCGAGTCCCGCTCGTTCTGAACATGAAATATATATTTCGGCATTTCCTTAATGCTGGTGGATTTAAGTCCCCGATTCTGGAAATAAATGCCGACTCAGTAAATATACTGCATTACCGTGTTGATATGGCACTCGCACATAACTACCTCCATTGAACCATTCTTTTTTTAGGGATGGGGATTTGGTCGAGTGGATATGTGCGTTTCCCATTTCAGCTAGGCGACTGGTGCCAAAGGTTGCAGGTTCGAGTCCCGCTCGTTCCGAACATGAAATTATAAGACACTTCTCTAAACGCCTCAGACAGGTGCAGCGATTGCGCACTTTACATCACTGTCTAGGTCTCTGATTCGGATTACAGTAGTTGAACAGCATTTTTCAACACTTAAGACCAATTCAATGTTGCACAAACGAAGAATGGGGAGCACTCTGTTAACAGCTCTACAGTCACTCATTAATTGAACATATCAGTCGTGTGTTGTTGACACTTTAATGTATACACCACGAATAATCACCAAAAAGTGAAATTTCTGTTATTCAACGTTTTCGGGAAGGTGCAAGTAGGACACCATCAGTATGCGCCAGCTAGATGACAAATGCACATCTGTCGTCACTCACTAAGGGGAGCCCCCCACCCCATGTGGCGACTTCCCCAATTGAGGTATGGCTAGGTCCTAAGGTTGTTTCCATGAAACCCCTTCAAAGAGAAGAGCTTATTCAAGAGCAGAAAGGAGAGAAGTGGGTTGCGTAGCAGAGGTTCCCATATGTTGATATCTGCCTGATATCCATTATGGAGGTCACAGAGATGTAGAATACAATAAGAAAAAAACTTTATCAGTCGGTGCAGGGTATAGTTATCTGGCTGCCTGACTAATAATGTCTACACCTTCGCAGAGATGGGTGAAAGACGCGTAAACGTTTATACAATAATGTGGCATAGCTCGTTGTGGTTAGGGGGAGAGGGAGGTTCATCCATTGTAGCTGGTTTCTTTCGCACCTGCGGGGGCACTAGGGAAGTGATAAGGTAATCTCGGTTCTTCCAAATAATTATGCCAAAAACTACTGCTATTATGAGTAAAAACAGCAACATGAATAGTATTCCAAATGAGATTCTACTACCATGGTGAGTCCAGTTAAACGTAGGGGATGGAGTGGGCAACGGTTATTGACCTTGAACCTGACCTTGGGCATTATTCATGACCTCATATGACTCAAATAACCCTAGAAATGGATTTACCATAGCAAAGTTAGTCGAAATTGACGTATTACTTGCTACTCTAGGCCAATTGGTTGGGAATTTACATTTCTTGGATGTCTCGGCAGCCATCTTGGCAGCCATATTGGATTTCTCAAAATGCTCAAGGATATCTTGTTGATATCCGCCTGATGTCCATTATGGAGGTCACAGAGATGTAGAATACAATGAGAAAAAAACTTTATCAGTCGGTGCAGGGTATAGCTATCTGGCTGCCTGACTAAGAGGGGTAAACCTGGGTAAAAATGCAGCGGTCAAAGAGTTAATCATAATGATTTTTCTGCAGATAGGTACCACAGGGTGTCTGGAGTGTCCATAGAAATATTGCCCTTCCACGAGATTTTTACCAGGCAGTTCCTCTTTATTCAACCATTATCTTCCCACTTCCCTCCCTTACATTTATTGAATTATCAGGGAACTGTCAAATTGGCAATATCACTAATCGATGTGATTGGTTGGCTTCTTTTTAGAGCATAGTTTTGTTGATTTCGGATCAAATGAATGTTATGAAATCTGGCTCTATTTATCAAGGCCACTGCTGATCACCTCTCCGTGTTGTTCTGCTCATACATGTACTCCTGTTACTTCAATCAATAATTATCTTAACTAAGAGCATGCTTGTCTCAAAATGTCTACCATACAAAGATTCATTATATTATGAATATAAGAACTTGTTTGTGAGACTTGCTGTTTTAAGCAGTTTCAGTTATCGTCAAACTAGTCACACCAAACTGGAAGTACTACAACTCCTGTTACACACTTCCAAATGTTGCCTGCCGCATATAATCACTAAATTATACACTAAACTACATGTGTAGTTTCACTATCACACAAATATATTTAAACATTTGGTCCATTTTAAAGACATCTCAAAGGTAAGCCATCATATGTGGCACCTGCTGATACTGTAGCCAATATACCCTGTAAAATTGTAAAACCTTGGGAAATCAATTAGTCCAATTAGAATATTATTGATATGTAAAAAAATATCACAATGCTAATTTGCTGATTCGTTTAGGTGTAAATTCGACTTACACAAATCGCTTTCAAAAATGTGAGCAACGAAGGTGCTACTGACATCCTGTTTAAAGGAGCGCGGCACTTCAAAATTGAGCACAGCTTGGCGCGTATTATCATGCACGTTTGTCGATGTTTTAGCAAAAAGGGCGATGGTGAAGTAGAACCCAATGCCACATAATAGGTCCTATGTAGACAGTGCAGAGAAAGAATAAGAACTACATGGCACCTGCCAAGGTTTCACTTATTATTATTATTATTATTATTATTATTATTATTATTATTATTATTATTATTATTATTATTATTATTATTATTATTATTTTTATTATTATTATCATCATCATTGTTGTTGTTATTATCAATACCATTGCCATTAGTAGTAGTAGTAGTAGTAGTAGTAGTAGTAGTAGTAGTAGTAGTAGTAGTAGTAGTAGTAGTAGTAGTAGTAGTAGTAGTAGTAGTAGTAGTAGTAGAGGTGGAATTAATAGTATGGACAAACACAAACGAAACAAATAGTAGCCCAACAATAACATTGTATTTGCATGGCAAATCCTTGGTTAAACATGTTTGGTTTCTGAAATGGCATGTCAGCGTGTCTAAGGATATTGCCAACTACAGGTCCAGAAAGAAGTGATCACTTACGGACATATCGTTGGCAGAAATAGTGGCGTTTAAACTGTATATGGTTATGTATGTATGTATGTATGTATGTATGTATGTATGTATGTATGTATGTATGCATGCATGCATGCATGTATGTATGTATGTAGTTTTCTGCGATAGCTCATTTACTTATTCATATACTTGTATATTTATTCGCCTATTTCTCGACCTCGTGTGGCTTGTGATATATAATTGTTAACAGAGCCTCTGTACATACTTCTAAGGTATCACCAAGTGTCAAGGTCAAATTAGCATATGATTGTATGTTTGCTTATTCTTTTTGTATATTTCATCTTATCACTTTCTGTCGGGGCTTATTCTATTTCAAATAATGCAGCTTATACTTTTGTCGTTATCTGTAAAGGCTACATATTTATCTTTGTCAGAGAAAGCCAAAGTTATTTTTATTGCAAGTACGAAGCTTTCTGTGTTAACGTACAGTACTTCCTTGCACTATTCTCTTATTTGTGCGGATGATTTCAAATCATCTCATTACAGTCAATACTCTTCAATAAATTAATTTACAAAGTCATCAATACTTTTATTCTCGGCCCAAAGAGAGGCGCTAGTTGGTGCATTCTGTTAGATAAGGTTCATTCTGGCGTGGTTAATACAAACTGTCCTGTATATGTGTATATATCTACCTTAACTTGCCACATACTTGGGAGATTCTTCCAAATGTTCGAAATGGCGTCAAAACATTTATGCCTCATTATATCAAACCTTATCTAGGACGAATCATTGTACTATACAACCGTATGAGTGTCTGGCGGGAGAGTTTATATTTGAGTCTGCGTAAAAAAGCCAGCCATTGGCTGGCTTTATTTACAATACGTGTCATATGCTGGTGCCATGACAAATTACTTGAGAGTGGAACTCCAAGGTGAGTAAATAGTGTCATATGCATTAGAGTCCCTCTGAACTTCGGGATAGGCTCAAGGTCACCCAAATTATCTCGAATGTGGTCTCCAGAAAAGACAGTCAGTTTCCGCTGCATCGTGTTCATTGCTGAGAAGTGTCCGTATGTAATTTCGAAGCAATTGGCTGAGCGGTTTCGGAATATAAGATTTTTTTCAGATCTGACCAAAAAATGAACGAAATATATATATATATATATATATATATATATATATAACTAAAAAAAACACTAAAGTATGTCCTACCCCCGTATTGCGCACGTTCTTCTGTATAATTTTGACATGAGCTGCATTAGCTTAAATGATATAAGGGGTCTTAGCGGGTAACTACTCATAACATGTTTTGGAGCCTGTATCCGTACATATCTTTCTAGCGGCTTCTTGTCTAAGCTTATTATTCAACAAAGACAACATACATAAAAACAAATTAATATGAACGTTGCAAATGATGAATTAGCTAAATACGTGAAGGTTCCGCTACATGTTTACATCTTTAATCATCATTTTGTTTTAATATTCACTTTCCAGACATTTTAGGCTTACATGGAGGCAAGTGTAAAATCTTTAAAATCTTTGCGGCCAAACCTTCTAACAATCTCTGGATATTAGCACCAAAATGTGTAGAAATATTTGATCAAAGTTCATCTTCAAATCCTCTTGACTCAAGTTTATTTTAAATAAATTTGGTTCTAGATAAAAATTCCTGAAGTTTAGAACCAGGACGAGCAAATCTCAAAATGTGTGATATATATGTATTATATCCAATAGATTCCAAAATATTACTGGAAAGGATAGTTTACTACTTCAAAGTTAAACTCATCAATTTTGTGATACACTTTAATGCAAAACCTGTCATTATAGACTCGAATAAGCAAATCCAGAAACATAGCTATGAAACCATATGAATTGTAACCTTCCAAAGGGATCTTCTTTTGGGTAAATTTCTGTAGCTTTTCTATAAGCTCGCTTATATTTTGTACTTTTACATAAGCAATGTCATCAATATATGCGTTGTCTGATAAATTTGTAGCCTTCCGAAAATCCCTTTTCATTAGTTTATTTGTAATGTGTAAACTTAAACCAGGGTAGATATAAATCTGCAAGTAATGATTAGCAGTTGCTACCCATTGGAATGTCTTTTGTTTGTTGACAAACCAATGGTCCTTTCATTGTACAAAAGTATTGTCCAAAAGAAATTCTATGGCATCTAACTTATATATATACCAGCAAGTTCCAGCTTAATCTGAGTGGCGGTTCTGGAGAAGAATTCGAAAGTAGAAAAAACAGACAATTAAAGGAAAAAATGCAACGCAACCTGGTAAGCAAAATAAGAATTAGGAGTCCTAAGACTGTTCCTGTCTCATATCAAAGCAATCGGGGGAGGGGATTTAGAGTAGATTCCTTTTTTATGACCCCCCCCCACCCACCACCACCACAAAGAAGAAAATCATAAAAAATCTAAACATCTCTGTCTGGAGTGTGACCATTTGAACAAACCAGGTAAACACCTACCCATTGATACCAAGTTCTAAGAGAATCTAGTGTCAAGTTTTCAGGGAAGAAGTAACAAAATGAATTGCGGATGGATGACGGATGAAAGTGCTTCCAAAAGGATTACTGGCTGACAAGACAGCTGAGCTAGAATTAAGAGTAAAAGCGTCACCGGTCAATACATGATATATTATATTACGTTTAATTTATTCAATCTGTTTTTTTTCGCAGTTTTGTATATTCGTTTTACATGGCATATAGGAATATTCATGAAAAAAAATTAACATGGCATTTGCTGGTATGTCCTCCTACTTTAAGTTCAGTGTGTAGTTATTACAACGCTACACGCATTGATTATTAAGTCAGATTGACTATTTTTCTTGCTACAACTTGATATGCACACTTGTGGAAAGTCTCACACACACACACACACACACACAAACACACACATGCACGCACACACATATATATATATATATATATATATATATATATATATATATATATATATATATTTTTTTTTATGTATATATGTATATATACATATATATATATATACATATATATATATAAAATATGTATGCATACATACATATAGAAAGATGGACAGATAGATAGACAGACAGACAGACAGACAGACAGATAGATAGATAGATAGATAGATAGATAGATAGATAGATAGATAGATAGATAGATAGATAGATAAAACTCAGAACTCAGAACAGTTTATTCAATATGATATGAAATGGGTTACATGAATTTCAACGTTTGTAGTGACAAAGTGGTAATTAAGCAATAACCAAGAACTCGTAATTGAACTAAATGATATTAGGATGACATTGGCTAAGGATTCTATGATCTGCTATCGCCAAGGCCACCTTTCGGTAAAATTGTAATTAGCAACAACTGGCAAAAATAGTAAGAACAGAGATTAGAAGCTTAAATATACAGGGTAAATATAAAGTCACTTAATTACCACAAACATAACAGTGTGCAACTATACAAGTGTCTTTATATTGCTTCACGAAGAAAAGCTTTATGTAGATTGTGAAACCATTATAAGAATGGGTGAAAAGTGTATCTTTGATACAGGGTTGTGTGTTTTTTAAGAGGGCTGCAAGGTAATACCTAATACAATGTTTTGTCGAATTTTTAGAAGGAATAGGAACCTGGCTGTCATTTCTACGTCGAGTGAAATATCGATGAGAAGGTATTATAGCTGCAAATTTGTTGTTAAAGTAATCAGGGGTTTTATTTTCTAAATATCTATAGTAGAATTTTAAGGATCTTAACTCCAGAATATCTGGTTCTTGTAAAAGGTTTAACGTTTTAAATAAAGGATCCGTGTGGGCATTATATCTTGCCAAGCAAACAACACGAACAGCTTTCTTTTGAAGTTTGAAAATACGGTCACACGAGAAACCCCACAGAAGAATGCAATAATTTAGATGAGGAAGAAAAAGAGAATCGTAGATTTGTAATAGAATATCTTGCGGAAAATAATTTTGTACTCTTTTCATAACACCACTAACTTTTGAGAGCTTATTTCCAATTTTGTTAACGTGTGAGTGCCAATTTAAGCTTTCGTTAATTCGTAAACCTAGGAAATCAAATTCACTGGTTTTGTAGATGGGCACATTCTTTATTTTAAGATTTAAGGTGAAATTTAATTTAATGCCTCTTTTGAAAGGAACTATAAAAAACAAACTTGTAGAAAACGTTTAAAAACTTACTTTGTTGAAATAAAATCCTTTGTTACAGAAAACTAACGTGCTCAAAAGATAAAGAGGATACTTTTATACACTGCTGTGATAGTACAACTTTTTTGTCAAATATACATTTTGTATGCATGCATAGCAGCATCAGTAGATTGCAGCATGCTAAAGGTCATATTGCAAGGCCAAGAGCACTTCTGTGTTTGATATCCAAATAAATTTTTCCTTGTGTGAATCATTTCCCTTCATTGCCATTTTACATGCAGATATGCAAGTAGCCTGAAGGCAGTAGATGTATCTTCAGCCGCTTGGCTCTTTGTCGTATGGTCCAAGTGAAGTTTCAGGGTCACCTGGAAGTGGTCAGGCAAACATAGGATTTTTGGTTAAGTGTCAAATGTCCCACTATGGTAGGACTTGATTGTCAACCAGTCTGTGTAAAAGGACGTTAAGAATGCAAAAAATAAGATCTCTCCCTATTCGAAAGTCTAAGATGTTCACCAGGATAAGAGAGATGAGGAACCGAAACCCCTCCACAATTCTTGAGCTCTTATGGAGGACCTGCAACTGGTACAGTATTCAACCTGCGATGTCTGTGACATACCATGGATTTATTTTTCAACCAATGCACCAATCTAAAACAACCTTCCATCAAGCTAAATAAACTGCTAGAGAATTCTCAAAGCCCCCCCCCCCCCCCCTCGGCTACTCTATCTGTGACCAATTCCTCTGTCACAGATGTGCTAGGTCATAACTGCCAAGCCTACAGGTTGAGTACTTGAGGATCTCTGTGGAACACACTTTTCCATGGTTGCACCAGAACATTCCGTTAAAAGTAGCGGGGATCAGCGCTTAACTTTAGAAGGTCTAGGGACCAATCTGTCCTCCGTCGCCAGGGGGTAATCATGATCGGGCTGCCTCCATTGGGGCTATCCTTCCATAGGAGCCTTGGGAGGATAGCTGGAGGTGGGACAGTGTAATCCCAAAGGTTGCTCCTGTACAGGGATACAGCATCCATGACTAGCGCCTGGGGATCCAAAACAGGCGACACACATCCGGAAGTTTTGTGTTTGTACTTGTTGTAAACAGATACACATGTGGGGTACCCCAACCTGGCCCACAGGGCCTGAATGACTCATGTGTAGGGTGACCATTTTATTCATACTGGCTGACCTTTCCTCGAGATTTAATTCGCCACAACATCTTGTAGTCCCAAAACTTGCCTCACATGCATGCAAACATCATCATTGGCGCACCATCAAGTGATGTACACTGCTAATTCCATCAGCTTTTGGATGGATAACCTGCCATGCCATTTGAAGTACGGGATCATGGTCCTGCTGTTGCACATAATGAGGGTGTGTTCTCCACTATGTCCTGGAAGTGAAGCATTGCTAAGCTTATCACCTTAAGTCCCAACCAGTTTATGTGATATGATGCCGACTGCATTGGCCAAAGGACCAACACTGTCTGGCCCTCAACTTGGGCTCCCCACCTGGACCGATAATAAGACTTAATCATCTGAAGATCTCAGACACTTTCAAGTGCAGGTGCAAACATGACCTGATCATGATGGGAGCTCAAACACTAACCTCTTCCAAACAAGTACCATCTGCATGTACTGAAACATGATGCTCTATTGGCGTGTTCTTACTTAAGTTTTGATCTGTGTCATTTATTTTTATTACTACCAATACCACATTTCCATCCAGCTTGATGTACAAAATAGCCTCGTCATATACAAAACATTATACGAATGATCATAATGTAATTTTTGCCCTGAAGCGTGTGCTTGGACATAAATTCCCATGACCTTACATGACCCTGCCCCTCACTTCTGAGGGTATCACAAATATGCCATTTGAGTTGGCCATCAATACCCCCCCCCCCCCGAAAAAAGGACCTAAACATCATCCAAATCGGGTAAAGGCTCACTGCAAAAAAAATCAATTCATGTGGAAACATAAATCTGGTACCATATTTGCTGTCATCTTGAATTCTGAAAAAATGCTCAAGGGCAAATTTAATTTACCGGTTAGATTTAGTTTGTGATGCATTTGGCCAAGGAATCAAGTGAGAGAAAAACTAAATTTGTCAGGTCAAGGTATACTCACCTGGCTCCCTGACTATTACTGGAAATAGGTACTATAGTCAGATACGTCTTTACGATACGGTATCAAAGTGACGCTCCATCTTGTGTTGATACACGGCACCGTAATTGTTCACAGAGTTCCAACTCAGAAAGCATGTGACAAAAAATATCTACTATGATTATAACATGTCCATCAAGTATCAGACACGTCACACTGAAATCAGAGATAGCAACAGGCCCTCGTCATCAGAGACAGTCCTTGGACAAAGCTCAAAATTTGACCAATTGAAGGTGTTTGTCCCGCATTGAGACTGAGTATTTCTGATATATTCTTTGTTGGACATGCTCTGTTCCTGATGTTGTCACTTTAATTCCTTTGAAATGGCAAATTCAATGTTGGCATTTCTGTGAAGTTGTTCTCGCACAATCTTTAAGTGAAAGTCATAAGTACAAATTCGCTGCTCTATGTATCCACAGCGGAAATCTGAGTCTTTGCATATGAATGAGACACATTCTGTTCATGCGAGCATGTCCATTTCTAGCAGGAATGGCATGGCATGGAGTTGTATGACTCACATAATCGCGAAAATTGTTCACAGAAGCATAGCAAATATGCCTAATAGTATACACAATAGTCATAAGTCTGTTTCGAATTCAGGATTAATCGTATCAAACACGATAGCCATATAAATACTAACTAATTTCTGGATATAATGTACACACAATCATCAACCCCTTCTAAATCAACCGACAAGAGTAACATCTACCTCTGCAACATTAATCGATAATATCTTTACAAATAATTATGGTGAAGAAAGTACTGCCTATAGGTGAATCTTGTATTGTGAAAGTAGTGATCACGTTCCAGTTTTTCATATTACCATGCGTGATAAATGTATTGATAAGCCCTTCATAAAGATCAAACGAATTTTCAATCATTGAAGTATAGCCAGGTTAAAGCAGCAGTAGATTGGAGCAATACGGTTGGCGACACCTGTGTACAGTCCACACAATGAAAATTCCATGAATGCTTTTCAAATATTTACAACAAATATATACCAAATGTCGAATACAAATTAAGAATAAATAAATAGAAACCATATATTTCAGCATGTCTGCTAAATGTTTATTAATCATAAACATGAATTTTATATACAATCATTACATGCTAAAATAGAGAAACGAATATACACTGTGTATAAAAACAAGCTCAGTCACCTTCTTCGTATTTCTAAATGAAAGACCGTCAATAGCTCAAAAATACGCAAGCAAAATACAAATGCTACAGAACACTTGCATGCACCAATATATTATTATTATTATTATTATTATTACTACTATTATTATTATTATTATTATTATTATTATTATTATTATTATTATTATTATTATTATTATTATTATTATTATTATTATTATTATTATTATTTCCAGATATCAACACCCCAT
The DNA here is from genome assembly GCA_964020975.1 of Hermodice carunculata. Classification (NCBI taxonomy): domain Eukaryota; kingdom Metazoa; phylum Annelida; class Polychaeta; order Eunicida; family Amphinomidae; genus Hermodice; species Hermodice carunculata. The sequence goes on from CAXHWN010000490.1 coordinate 199,063, forward strand.
GTTATTCCCAGTGGTTTGATTTAATTCCAAATCGTTACGGTCTATCTATTAAATATAGGCTTGAAATTATTTATTATTGATGCTGAATATGCCATCAATATATCTAAATTTCAGCTCGAAGCATTTGTCATAATTGTTTTCTCGTTTGATAGTTTTAGCAAAAAATTACACCCGTAGTATAATTGATACAATTTAGCTACAAATGTCCACTATTCGTACCCACTGGAAAACCAACGGTCTGTCGCAAAACGGAATCTTGTAAATTGACGTACGTGTTATTAATAAAAATTTCCAAAACTACACAAACTGTTCATATTCAAGTGCGATCTGGCTATCCCACACATAACTATGAAAAGGTCACCTCTATAATATATGATCATTCATTATTTCCCCTATATGCATAATAAATGGATACCTTGATATATTGTTTTAGATCTGAAAGAAGAACTGTTGTGTATACAGTGGAAAAGTCCCGAAATATGTTTATCAGTTAGTTATATGGTTATCATATGTACTATTCAACAGTTTCAACTTCCTTGAGTCGAATTAAATTCGAAACTTATTAACACCGCAAGAATATTTCATCTCGGACCAAAATAATGAAACCGAAAGTCTTGCACTTTTTGAAATCTACAAAACTGAGAATTCTTTAGTAAAAAAATGAAACTGAAATGGATAAGAACTTATATTTTCGGAAATGTGTAAATATAGGGTAAATGGACATGTACAGCTGAAAATTTTGACTCCAAATGATAATACAATTTTGGATGATTATTTGAAATAAGATCCAGTGATTTGTTCACTTCTTCATATGTGTGATGACTTGAGTTTTGAGGTACATACCAGTGAGAGTTTTCCATAACATCCTGCACTTATAAACCAGATCCACTACTTGTAAGCTGCCTATTAATGAAAAGGCTATTAACAATTTCTTAATCTTTCGCTAGCAATATAGTTCCATCAGGGGTGGATTTATCAAAATAAGCAACTCAGTCAAGCAGCTACTACTATATATACATTGTAAATAGGTTTTAAGGCCCATTCCGCTTGCTAGCTACTAACACTCCTTTAATAATGATTTACGCTGATATTGGCCTTCGCGCTCTTGTGGCACGATGGTTGGTTTACTCTAGTAAGGCCAAATTTCTCTGTCTTTTTCCCTTGCCAACTCTATAACTTCCCTGCTGTCCTCAGCAAGTTCCTCTCTGGAAAAGAAACAGCTAAAACCTAGATCCAGCTAATCTTCTGTGTCGCTACCGCTAATGGTTTTGCTATCACTGTTCACTAATGTATCACAGAGACTACCTTTCATGACATCACAATCAGGCGATGATTGATGGCCACAAAAGGCACAAACTGTCAACTTCGGCCAGCAAGGGCAATAGAATTATTTGGAAAATAAATATATTTTCCTGTGCGAATGTGGCAAATTTTATTCACAAAAATGCCATAACACTCCAAATCCTTCGTTTTGAAAAGGAATAACGTTTTGGAGTTTGGATCCTTCACGCTACCACTACTTTAACCTCAACTTCATGCTATCATTTCGAATTTGATAGACAAAGAATGCTATTGTATTTCCATGGGACATTGCTTCAAATCAATTTAACAGGAGGAGCAAACAGCTATGTTCTCATTTTTGAGCAACCAAATTATCAAGCAGCGGAGGAAAAATATTATGTGCACAAACTGTAGCTCTTAGTTAATGGGATATCAGCTTGCAAAGATTTGAAGTAAATTCTATAGAAATTGAATATTATTCATGAAAGAAATCATGAGTGAAATCACCTAAGGGTTAACAGTTTAGAAGTAAATAAGGGAGCCAGTAAACTGTTAAACACAGCGGATATTGTGGTACACAGGTTGAGGTCAATTAGTCAAGCAATGTTGATTTTTCTTTCAACAACGAATAGTGCAGCACCTGGTGAGGAGCAAGATTGTGTCAAGGCTTAGGCAGGAAGAAAATAATTATTTTCACGAAACATCTTAACTTGAATGGGGGACTGCCAGGGAACCCCAGTTATTGGTCGACAAAGCCCCTTGATTGGCCAGACCGTGTCCCATTCATAGACCCAAAGAATGGGTCCCCAAAGCAGGGCATTGGGAAACCAAGAATTGGAGGCCTGAGTCTTATGTATGGAGAGTTTTGCCGGTGGCTTCTAAGCATCCCAGACCTCAGTGTAGGTGTGACAAAGGCTGCATCTTACCGATATCTGCAAGAGATGGGAAACTCTAGACCCCATAGGATGACACAGAAGCTACCGTATGAACAAATAGACAAGGAGTAGCTGTCTGCCAGAGCATTGTCTGTGGGCCCATCAAAAGACTAATGCCTGTCCAATCTACGTGGAGCCCGGAAGCCCCATTGGCTGTGTATCTATGGATTGGAGCCTAGTGAAAACTGCTTGGGAAGGACTAGTATATATTACTTGGTTTACACTTTATAAGTTTCTAGTTAGCTTCATTCTGATCATAATGATAGTTAGCCTTGTTATAATTGTTTATATATGCAACTTTTTTATTTGAGCTCAATTGTTCATGGACCTCAGAAATGTATTGGGCCAGTAACCCAAAAGGGGGTATATTGAATAGGCTGAAGTAACACCCATGAGTATCATTTTATATTTGGTATTAAAACTATGACATTTTGATGTGATGAAAGTGTCACTGTAGCAGGTCTCATTGAATGTGTGGGACATATATCAGTCAATGCATTGCAAATGTTGATGGGTAATATCTTTAATATCACTGAAATCACCCCCGCTGAACAAGCTATCGGGCTTTTAGATCAACCTCACTTTGACAATCGAAACACTTTTCTTCAAATGAACTTACAGCCATTACCCCTCCCTTCCTCTACATTTGGTTGGACACATCATGGTAGTAGAATCTCTTTGGGCATCATCTTCGTTTCATTTATCTTAATTGTAGTGGCAGTCATCACTGGGGTGGTAATTTGGAAGAAATGGGACTACCTTGTAACTTGCGTGGTGCCCTTAAAAGTTCGATCTGAAGAAGCCCCAACAGTAAATAATGAACCCTCCTCCTCCTCTTCCACACGACCAGCTTTGCCACTACATCCCTCTAATGTTTACCCATCCTTTTCCCACCTATCAAGAATAAACCATAATTCAAATGCCACTGGGGACTCAAAGACTCAATCTTTACCTTTCTTCGATCCCCAGCCTTCCAGTCTTGAGTAGAATTAACTCCTAATTTGAGCCTGAGGGGAGGCAACCCTGAAGCAATACCACAGCATACTTAGGGGAGTCGCCACATGGGGTTGGGGACAACCCTGAGTGGGTGATGGCACACCATGGAATGCTGTCTTGTTGGCTAATGCTGGTACTGTCTTCCCTGGCCTCACTAGAATTCTAGGTGTATTAAGTGAGAGTTCATTATTGTCAACGTGTAATATCTTATGTGTCAACACAGTCACTAATGGGTAACTGAAAACCTGTTAAAACAGAGTGTACAATTCAAGCATTGTAAATGATCAGATGCAGGACACTGCATTATTGTGTGAATAAGGTTGGATAACCTTGGTATGTCTGTCTCAAGGAAATGTAACACTATGCTCTCATAGTAACATTGAAACTGCACGAGTTAATCTCAAACGAATGCAGGCTTATGAAGTTTACAGCACGGTTTAACTCGATCATATCTGTGAATACATGAGTTCTTATACTCTGGTCTGAGGCACTTTTATGCTGGTGTCTTACATCTATGCTTTGTTATATGTACATAACACTTGTGCATTGCTATCATATGTACAAGAGTACATATAACTACTAGTATTAAGTTGAATTGATTTGCTTTAGTTGCACACTGTAATACATATATGCCTCACGGTTACCTTGTGCCTGTTTGGATTCATCCAGCCCCCCTGAAAGCCCAGATGGAGGGTTGAGTCTTCCAATATGGCAGCTGACTATGCTGGCCGAAAGATTCTGAATGTATCTTTCTGGAATGTATGTATACTCTATACCATATATACATGGTTAGCTTAAGGAAACCTTGGTGCTTGGATTGGGATGCATCTTACAGTCCTGTGTGCTTGGGAAAGGAATACCTTATCCTCAGGCTAGCAGGGATTTATTATTATCATTATTATTATTATTATTATTATTATTATTATTATTATTATTATTATTATTATTATTATTATTATTATTATTATTATTATTATTATTACTATTATTATTATTATTATTATTATTATTATTATTATTATTATATATATATATATATATATATCATTTTATTTATTATTTTTTGTTGTTATTGTTTTCATTGTTTGTACATGTTCACTGGCAAGGTTAACGTGAGCAATTAGATGAAGCAGATTCATTCTGGGTATTATCCTAACTTTACATACCATCCTGCCCTGGGACCAGCAAAACATCTTTAGAAGTCTTTAGCTTGATGAGAACTGAGTTGTGGTGCCATAAGATTGTGTAAACTACACGGAATTAACCCACAAAATATATTGGTCAGGGATACTCTCATCTTCTCATTTTGTACGAGGGATGGTTGCTTACCTGATCTGGAATTTAATGGGGACAGACTGGATTTACGATCATCTAAACTCTCAGGTAAAAGTGATGGTACGTGTGACAAGTTTATTTCGTTATGGTTTTCTACTTTTGTACGCCCTGCAACTCTTCTTTTGATACTCAGTCTGATCTTTGCCACCAGGTCAGGGCACACCATTGTGGGATTTATTTCATTTATATTTTGACTTGCTGCCATTGTCATGAGAAGATGGGACAGGCAGGTCCAGATGGCAACATCCATCAAGCAACAGTCCTGATAAGAAGTCATATTATGCACGTGGAACATCAAGGTGTAAGGAAGTATACAGTTAGGCATTACAAGCATTGCGTGAAACGGTCAAGAATACCACCAAGATACTTGGCAGATTACTTTTTATTGTGAACTTACTGCCATAACATTGATGGACCATAGTAGTTCTCAGAGATTTACAACATAATGGCTATTCGTATCTGCCCCATATGTGGGGAGCTGGATGATCCTGCATAGGGTCATACATGTTTGGATCCAGATGCAGAATAGTATCTATCTCCTGTCGAAAGTACAACCATTCTAAACATGAAACTTATTCTTAGTCACGGTTGGATTGGGGTGGGCAAATCTACCATACATGTCCAATGGTTTGAGACCTGGGCCAAGCAAAACGACATGCCGGCCCCATATACTTTAATTAAAGAACTCAACAATGATTCGATTGACACACTGGAGGTACTTGATTGTTTCTACCAAGGAACAATTTCAAAATTATGTTGGGAGACCCACCAACTGATTGTATATTGGGAATGTGAAATGGCAGCATTACGCAATCATCAGTCCCAAGGACTCATATTTGACCGATCATTTTTTGATGTGCATTCCTTTATGGCACTGTACCTGTCCCAAACAGAACACAGCCAGCTACTACCACTGTATAACCATTTGGTAGTTCAATTCATGGAAATATGCGTCGAGAGGAAATACATAATACAGCCTATTATTATTACTAAACCTGCCCCTCTGGCCTGGCAGCAATTCACAGGCAGAAACCGGTCGGCAGAGGTACATGCCTTTACTCAGGATGCTTATGTACAAAATATGCAGAGGTACAAAGAAGCCACTGTGAAAACAATGGATATGCTCCGTACAAAATTTGGGTGTGCTATTATTATGCATACCAAAATTGTTACAGGACTAACTAGCACCCAGTGTGTTAAAGATTTTGATGCCATATCGGGCTGCCATTTAAAATTTTGTTTGCCGTCCCAGAGGATGTGCGATTGTATATACTTCATTAACTTAAATAAGACAAAAGGGGCTTCTATGCAGTGGGAATATATATATATATATATATATATATATATATATATATATATATATATATATATACAGTATATGGACAAGGATTCTGTTTACCTCGTTAACATGGTTATGAAAAGCCAACGAGTGACATCCAATCCGTAAGTGTTATTGTTATGTTCATATATTATTCCTCAGTCATTGTATTTGCATCTTACCCTAAAGTTGCCCGAGTGTTGCTGCTGATGTTTAATTATTATTGTTTTACTTTAAAATGTTGGTATGCTCATGATAAGTACTATGATGCACACGAAGTGCAAACTACTAGTATGGTTATTGCTTTATATTGAATGTCAAAACAAATACCACTGGTATTAATTGCTATTTTGTGTTTAACATTGAAATCTTATAACAATTATTCCTGTAGTGCAACTAACTAGTCCTAACAGAAGTGCCGCAATAACATTAATTGGCACCATAGATTAGAAAATTATACACTTGCTTCACCTATTGTTAATACCATGACACCAGTTGGTTATTATTTAAATTGTCAGAATTGGTCAGATCAGTTTTAATTGCATAACTCGAGCGATACTGTGACCACATGCGACTGAGCAACGTGACGTTTGGATACTTAGTGTATATGTTTAATATGTTTAATAAGCAGCCTGTTTGTCCTGACTGAATTGGTTATGTACGGCTATCTGCTGAATTTGATATCCCAACAGTGGGCTATGTGCTTGGAACCTCTGGACCCGGGTCAGATTTCCTATACAGTGTTGTCCATTGGGTAGACTTGCGTCCTACCAGACGTTATGGTACAGTTGGTGTAACCTATTTCCAAAGGAATATACTTGTGAGCCTTGTTTTTGATGATGAATTGTTGGCAGAGTGTTGTATTCAGGTATTATCAAAATTATGTTGTTGTTTTTTTGGGGGGGGTGGGGGGTGGGGGGGGTGCACTGTTAAAATTATTTCGTGTTTAGGTAGTTTGTATATTCTATATTAAAAATATACTGGTGAGCCTTCTCTATAATGCTACGAGATCGTCAGATGCATTATTAAATTTGCGTTTATTTTCCTTTTATCGTTATGATGCATGCAATTCAGCGCATGTCAAGTTCTGTTATATATTTATTATAAACCTACAGTATACAGATTCTCCTTACAATAGTTTTGATTCATATTGAAGTGTCAAAACTAAATTGGGTGGACGTATGTACAGATTTGAAGTAAATTCTATAGAAATTGAATATTATTAATGAAACAGATTATGAGTGAAATCGCCTAAGGGTTAACAGTTTTAAAGTAAATAAGGGAGCCAGTAAACTCCTAAACACAGCAGATATTGTGGTACACAAGTTGAGGTCAATTAGTCAAGCAATGTTGATTCGACAAATAATATTGTTAATGAGCTTCTCCAGAGGCTGCAAAGCGAGTGTTTTGGTAAATGAATTATCCATTTCTTGACGGCCAGAAGTAAATATGTTAGATGTGATTTCTACACTTGCTGGCATCTTAGGTCTGGGTGTTACAACACCTTTGAAGTGGCGCGTGGTTTATCTGTAGAAGATGAGAATTTTAGCAACTGCTTAATGACTTTTGACTCGCTATTGATTACCCTGTCTCATTTAATGATGTTTTGCTACTTGGTGGATTGATGAATTAAGAGAGTCTGGCGTTAATCGTTGTTTGTGGAGTAAGACCTTAATTACCTTTTGATTGACAGTTTCCTCGGCTACATAGCCATGTGTATGTAAGTAATAAAGAGCTTTTACCATCTAGCCAAACTCTGGTGTGGACGCTTTTATTTAATCTTGTTTTTTACCTGACCCCCAGGCAAGGATTTCTATTGGACGTTGGTGCTTTAGCACGTGGTACAATTATGCCAGGTTCTGCTCGATCTTATTGTCTGCCGGTGCTTTAAGGTGTAGCTCTGCTTTGCTGTTTTCTGAAAGGAGATTTATGAAGCTGCGTCAAGGACCCTGGTAAAATAAGCAACTAGTGTATTATTGACCACCTTCCTGCTTCAAACACGAAATAGTTTACATATTTCTGTTTTTAGATAAGCTTTGTGAGTCCAAGCAAGAGATCTATGATGTACAGTAAATGCATTTGTTGGATAATATTTCATGGCTTGCAAGCGGCGTTGTAATCCATGATTTTCATTATACATGCCATATTAAATGCCTGCACGCTGCAATATAACTGACTTTAAAAAATACAGATTCTTACTGCTGGCAGAACGCATGTGTGCCACCACTTCCTCTGTATATACATTATTTTGCACGTTGAAATTACTGCATATTTTGGTAGCTATGTACCCGTGCATTGCATTTAGAAACGTTACGAAAAGCGGAATACAAAATACAAATATAAAGCAAATACCATCGCAACTCCTACAATATGTAGTTGCAAACTTCTTTTAATACTCTCTCTCTCTCTCTCGCTCTCTCACTCACTCTCTATCTCTCTCTGTCTCTCTATGTGCAATAAATGAGTAAATGAGCGAATCAATGAATCAATGAATCAATGAGTGAGTGAGTGAATCAATAATTTAAAAATAATAATAAATACCTGAATAAACAGATTGTTAGATAGAGGGATACATGAATATATAAGTAAAGAAATAAATAGATAATTAAGTAAGTAAATGATTAAATAAATAGATGAATAGATAAATAAATAAACAAACAAACAAATAAATAAATTAATAAATGAATAAGTAAATAAAAATAATCAAATAAATAAATAAGTGAATGAATGAATGAATGAATGAGTGAATGAATAAATATCAATGATCTGTCACCTTTCAAGTTTTATAAAATTAGGCATTGACATGACGTTTATTGTGCTTCGTTGCCACGAGTACAATGATTAATTAAAACATTATTTTCAGTAGTGGGGATACGGGGCAGTTGGCATGTGTCTTTCCTTATTTTTGTCCTGGTGATTGGTGCCGATGGTTGCTGGATCGACACCCGGCCGTTCCGTTGCCAACAAAACATGGGAAATATATTGGGGGTGAGGGGAGGGACTAAAATCGATATTTACAAATGTTTGGAGCACCACACTTTATCCTCCTGCAATCTTTAAGATCTGATCATTTTTCAAATATTTGAAACAAGTACATAAATTATGTTCTTGAAACTGATATTCAACTGACTGATCTGATTGATCTGATAATATAAACATTAATTGCAATATTACATCGAAAGAACCATCTTTCATCCTGTGAAAAAGTATATCCAAAATGAATAATTGAATGCCTATCTGTATTGTACGGTAAATGACCAACGCAGTTGATTGTGTCACTTCTGCGCGCTTTCATTTGTTTTCTGGGACAACCATTTGACTCTCAGTCTGGATGAGTAGCAGCAATACCTTTGTCAAGCAGGCAACACACAACTGCATGTTAGAGTACCTTTTTGTAATATCGACAAGACTTCGATACAAATTTATATTCTGCGTCGCCATGCTGGATTGAACAAGGTTGGAGTATCCAATGATCTGTTGCCGTGCTGCAATGAATAAGCAAATAATTGTCTCAGGCGTAAGGTGAATAACAGTGGCAAATCTATCTTCCTTAGGTCTTAGTTAAACCAGTTGCCGCCTCCCCCCCCCCCCCCCCCCGTTCTGCTGTGAGTCTGCCTCTCTGTTGCATGTACATCGATCCGCCGCATTGTTAACACATTTTCGTTCCCTATAAGATTACTTCCAAAGGAATAACTACCTAATTTAAATTTGAAACCTACTCTTGCGCTGCAGAAAGTACCATGGCAAAACACATTGGGTAACTGCGGCATAAGAAGACGCTAATTTGAAAAATACTAATGGATACATGTAAAATATTTATAGAAAAAATTTATGATCTCTAATGTGCCTAAAAAAAGGCTGACTGCTCTTTTATACGTTTATGTTTATGACTTAATTTGAATGTGAGGCTAAAAAGTGCATACTTTGCAGACTATGTTCAACTCCATTTGGGTCCGTATAATTGCTGAACAGTTCAATTAATCAAGCATGTTATGAGCAGATTTTATTGTGACTAAATACTGCATTTTAATTCTGTATCAGATGAGTCACCCCGATTAGAAACGGACTTTTCTTATCAGAATATTGTGCATACATGAACACAGGGGAGTAGTCTATGTATCTTTTTATACATCGAAGCTTTCATTTGAAGGACTCACAGTAGGATTTGCCTAACTTTTATGCATTCTAAAACCATCAAGTTAATAAAATGCTCAATTAATTCACAGCATTGACGTTGACTTGTCCTGCTTAAAAACATTCCTTTATGTCGGAGAAAAAATAGGACATCCAAAACTCTCCTGAAAATGCAAAGACATCAGTTTTAGAAATTGACATGTGCAAAATATTCCCAAATGAACTAAATTCTTGGTACACATAAATACGCATTTATTGACTTACATATATAGATATTTTTTAATAATGCAATTGGTCAATGGGCGGTATTAATATTAAAACATATAGTGCATGAGATGACAACACCACACACACACACACACACACACACACATACACACATATATATAAATATACATATATATATATATATATATATATATATATATATATATATATATATATATATATATATATTATGATGTTTAATTTGATTTAGACCTAAGCTAGTCAACAAAATCATAATTGCATGCATGTATAGGAAGAAAAGCCCCAAATCCAACTGTGGTAGGGATAAAGATAGACCCATATGATTTAGTAAAGACAAACTGGCTCTGCTATGGTGGCATCGCCATTGAAAAAATGCTGCAGAAGGCATGACTGAACGGATGAATTTTGTGGCTCTTATTGAAGCAGCATGGGATAAACATTCATTTGGAAAGCAGTAAAACTACCATACATCCTATCTTTGTTCTTCTCTATCTAACACCCCAGATGAAATAGCTGCCATCTGTGGTCACTTGGTGATACTGGTTCTTATAGTGCTCATTTTCAGTGTAATGCAGGTGCATGCACAGATGTGGTGGTCATACAGTAGTATATAACACTTTTAGGTCTCTCAACTAAACAGCAAACGAGGATGCTTGTCGCTACAATTATGAATGTACTAAGTGCAGAATAATTTGGGATCTAGTAAAATGTTTGTACTGCCCTGGTAGCCTATGCAATTCAAAAGTTTTTGTCGGGGTCGAAAACTAGGAATTTAGATTTTTTTTTTTAAAAGCAGGTATTTTCAAAGTTGTTTACAATTACATTCGCATAATAGCCAGATGTAGAATGCCAGGGTTGTCTGCAACATATATATTGATAATAAAAAGAAATAATGAAAAAAGTTTTCCGTATGTCCTAAGTTGAACTATGACAGTATTGTTTCAGGATGTATGTAATGCTTTTAATTCCTGTTGTATAAAATTGGTTAGCAAGGCAATATATATACATATATATATATATATATAAAGAATTGGATGGTTGGTTATCAAACTTGAAAAAAAAATCTTTAAAAACATGGTTACAAATCCCATATTACGAATTTCTGTATGATAAACCTTAAGTTTAAGTTTAAAGTTTCAAAAGCAGTAAAAGAACCACAAAAAAGATTTGTGAACACTAACACTGATAAGGCAGGTAACAATTTGGGGATCATCTGAAAAAAAATATGATTTTAATGTTTTGAAAGATAAACTTGTTGGTACAATATTTGAGGCATAAAAATAAATGACAAGTATTACTTGCACAATCTATTGATACTTTGATAGATACACATAAAGATGAGATGAAAAGATGTTTTTTTATCAGAATTCTGAACAGAAGTCCTCTGTAAAACTTTGGTTCTGGATAACTAAATCACATAAAAACCCTTTTATTTCCGAGTTTGTATCAAAACTCAAAAATTTAGAAACAAACAGTATCCATGTTTTGATATTTCTACAATTTACACAAATCTAATTATAGATAAAATCAAACGTTTTCTTTCCGATTTAATCAGCAAAATGTCTAAACATGATGGTAAAACATACAGAAAAAGTAATTGATATTCACTGGAAGCATATTGGTCACATAATACATAAGTAAAGTTAAAGCTCACACTGTTGAAACTTTGATAGATGCTTTAAATGTAATTTAGATAATACTTTTCTTCAATGTGGACAATTTGTTTTAAAAAGTTACAAGTTCAGCTGAAAGTCAAATTATTCTTGTTTGAACTTTGTTCTATACAAATGTTGTACATATGTGTGGTTCGGTAGGTATTCTTAATTCACATATAAAATTTGCATTTATGAACAAACCTGCAGTTATTTAGCTCATTCATCATTCGCCATGTTCATATTTATCCGTTTTGTGTGGATTTCTTTGCTGAATAGTTAGTATAGACAGGGACCTACTTCTCAAAGTGACATGTACGGGTACAGTCATGCGCTGAAGACCCGTTAACATATTTGGGTTAATGCAGTTTAGCTCTAAATTCTACAGAGAAGCGTGAGCAATATTTACAATAGTACTTCTATATGTATTAAGGTTAGACAGGGACAGGTAGCTTATGGTGTGTATACAGTTTTGACCTCAGAAAAGGGTAACGTCAAGCAGGAGGTGTTATTAGACATGAAGCCTGTAGTATATATACATGCAGTGGCAAATTTGTTCAATTTTAAGGGCATGAAAAACCATTACCACTAATCCAAATTATTTTCAATAATACTTCTATATTTATTATGGTTAGACAGGGACAGGTCAGCTTATGGTGTGTATACAGATTGGACTGCAGAAAATGGTAACGTCAAGCAGGAGGAGGTCTTAAACACTTAGACTCTAATATGTATACATGCAGTGGCAATTTTGTTTAATTACGAGGACATAACTATTCGAAAATAATCCACATTGTCTATTTTATATATGCAACTGTGTTGTTGTCTGCATGTTCACATATTGGAGGTGAAGTTATGGGGATTAATATAGAGCCCATGTCCTGCTCCTCGATGGATATAATAAAATATCTGGTAATGATATGCAATGGGGGTGTTAAGTGCAGTTTACCGCCTGTTAAGAGACTGCAGTTGTTTCTTGACGGCGGGATGATGGGAGTGAAGTGATTTGAAAGGACAGCTGGCACACTCACTGTGTCAAACAGTACAGGTTTCTTTTGTTGTGTCAAGTGAAAGTGGTAATGGTAAATTGGCCGTGTGAAGGGCCAGTAGATGTGTTCTCTGGTCGTCAGAGCAGTATGTCCATTAACATCAACTCACGCTCGGCAGGGGTGCACCAACAATACATAAGTGAAGGCTTTAATTTGTTAGAATTTTAATAGAATGCTATATTATTGCCAGTTTGCTAAAACACAAAAAATATAGATATCATGTTTGCAATAAGACAAATAGATAAAAGAGTGTATGTAAAGTCTTTGTATGACGTGGATTTTCTAATTTTAAATTCCATTCACACCATGTGCACATTACCCAGGGGTTCTTTCAGGAATAAACCAAGTGCCTCTCGGCTATGTTTTGTGTAGATTTAACGAATATTTTTGCGTCGGTATGAATACGTCCAAAGAATTGCATCATTTTGCGTAAATATGAGAGCATTAAATTTGTTCCTTATGTCCATGAAAAAAAATCCATTTTTCCATGAACATGACACAATGATAACTATGTGACTACATACGTAATGTAATCAAAACTGATTAGACATTGGGCATGATCGAACTGATAGACACTTTCCATTTCTCTGTCTCTGTATTTAGGTTGTACGTAACTGGTGTTCCTTTTGTAAGCTGCTGTTATAATGAAGCAAAACTCAGTGCACTGGGTAGGTGAGCTTATGCATGGTTTCACACTACTTGCCATATGCAAGACGTTGTAAATCTGTATCGGTTGGACCTGTTTATCGCCTGGTATGAGTAATACCCTCCCCAAATTTACAATGACCCACCGTTTGCATATGATAAATTAAAGCTCGTATTGATGTTGGGAATACTATTCATATATATATATATATATATATATATATATATATATATATATATATATATATATATATATATATATATATATATATATATATATATATATATATATATATATATATATATATATATATATATATATATATATATAATGTTGGGAATACTATTCATATATATATATATATATATATATATATATATATATATATATATATATATATATATATATATATATATATATATATATATATATATATGTATATGTATATATTCCTATGTTGTAGAAAACCCTTCATGATGATTTTAAAAGCTCTGTGTTTACTGTTTTTAGGACTTTGTAGTGGTGCCTGTACCTGAATACCTTCCAGGTAATAGCATTCTGATTTAAGGCAACTCCCTATATATCTTAAGTGATAAAACAAATGGCTTTTTGTTTTGTGGTCAATTCCGATAAAAATTCGAACGTGCTCTGAATTGACATAACAACATTTATTTCATGTTTTTGTGCACCCACCGCCTGCTGCTTTTGGCATGAAAATGAAGTGTTTGAATCCATGTTAGGATTAGATTACATCTTGGTTAATTGGTTTTGTTGGCAATACATGAATGTGTGCCCTTGATCATCTGCCATCATCCTTTTCCAGGGTTCTAGGTCATCTATACGCAACAACAAATAGGACTCACCAGGCTCCACTGTGCACTCGAGTGACGATAACGGACAATAAGACACGCTACGAAACACAGGCCAAAACACACACACAGACGACTATGAACCAAATCCTTTTCTTTAGTATTTGGTATGCTCAATTTGATGTGCTTGTAGGACGATGTAGCAGAAGAAGTTCTCAGTCCAAGGCACGATGTGACCATCATACCGGAGGGTCATAACAACAGAAGTAAATTGTCAAAATGTCATGTATAGTCTGTATCGCTATACCTACCACGAATAGATGTTTATGCTAGGGTAGCAAAAATGGCTCGGTACAACACAAAAGAAAGAACCCAGAGCTAAAGAGGCATTACGCCAATGTTGCAAGGAAGAAACCTACAACAGATACCGAGTATGCCTGTGAACATATAGATCAGTTTACTTACTATTATTACCACTGGATTTTGTCCTGAGATAATCGACAACTAAGGAACTGCTCAATGAGAAAGTAGAGGTGGCCTGAAGGTGCTACGACCACTCATGCCCTCGTTTGGGGAAACAGCTCAAAATACTGATATTCACTTCTCTCCACTATGAAGCAAAATGACCAATTTTGACTATTCAATTAAACATTTGGCATTATTTTCTGAACTTCAAAGTCAATCTTTATGAGACCAGACATATAGTCAGATATGCCATATATATATATATATATATATATATATATATATATATATATATATATATATATATATATATATATATATATATATATATATATATATATATATATATACATACATATATATACATATATATATATATATATATATACATATATATATATATATACATATATATATATATATACATATATATATACTTTTATATATATATATATATATATATATATATATATATATATATATATATATATATATATATATATATATATATATATATATAAAACTTGACCTTATTTTGATCTTGAATTGACCTTGAACACCGAAATGTACCTCTAAACAGATTTATATGTCAATTTTCATCTAGATATTGATACATATACTCAAAATGTTTATTTCAAAACAATGAAGTCTGAAGATTAGCATGGAAAAATTGGCATATAGCCAAATATCAACTGATATAGGAAATTGTGTGTATACAAGGTATTTTCCTAATTATCAAAGTATCGAAGTGCTTCCTTAAAATTCGTCCACCATTGGATGCAGCTAAAAGAGTAGATGATTTTGAATAAAGAAAAGTCAACATAAATTTTAATGAAATTATACCAATTTGAAATCAGAGCCCCGTTTTCGATTTCTCAATTCAAGATGGCCGCCAACAGCGGGTCTGGGGCAAAAATTTCAAATGGACGTAAATTCTTTAAAACAAAAGATTTTTTTGATGATCTCTTTTAAAGTATCTACTAAATGAGTGCAATTTTTGTCTTTTGCCTACTTTATATACAGATGTATGCATGCTATGTACAAACGGAATAAAGGATTGCAAAAAAAAAAAACAGTTTTTTGTGTGTTTTTTTTTTTTTTTTTCATTTTCGGGCTTATTTTGATTTTATTTTCAAATTGTTCTGCGCAAAATCTTTCACAACTTCTTCCGCTTGATTTTTGCAATATCTTGTTATAAATGTCTCAAAAAATGGGAAAAAAAAGGCCAGAAAAGGCTTATGTAGACCACTTAGATGAACGTCGAGGTCTCTTTAAAGCCATTCAGAGTCACTGAACACGTCCACAATTTTTCTACTAGTATCATCTATAAACATGCCAAGTTTCAACAAATATAGATTTTCTACCATAGGTACCCAGCATATCACCCAAATATGGCTATTCTTATGCCCACTTTTGGCTTCATTGGCCCCAGTGTTTTCTGTCTTTCATTTACTTGCATTGCTTCATGCTATGATAGCATATTTCACAAACCAGGGTGTGGCCCAAGAATTCAATTCAATACAAGCATTCGGGAGCGAAAAGCTACATAAAGCTGCATAGTACTTTTCTCAAGATGTGAGCAGAGGGACGGCTGTATTCATTTCAAGGCAGTGTCAACTGAGAAATGATAAAGGAATATGCTGCTTTGTTTGAAAACATGTACTCTGGGAGTTGTGTTTGGACTGGCTTAATGTTTTTTCCCGTGTGAATTTCTTACCAAGATCAATACAGATGCTCATTTTTAAGGATTTCAAAGAGGTGTACCCCTACTCAGTATATTGTTTTTTCTGTGTTCTGATGAATGGGTATCTGTATTAATTTGACTACACACAACAAATGTATTATCTAGACCTTCATTGATTGATACTCTGGGTTGTCTTATTGGAAATAAATTTGAACAGAGAAACTTAATATATTTGAAGTTTCTGGATAGATGTGTTATATAGATGTCAGCCAACTTTGAGGTGTTATGTGAATGGTACGTTGAAAATGTAAACCTCACAATTGCAGCGAACATTTTATACAGTGCGTGTATGGGACAAAATATGTATTTAACCTGAAATAGGCTAGCATATAATCGTTTTCACCTTCTGCAACCTTTTGTTAATACCTGTTTCATGTCAAATGAAGAATAGATTTCCTCAAACTGCATTCGATATTTATTTGCTGATAAAGAATATATAATAACGTTGTTGGTATGTCTACATCGGGCTTCTGGATTTCTACCTTACTATCAACTTATCATAGGCAACAGGATTTGGGAAAAAGTAGAACAACGTATTATTCCAGGTGGATGCAGATTTTTATTGGCTTGTCACTCTACACTCACATAGAAGACCCGGACACACACGTATACACAAAGTGACATTAGCACTAAAAACAAAACATTATGGCTTAAAATCCGTCCATTTTTTGTCCCACAATGCAGTGGGGCCAAATGGGCAAATGTGGGAGGACGTACAGGCTCAACTGGTTCCACGTAGTCTCGTTCAAAGATGTTTTACATAATTTTGATATATTTGGGATACATGGAAACTACACATATTTATTGCTTTTAAGGTGAGTTCCATATGACCTTGCCTAACCTAGGACGAGTAAGACTTTTAAACACTTTTTCTTTTGCCTTCTTGGCAAGTATGTTGGTCGAAATAAAAAAAATCGAGGAAGGTTAATTTGTCAGAAATTTTATGTAGAATATGTATAATTTGAACCAAAATTGAGGAAAAAGTACAAGGAATTAATGTTACATTAATTTCAATGTCACTGGCCAGCAATGCCGGGAGTAAAGATAAGAATACAACTAGCAGCTCGTGCGCAAAGATAAGATAAATTTTCAAAAATCATCAAAATATCTCAAATATCAGCTGTCAGATTTGTATTACTTTGGAGACAGATATGCCTCTATTTTTCGTACCCGTTTACGCCGTTTTATTGTGTTTCTTTTTTTTTTTTTTTTTTTGTTTTGTTTTGTTTTGTTTTTTTTTTTTTGTTTGTTTTTGTTTGTTTGTTTGTTTGTTTTTTTTTGTTTTTTTTTTTTGTTTTGTTTTGTTTTTTGTTTATTTTTTCTGTACAGACGGTTTTATATGGCTGTCCATTTGGACACTTTCAGAAAATTTCCATTTTTCTTTGGCGGTTTAAGGTTATATGACTATGTCTTCCCAAAAAGTATTGGTTAAGTTAATGTATATTTTTTTTTCAGAATATATATGAGTATTTCTAGTTGCAATTTCAATGAATACAAACTATTGGAGAAAATATATTTGAAGTGTGCTCTGCTATCTGTCTTTTGTCCCCTATAATCGCCTTCTTTACCTTGTTTCTGTTGCATGACTGAAGTTTGAACGTTGACCATTTATGTATCATGTGTTTGTTACCTAATGTCCTGTTTATATGTCGTTCCCTTTTCTGCAAGAGGGATAAATAGGACATCGCCCTTTTCACAATTGCCGCATATTTTTTTGCCATAATATAATACGTTTAAACAAAAATATAAGGGAATCATGTTAATTTATATCAACTTCCGTTTGGGACCATCTTGAATTTTGAAAATCCAACGTCAAGGTCTTTCTTTAATCCTAAATTCATTGAAATTAAATTATTATTGACAAACTTTTTTTTAGAACCATGTACTCCTTCAGCTTCATCCCGAGTTGTGCATTGCTGATCATCTTTTTCGAAACTTTATCATATTTTGGAAACTGGCCCTTTTTGGTAGAATTTATATAAATGGCCTAGTTTTGAGTTGGAGAGCTACAATTTTAGTTTCAGAAATGTCCTGAGGTACCGAACTTGTCGATTGTTGTCATCACTTTGATAGTAGATGTGCACATATCGGAGTATATTTGGCCAGATATAAGAATATAAACACGTTTTACCCTTCAAGGTCACATTTAAGTCGCATTTTGAATTCCCAATGCACATTCTACCCACATGACTATTGTCATGCAGATTTCTCTTAGAAAGTTTCGAGGGGCTTGGAGGTCCCACCTTTGGCCATTTAGCCGCGGGTGTGAACGGCATGCATATGCTTCAAGAGTTTTATTTAATATGAAAATAGCATCCTGGAGACAAATGCGCAAAAGATGTGTGACATTTTTAATCATTAATATGTAAATCGCAGGCACTTAAACCATTTCTAGAATCCAATGAAATGCAAATTGTCTAGCAACTTATTTAATCAAATGATGATGATGATGATAATGATGATGATGATGATGATGATGATGCTGCTGCTGCTGCTGCTGCTGCTGCTGCTCCTCAGTGGCTGTAGCCTCATAATTTGTACTGCTTGGCTGCATCACATGATCCGTTGGAAAGTTAATCATACTTAAGTAATAAGCATGGCTTCAAATTTAGATAATCATATGCCTGTTTTGTATATATCTAATAATGAGGTTGTGTTTGTGTAATATGCTAATTTTCGGATCAGCATGAAGATGTTGCCAGTAGTAGTAGTAGTAGTAGTAGTAGTAGTAATAGTAGTAGTAGTAGTAGTAGTAGTAGTATTAGTAGTAGTAGTAGTAGTAGTAGTAGTAGTAGTAGTAGTAGTAGTAGTAGTAGTAGTAGTAGTAGTAGTAGTAGTAGTAGTAGTAGTAGTAGTAGAGGTGGTATTAATCGTAGGGACAAACACAAACGAAACAAATAGTAGCTCAACAATAACATTGTATTTGCATGGCAAATCCTTGGTTAAACATGTTTGGTTTCTGAAATGGCATGTTAGCGTGTCTAAGGATATTGCCAACTGCAGGTCCAGAAAGAAGTGATCACTTATGGACAAATCGTTGGCAGATATAAGTGGCGTATAAACTGTATATGATTATGTATGTATGTATGTATGTATGTATGTATGTATGTATGTATGTATGTATGTATGTATGTATGTATGTATGTATGTATGTATGTATGTTTTTTTCTGCGATAGCTCATTTACTTATTCATATACTTGTTTATTTATTCGCCAATTTCTCTACCTTGTGTGGCATGTGATATATAATTGTTAACAGAGCCTCCGTACTTACTTCTCAGGTATCACCAAGGTTCACGGCAAGTTAGCATATGATTGTATGTTTGCTTATTCTTTTTGTATATTTCATCTTATCACTATTTGTCGGGGCTTATTATATTTCAAATTATCTCATTACAATAAATACTGTTCAAAAAAAGAAAAAAAATTACAAGTCATTAATACTTTTATGTGTCTGGTGGGAGAGTTTATATTTGAGTCTGCGTAAAAGAGCAAGCCGTTGGCTGGCTTTATTAACAATACGTGTTATATGCTGGTGCCATGACAAATTACTTGAGAGTGGAACTCCAAGGTGAGTATGTAGAGTGGCCTCAGGTATCAGTGTGTTTCCAAGAAGTAGGGTAGGATGATCTGACTTATGTCGTTTAGCTGAGCAGGTCAATGAGATGGATTACATGGCATTAAATGTCATACGCCAGAGCTTGCCCCAACGATGAATTTGTGTAAGATTATGATTAAAGCGTTCAGCTGTAGCAATTGGTTCATAGACAATTTCAAGAAACTAGTATCATCCGCGAATAAACGGATCTCACAGGTGATGTTGACAATGATGTCGTAAATGTAAACGAGGAAAAGTAGGGGACTATGGATCGAGCCTTGGGGCACTCCAGCCTCTATGGGGAGCTAAAGTTGAGGTCTGTCCTCCAATAGTAACACGTTGAAGCCGGTTTGAGAGATAACTTTCTATAAATAGTAACACGGGATCTTCAAACCCCAATTGTTTTAGTTTAAAAAGTAGACCAGCGTGCCAGACTCTGTCAAAGGCCTTGGATATGTCCAGGAAAACCATACGGGCCTCATGGCCCAACTCAAGGCCACTGTAAACAGTATGAAGAATGCTAAGAAGTTGATTTATGGTGGAATCGTTTTTCTTAAAGCCAGAGTTTTTAGCAGAAAGTAAATTGTTAGAGGTTAGATACTCATAGAAAACGTGTCAACTAGACGCCCAAGTACTTTAGAGACATTACAGAGGAGTGAAATAGGCCTATAATTTTCCTTTGACTGTTTGTTACTTGTCTTAAAAACGGGGCACACGTTGGACCTCTTCCAGGGATCTGGAAAATATGAGTTGGATAAGCAGAGATTGAACAGATCAGTGAGAGAACGTGAGATTGAGGGGGGACAGTATTTAAGAAGGGGGTTGCCAATACCGTCAGGACCACAAGCAGAACTGGTTTTCAGAGATTTTAAAATCTTTTCCACGTCATTTACTTGGACTTGAAACATAGACAGGTGGGCCTCAGTACGGAAGGCAAGGTCGGGCAAGGGCAAAGGATTGTCATCATGCGGAGTCTTACAATGATCAGCAAAGTACTTGTTGGAGGTCACTGACTTCTCCATATCCGAAGAAATATTCCTGCCATCGTTAATTAGAGTTGGAATGTTTTGATAAAGTTTGTGACCGAGAATAGATTTGCTAAGGTTCCACCACCTTTCAGGGTTTATCTCTCTTGAGTCTAGTTCGGATCGGGGTTTAGTAAAGTAAAGACGAGTGGAGTTTTTAATAGCGTCGACTGTAAAGTTACGTTTCCGTTTGTATAACTGAAAGAGGCGTTCAATATTTTGATTAGTGAGGAGCGTCTGAGGCCGAGGCTTTTGTGTCTGGCATTTATATCTGTTCCACGCGCCATTGCGCTGCCTTATTAGCCTCTTGATACTACAGTTGATCCAGGGCTTGTCACTGAAATTCCTGCCCCCTAACACCACGAGCCATGTAAAGCCACTTGATGCCGGCATAATTGTTGATTTTAAAACCAATTACAGAAAATTATAAATAAAGCGTTGAATGCAGAATATTGACAATGGGGTTACCAAAACGTTGAATTTGACAGAGGCATTATATTTTTTCAATGATGCTTGGGCCAAAGTGCTTCCACAAACTGTATACAAGTGCTGGCAACACACAGGTCTGATTACAAGCCAACAACCCAGTAACAAGACCAATGATCGTGACTTTGACTGTGATGATGAAATACCCTTGGTCGAATTGTTTGGCCTGGTGAACCAGCTACCCATTGACCCGTCAGACCGCATGTCTGCAAGCAAGTCTGCAAATGTGGATAATGGAATCGCTTTTGCAAAAGAAATGACGGAGGAGGACATTTTAGGAATGATAATTCCTCTCGAATTTGAGCATGACAATGACGACGAAACTCAGTCTCACTTTGACAATCTCAAAACGGAAAAGGTAACAATAACTGAGGCGCTAGCTTCTGTTGCCACCCTGCGATCATTTTTAGAATCCAATGAGGGATTTTGTGGTGACGACGTAGCAAAAGTTTGGCGCATCGAAGAACAGTTAAACGATATGAAAACTGAGTGCAGTAAACAAAAAAGGTTTCTGATTTCTTTGTGCTAAAATAAGCTATTAAAGGCAAAATATGTCCAAATACGTGTGAGAGACTAACATTGGGGTTGGAACATTTATGCCCGCTCGCTGGAGGAATTTTGAACGTAACATTAATTGCACACATGGATATGAATACACTGAATGATGTTTTTTTTTCTATAATTTGCACGTTTCGTTATTAAAATTTTATATGATTGGTAATACGTGTATGTGATTATGTTTTTATTTACTCATTTTTAGGTGCAAATTCGGTCTCTTATTCTCTACATATCCTGGTGAATCATACTGTGATTTGTTAATCTGGCAGCCTTGTTAATCCGGCAAAATGACCAAAAATAGATGGTGCCAGATAAACGCGGCCTGACTGTATATATATATATATATATATATATATATATATATATATATATATATATATATATATATATATATATATATATATATATATATATATATATATATATATATATATATATATATATATATATATATATATATATTCTGTGAGTGTAAGTGTGGGTGCCATCTTTGTGTATGTACCAAATTTAGTGTTTATTTGCAACTTAGGGGTATGGTTCTATCCAACACATTTTATAGGAGTGATTGCACCATCGGCAAATTCCATCTCAGGTTATTATTTATGGGTTTGCTGGCGCTTTCTACTGAGTTACGTTTCTCGGGTAACTTGATTTATGGCACATTATTGCCCCCACGCCTACTCAGAGTGTTATTCTGCCATGCATATTTTTCATGCAAATATATTTCACGGCATTATACATATAGTTTGGTGGCAGCCATACCTAACGCCCTTCTGTCTTCCACATATTTCCGATTAGTATATATGTTGTTATGCTTTCCGGTCCTTTGTTTACTGCTTACACTCTGTCTTGCTGGTAACTTTTCGTATAAAGTAAGACAACGGATATTTCTTTGGTATGTTTGTAATATCTCATTCAATAAAAAAGAATTGACCCACATGAACACTCACAAAATGTTCTCTCGTTATTATTATTAATGGCAGATGATATTCATATTAATCCTGGACAAACAGGAACGTTCTTTGACATATCTTTTTGTCATCTAAACGCAAGAGGTTTGATTAAGAAAAAAATGAAATAAAAAAAATAAAAACGATAAATCTACTAAATTTGACATTATTTCTGTTTCCGAAACTTTCTTGTCACCCAACTCTCCTGAGGCCAATTTTGTTCTGCCTAACTTTCACAGAATCATTCGATGCGATAGCCTCAGTGGCGTCGGTGGTAGAGTGGCTCTTTTTGTTTCCCGGTCGTTCGTGGCCAGTCGACGGGCTGACCCTGAAATACCTGATCCCGAAATATTGTGGAGTGAGGTCAGATAACACAATAAAAAATTTCTTTTATGCATTATTTACATACCACCAAACTCTCCTGCTTCTTTCTGGGATAACTTTCATAAAAGGAATTATTTTGCCAGAGCCTCAAACATCAACAATATCATTACAGCTGGTAACATCAACGCTGATCCTGGTACATTGCAGGGTATCGAACTTAACCAATTTGTTACATCCAATCTCCTGTTGCTTCACATCAATGAACCAACACGTATTACTGATCATTCTGCAACGTGTGTTGACCGGATTATTACCAATGTTCCTAATTAGTCCCCCGCCCACTTGGTGGGGGACTATAGGTTTGCACCTCGTCCGTCCGTCCTTCCGTCCTTCCGTCCGTCCGTCCGAAGCTTCTCCGGGCCATATTTCCAACACCATAACACCCACAGCTACCAAATTTAATGTGGTTGTACTTCCTAGGATAGAGGTGTATGGTGTGCCAAAAATAGGTCACTAAGTCAAATATCTGGGTCACAGAATACATATGTATGAAAAATCTTGTCCGTGCCGTAACTTTTTTGTCCTTTTACTTAGAGTCATGAAATGTTACACAAATGTGAAGCTTAGTCTAAGAAAGTGTCATAAAGCAAAACTAGGTCACTGGGTCAAATATTTGGGTCACTGATCGATTTGTAAATATACAGAAACAAATTTTGTCCGGCACATATCTTCCCTATATTAATGCTACCTCTTCAATTTTTTTATGGTGGGTAGACCTTAGGTAGTAGCTGTGCATAGGCATTGTTTTGTGTGGTTAATTACTTGCATTAATTAATTATTTAACAAAGTTCGTTAAGCAAGACAAATTTTGTCCGGGCCATATCTTCTAAACTATTAATGCCAGCCCTTTGAATTTTTAATGGTGTGTAGACCTTAGGTAGTAGGTGTGCATACACATTGTTTTCTGTGGCTAATTACTTCCATTAATTAATTAATTAACGAAGTTCATTAAGCAAGCTCAAGATACAATACAAATTTTGTCCGGGCCATATCTTCTAAATTATTGATGCCAGCCCTTTGATTTTTTTTATGGTGGGTAGACCTTAGAGGGGATATGGTAATGGGCACCGTCCGTGTGTCCGTCCTCCGTCAAATATTTGGGTCACAGTAATACATAAATGTACAGTATTTTCATGTCCTTCCTGTAATTCTTAAAAAAATTTGACTTCTTGTTATAAAAGTTTACTGATAATGTATTGTGACCTAAAAGTGTGTCACGACGCAAAACTAGATCACTAGGTCAAATATCTAGGTCACAGTGTAAACTCCATGTAAAACCTTGTCCATGCCATATTTCCCTTACTATAATACCTACAGCTACCAAATTTATTATTTTAATACTACCTGGGGAGTTGTTGTGTCACATGGCAAAAGTAGGTCACTAGGTCAAATATCTAGGTCACTGTGAAATCCATTCAAAATCTTGTCCGGGCCATAACTTTTTTGTCCTTTTACTTAGATTAATGAAATTTTACACAAATGTGAAGCTTAATCTAAGAATGTGCCATACTTTTTTTTTTTTTCATCTAGGTCACACCCCTATATAGTAGTCCATTCAACCTCGTGGGCGACGAGCGGGGGACTATGTATTGCTCTGCAATACTCATTAACTTTTTTATCACAAACGTACGAATTCTTTCACCCATTTCAAATCGCGACCACTCAGTCGTAGGTGCTGATCGTTTGTTCTGGCGTAAAAGAGTCCCGATATACAAAAGACATGTTTGGGACTACAGCAAGGCAGATTTTAATTTATTTTGGACCTATCGCAATACTTTAAATTGAGACCTGTGCTTCCCTTCAAATGATATTAACCATTGCTGCGATTTTTGGTCGGAAATGGTGTTGACGCTGCCAAACACTGCATCCCAAACCGAGCTGTTGATATTCGTCCTTTTGACGTCTCTTGGTACAATTCACAGTTACGGTCCTTACGTCGTAACGTGCACCTGGCATATGAAAAGGTCAAAGGTAACGGTCCTATTCACGACACTGCCATGTGGTCCTCGTATTGTAGATTAAGAAATTATTATCAAGAGCAGCCTAGGGCAACATAATGATCGTTATAAACTCTCCATCTCTTTAAGCAAACCTTATTAAAATAAGAAAAGCTTGTGGCGCACTGTCAAGTATTTTCTAAACTGTAACCACATAACCTCAATACCTTCGATATTAGTAAATGATAATCATATAACTGACAATCTGTCCAAGGGTGAAATTTTCAATTCAATTTTTTCGCACACAGAGCACACTTGACTCTACATCTGCCTCTCTTCCTGGGTACATTTTACATCCCAATAACACAATTCGCTCAATGTCAATTTCAGAGGAAGTTCTGGATATTCTGCATAGCCTAGATATTTCGAAGGACACCGGACCCGATGGCATTAGTGCCAAACTTTTCAAGGAAGAGGGGTTAATGTAGGGTTTCCCTGTTCCCCAATCGTTTTCATTTGAATAAGATATGTTTAAATTAAAGGAAGGTGAGCCTTCCACTCATCAATCATTAGCTAAACTTTTTAATATATCTTTGAAAAATAATGTGTTATCCACTAAATGGAAACAAGCTAACGTTACAGCTTTACATAAGAAAGGCGCTGAAAATCTCTGCGATAATAATCG
This sequence comes from Hermodice carunculata, assembly GCA_964020975.1. Lineage (NCBI taxonomy): Eukaryota > Metazoa > Annelida > Polychaeta > Eunicida > Amphinomidae > Hermodice > Hermodice carunculata. The sequence goes on from CAXHWN010000490.1 coordinate 225,299, forward strand.
ACAAGTTTCCTTGTTAAGGTGCGATGGTTTGGTGTTCGAAAAGTCATTTTCAAGCATGTTTTCAACTTCTTTAGGGACGATATATCAATATCAGCTAACCAATCTGTTTTTACACCATGTATGTGCACACAAAGGAGAGGTGAGTAGGCTAGTAACTCTGATGTCAAGTGACTTCGAGAATGCAAAAAACACATAGGACACATGCATTAGGGCAACATTACAAGTGCTGTCATACTTGTCAATATCCTTTTATGCAAAACAGCGCATACAGCAAATAGGTATTAGGTCAACACAAGCAGAGCCGTTAAACAGGCCATTTGAATAGGTATTAGGTCAACACAAGCAGAGCGGTCAAACAAGCCATTTAAATAGGTATTAGGTCAACACACACAGGGCTCTCAAAAAGGCCATTTAAATAGGTATTAGGTCAACACATGCAGAGATGTCAAAAATGCCATTTCTTTACCAAACATATGACACGTAGAGGAAGCAGAGGTCAAGGCCATAGAAACAGAGCAGTCATAATTGCTATAAGGTGAACAGATACATATCAATTAATTACACTATGCTGCCATACTGACCCATACGGGTGCCATTCACACAACACTTACAGCAAACAGGCATTAAGACAACATGTAAAAAATTGCAATGCTAACCATTAGGGGTTTGCATGTACGACATGCACATTATGTAAGCATCAAGATTATGCTAACAGAGTTGCCAAAGTGGCTTTTATGGGAAATAAATACGCAACACTAATATATACAATGGTGGCAATCTGGACTTTTATAATTATATTTTCACAATGCCTTAAGAATCTAGATGTTAGGGCACCATACAGGAAACTTACACACTGGCTGTTGGGCTAAAATATGCAGCACACTTACAAAACGGCTGTATTAGGGCAACATATAGAAATATATCATAATGGGTAGTTTAGCAACATATATGTAGCTACCACACCGACCATTAGGATACCATATATACATCATGTGCGGTACTTTTACAGGCAAAACAAAACATATACAGAGTTTGCAACATATATTTAGGTACCACACTGACCATTAGGACACTATACACACCGCATTCCTGGATAAAGGGTAGGAACAACATACACATAGTTCTAAAATTGGATTTTTGGATACCATGTTGACAAGTCCTGTAAGAAATTGGCATCAAATCAACATTCGTGGAGCTGTCATTTTGGCCAATATGCAACGAAATACTGGACTATAACAGGCAGGCATTTAGGAAATATATCTGCAAAATTGTATACATTTGAATAGGTAATAGGTCAACACAAGCAGAGCAGTCAAACAGGCCATTTAAATAGGTATTAAGTCAACACACACAAAGCTGTCAAAAAAGCCATTTAAATAGGTATTAGGTCAACACATGCAGAGCTGTCAAAAACGCCATTTCTTTACCAAACATATGACACATAGAGGAAGCAGAAGTCAAGGCCATAAAAACAGAGCATTCATAATTGCTATAAGGTGAACAGATACATATCAATTAATTACACTATGCTGCCATACTGACCCATACGGGTGCCATTCACACAACACTTACAGCAAACAGGCATTAGGACAACATGTACAAAATTGCAATGCTAACCATTAGGGGTTTGCATGTACGACATGCACATTATGTAAGCATCAAGATTATGCTAACAGAGTTGCCAAAGTGGCTTTTATGGGAAATAAATACGCAACACTAATATATACAATGGTGGCAATCTGGACTTTTATAATTATATTTTCACAACGCCTTAAGAATCTAGATGTTAAGGCACCATACAGGAAACTTACATACTGGCTGTTGGACTAGAATATGCAGCACACTTACAAAACGGCTGTATTAGGGCAACACATAGAGATATATCATAATGGGTAGTTTAGCAACATATATGTAGCTACCACACTGACCATTAGGATACCATATATGCAACATGTGCGGTACTTTTACAGGCAAAACAAAACATATACAGAGTTTGCAACATATATTTAGGTACCACACTGACCATTAGGACACTATACACACCGCATTCCTGGATAAAGGGTAGGAACAACATACACATAGTTCTAAAATTGGATTTTTGGATACCATGTTGACAAGTCCTGTAGGAAATTGGCATCAAATCAACATTTGTGGAGCTGTCATTCTGGCCAATATGCAACGAAATACTTGATTATAACAGGCAACAGGCATTTAGAAAATATATCTGCAAAATTGTATACTCCAACAGGTAGCAGGCTTTAAGAAAATGTATCTACAAAATTGTAATGCTAACCATAGTGGTGCCCTACACACCACAACTGAAGTAGGCTTACCAGCACAATACCTTCTTTTCTCTTGGGCCATTGCCTACAGATTCTAAAATATTAGCAGAAAGTCACACTAATGACCTTTAAATTTTAGTATCAGGACACAGAGCTGTGATAATGTCCATGAAGGTACAACATATATACAACCCAAGGCCACAGGAAAATGGTTTTAGTGGAACACATACAAAGCACCAACAAGAAACAGTCATTAGGGTAACATATAAATAGCTGTTGTTCGAATAGTTAACTGGACATGTTGAAAAAGATCATTGCGTGGATAATGTGGTGAAAACCAGGTTGCCCTCGTAATTTTGCAACAAGTGGCCTGTCATAAAGATTTGAAGACTGTATAGACATTACCTGCAAAATATACGCATCACATGACAAGTGGCACGTATGTTCTGAGAAATAGGACATAGTTGTGACTCGCATTTCTGTCTTGCTTGATGCCCCATAGTTGCTACAAAATCATGATAATGTTGTCGGTTGTTTGAACTGGAACCATTCCTATTTTTGAGTGGTCAATCCAAATAATATCCTGCGGCATTAAGGAATCACTTAGACGACTACCATTTTGAGCCACTCAATAAGGAAATTTTGTTCTTTTATACCTTCCATGCATTATCGACAATCTATTTATCCTTTTAAATTCTACCTTGTTGGCACACAAAAGGGCCCTGCAATGTGGAAACGGAACTCAAATTTCGATACAATTTTTAAAGAAACTTACTTGCTTTGTCCCCATGTCGAAGTGCAGGATAAATTTGCTCATGTGATTTGTTTGAAAAATGAATACAAAGTATGTATGATAGTCACTGATTTTACTGGACTTGGAGTTTGTTGTCCCATGATGCCAACAAAATATCACATTTTCTGCAGGTGAATTCACAATCATATTTCATGGCAACAAAATGGTCATAGGGTCCCTGAAGACTGAGTTGACTGTGCTGCTTACATGTATGAATGAAAATGTATATAGCCTCTGGAATAAACAAGTGGTTGTGTATGTACACTCGACACAATGCTGCACAGATGATTGAGCATTAAAGTTTCTTTTTTAATACATTAGCCCTAGCTCTTCACATTGCTATTAAACAGGCCAAAGCTATTAGGGCAACGCACAGTAAAACAGGAAAAAAGCATTAGGGCAACATATACATTGGGGGGGGGGGGGGAACACATAACAAAAACCGTATTTTTTGTTGGAAAACATGCCAAAATCTTTTCCATATGACAAAGTGATTGAGACATTGATGACTTGTTACCAAGTTGCTTAAACAAGGTCATTTATAATTCACCTGAAGAGAGTGTGTTGCTAATTTTGACACAAGTATAGTGATGTTCCGAAGAAATTATATAAAGTTGACCTTATACCGATGTTGCCTTTATACCTTCCACATCGTAGTCTAGCATTAGTATTAAGTCAACATTTTGTGTTACATTAGGCCAACAGTAAAATACAGCCTAGAAGAGTTATATTTGGGAATAAAAATAGTAGATCAAAGATAATTCTTTAATGGATAGGTTGTGTCCCAGACTTTTTATAACCTGAAGGGCTTCTTGAAATATTGCTCCATTTTCAATTTCTGGCCATTTTCCAGTCGGGTTGCCCTAATGGCACACTGTTGCCCTAATACTGCTGTGTTGCCCTAAGGCTGTTTGCATAGTTATACATATATATATATATATATATATGTGTGTGTGTGTGTGTGCGTGTGTGTATGGCGTAATTAAGCTATAATTGACTATATTTTGGTTGGTTGCTCAACATTTGAATTATTGTGGCCTACGTCTTCTAAAATATATTACTCCCAGTGACTGCAAACGTTTTATCCCTGATTTTCAAAAACTTGAGCTATCACCTTTTGCATAATCTGGATTCCTTTTCACAGATACATATTTGGAAGACCAAAGTGATAATTTGTGAAGCCAAATGTCCTGATATACTCCAATACCACCAACATCCAGGAATATGTCAACTGCGTTCTTGTTTGTGCCATCCCATTCCTGCTATAACCCGCTTCTTACCAATAAATTCGGCGATTTAAATATTTCTTTATTTAACATAAGAAATTGCGGCTAGCATTTACGACATATATCAACAATAAGAATGTTCAGAACGTTTTGCTTGTGAAGCAGGTAGCTCATGATTTTATCAGAAATGGGTCCCAAACGAACTTTGTTTACGTGTAAAAGGTCAAGGTATATGAATGTAACCATATGATTGGAGTGCCACTCTTTGTGCGCTGTCGTCACGACAAAATAGAAACCTGCCTATTACCAAAACACCTTTTCGTGTCTGCAAAACTGAAAGGTGTTCGGCACAACCAATGGAACTTCACCCAGG
>CAXHWN010000490.1:234972-302472 GCA_964020975.1 Hermodice carunculata
CAACCTGGCATAAATGTGGAAAACGAACACACAAATAGTATGTATAGTAGAGATTTTGTGTGAACAGTCCGTTGTCAGCTAGCCTTGGCACATTCAAAATAGGTGTCAACCTAAAATCAGGCGCATGAAGCTCCAGCTGCCTGCACGGAGCTAAGATAACCAAAGGCAAGCCTAAAATATCTTTGAATTGGTGATATATATATGTATATATATATTAGGTAGAGGCACAGTTTTTCACCCCACCAGAAAGCAAAGGATGTTCAGATTTCAAGAGGAATTTTGCACATTGAATATTCTCAAAGTTATTATAAACAAAGTCAATTCCATTCCAACATGTACACTTTTTTACTCTTTTGGCATATACTCTGATGGGTCGCTAAGCAATTATTCTTCACTAGTTATCCAGGCTTTACTCTGCAATTTTGCACCTGAGGTCATCAAAAATGCAAGTTTTTTTTGAGAGCCTTAGTAAAACATATATTGCTAATAAAATTTACGTTCAACAATACTAAATCGCCAATATGAGCATCACTTCTAGTTTTAACATCTGGCTGAAACTGTATGCTTGCTTGGATTAAATCTAGAAAGATTCACATCCAAGTGAAGCTAGACTTACATTCTGCAATAAAGCTTACAAGAATGGTTTTGAAAATCATGTATATCTGCCTCGAGTAGCACAGTATAATATGAATATAACACAAATTTGTTTATGCTACCTTCGTGTGGTATGAATTCTGTTTTCCATATGTCAAATTTTAGACTGTTCCCTGCAAGCTTGGTTATATTTGGCAATGTTTTGTGATGAATGAAATAGGCACATTTCACTCTAAGAAAGAACTGGAAAACAACGGCATAATAGTCAATGCTACATGTTTCTATGGTAACTGATAAAGATAATGTGAGTGTAATATTTGCTCCTCTTCTATGCAAGTTATATGATTTAATGGACTTCCGCTGATGTATCAATGCGCTATTTATATAAGATAGGCAGTGCTTCCATAATCTTATGCAGAATGTAGTGTCGCATATTAACTGCTTCAATGTGATACCTACCATAATACCACTAGATTTACGCATAAAAGAGTACATTATTTGCTTGAATTCTATCATAACGTATATCTGATTTACAACATTGTACTTGAGATGGCGCTGGAATGGGTGATGAAAGCTGCAGATGCATGTAAATTGGCCAACATATTTATCTGTTGTGATTTTGTGGATTTGCTCTATTACACTACACTATAACTGGCAATTGCCACCAATATTATCTAAGTAATTTATTGTGTAGTAGCTACACTCTTGGGCAAGATGGTTCACTCCTCCAAAAATACCATAAATACTTCAATGTTAACTATTCGCACAAGAAACCTCACCTTAAACTTACCTTCAACAACTGGACGAGAAACACTAAAGAAAAGACAACTGCAACACCTTTGACAATGGATTCGTTGCTTTTCACGTGGTGACACTGGCCGATTTCGCTGTAATACAGTTTAAAAATTTTGTAATAATTGAACTGTTTTTAACAGACCTGTAGCAGCCAAGAAGTTCCTTCTTAATCTAAGATACCAACCACTTTATTCTCAACTTTTTGCTATTATTTTGCACCTCATATGCAAGAATACTATTGTGCAAACATTGGAAAGCCAAAGAGCTGCATTCTTAGTTTTAACAACCGGGTTATTAACCAAAACTAACGTTATACACACACTTACAGCTATTTTTCTGAGAAAAACGCACCTGTATGTTTCGATTTTGCAAAATATATTGTACACAAAAACTGCATTGTTGAACAATCATAAAAAATGGTACATGAATTAAAAAAAAGAACAGGAGTAAAGAGACACTAGTCAGTATCGGATATTTTGTACAATATTAAATGGATTTGATTGGATGTTTTGGCATTACGTACATTTGTTAAACATAGCAAACCTAGAGAATTATTTATAAAAAAAACGTGACATTTTATCCGATGATATGTCATTCTACGTTGACTTTTGTCTTTAATCTTCATTTTGGAGCTCTTACAATGAAACGTTGATTATCAAGTCAAAGTAACTATATCTGTCTTTCTATATCCGGATACGAAAGCTTCTGGAAAGTGCTTCATTAAAATATGTACATATTTATGTGTTGATGGGTGTGGGCGTGAGTGTGCACGGTGTGTGATAAATATTAGCTCAACATACAAGTGTCTTGTGAGGAAACAATTTGTGGCAAATTTATTCTCGGGGTCCATTTTAATTAACAGCAATATATAGCTACTACTGTTTCTTTAAAATGTCTTAACATGCAATTTGAAATTTAGCCATCACAACCGAATAAGGTGTTTGCAAATAGAAGTGTTATTTTTCCGAGTCAACACCCCCGCCCTCCCCAATGTGTATATTTACAAGACACACTAGACAAAACAGTTCTCAGAGGCGTATATGTTACTGGCTCATTTGAGACCAGCCGAATGGAGCATATTTGAGTAAAACTACTATACCAGAATTTTTCAAGATTATTTTTATATAGTCGCGAGGATGCTATCACGAAAATGGATTGTCGGGTCGGGGGGGGGGGGGGGGGGAGGCTTCCAATCACGACCTTGCATTTTAGGCTGGGATGTCTACTGTCTGCAGGCATCAGCTCGGGATAACATATTTTTGTACTTCTCAAGAATCACACAAAGCATTTCTGACCCAATGCTTGTTTGTGCACAAGACACTGAAAGGCAAAGTTACATGTTGCACGATGACCAAGTCGGTTTGCGACATGTTGCATATATCTTATGTGTGCATCTTATGTGTGCTCCTAAAGAAGCAGAGTAGGAGCACGAAACATGGAACAAAAATAGTCCAGCCTTTCTAAAACTACACACACACAATATATATATATATATATATATATATATATATATATATATATATATATATATATATATATATATATATATCTATCTATCTATATATATATATATATATATATATATATATATATATATATATATATATATATATATATATATATATATATATATATATATATATATATATATATATATATATATATATATATATATATAATTTGCTTTCAGATGTGCCGTCGTAAATTTTCCTCCGAAGAAATGTACGTCATGAAATTGTATTCACTATCAAGTCCGCTTCATGCCACAGTCGAAATGTCAATGCACTAGGGTAAGTTTCGAATTAAAAATAATGTTTAGCACTGACCACAATGTGAAACATATTTAAGCACATGTTGGAATTTTGTTTGGTTGTGTTTTGTATTTTTGTGGTCAGTTGACAAAGGAACTAAGAGGATGCTATCCCAATGGTCCCGCAAAAGTACTGCATGGTCCAGTTTATGTTTTAAAGGGAGGATATGCAGCGCTTTGCACTTGTTATAGAGAATTGAAATAGGAGTTGGAAATATTGGCCTGAAAAGGTGTTTACATGGTTAATCCTTTATAGGGTCCAGCATTAACAATAGACCAGGTGGAAACTGAGGTGGGGTGTCACCTGAGAGTAGAATTTATGCCAAGTGTAAATTTGTGTAGCAGAGTTACTCCAAATTCATTATCTGCTTGTTGATCATGCCAACGTTGGGGCAAAATATAATTTTTCGACGTTTTCCTATTATGACCCATGCATAATTTGTGATTTTCAGTATCACCTACCTGTGGCACTACTTTTCACATTAACATGAAAAATGTATAAGCCATGGTAACAAAAATGATATCATTATAAAGACAAGAAAGTTATCTTTAAAGTAAAGTCTGTTGTAGTATTACGCTGCATCAACCTGAAAAGCTACAGTCTAATATAATTACCCTTACCCTTTAAATTTTGGAAAATTGGCAAAATATTTGACTTTACGTTCTTACCAGGACTCCAGTTTTGCTCTGAATGAACTACTTTTTGGTCAGATAAATATTAACATACTCCATTTATGTTATTGCATTAATGTTTTAATTTTGCTTTGATGTAAATGTAATTTCTGTCACCCCTTATTAGTAACTCAAGCTCATTAGGCCCTTTAAAGAAGACCGCACTTGCTGAATGTGTTTTGATAAGTACTTAAAAAGTATTCACGGTACCAGAAAAAACATAGCATTCTGAAAAAGCCTAGAGGTACACTGTTTAGTTAAAGCCAAGGAATTGATCTCAAAATAAATAGTGCAAAAGTTACAGGGAAGAGACATTACCCCTACCCCTAATTTCATGGGAATTTTTCCAGAAAAATTCATATTTACATCCTACCAGTTGAATAATTTAAGAACTTCTACATAAGTTTTAAAATGTCTTTTAATCTTGATAAAGTTGAAACCATTAAAATGGCATTTATATCTTAAAGCTGAAGTTCAAATTCATTATATGTGTGAATTAGTTCCCTCTTGACTTTAACAATATTTATACATTTGTACAAAGGTGACCAATTGGATCTTAAGAGTTATCAGCTAATAGAAAAAGACACTTTTTAACATTTTTAATTATTCTCTAAACAGCACATTCTGCCCATGGGTATTTCATATGCACACACAAAAGCATTTCAATTGAAAAGCTTAGAGGGGCATTCCGTGGTATTTTTTGTCGCAGACGGGACATTTTGCAGACTTTAATATCTCCTATGCTTCATCATTTTCAAGTTTGAACTTCTCTGTTTTTTATCATGGCAACTATACGACCCTCTTAAGATAACTGATGAAGAATAAAAACTTCTTGTTTTTTTTTTTTTTTTTTTTCATTTTATACCCCCAAACACTAGTGTCGCGGACGGGACACATTTCAGACATAGGTTTTGAGGTTGAAGCACTGAAGTCTAAAACTCTGCTCTGTTTACAATATTTTCACATTTCTGGTCCATAATAAGATAACTGAGATGTTTTCCCAAGTATTTATACAAAAATTTCAACTCTAAATATTTTCACATTTTCGAAAACTGCAAATTAGCCACGTCGCGGATGGGACAGGATCCAGCGTTGCAGACGAGACACTTGTCCACATGCAGCCAAACATAGAAAAACTTGTGTAATTCACAGACTAAAGTTTAATTGACAAAAGTAACACAGAATGAACCATTCTATATTGTTAAGCATTTAGCTCATGGTATTATTACACAAATTTTGACACTTAGATGCATCTACAATTCAATTGTTTGGAGGCTTATGTGTGAACAAACAATTGTTAACACTCTTTGCCTCAGTACGTAGGGACTCCTGTACACATAAGCCCTTAAGACTGATGTATTGTTGCTACTGCATGGTGATTGCCAGGTATTATTGTGTTAGCAGTAAAATCTGTTCCCAACAGATGATTTCAAATGTCATCACAAGCAGATAAATAAAGAGAAATGATTGAGTGAACTTGATTGATATAAACCATACAAAGCACAGCTCGGACATTTTAAGAATTTGACACTCAATGAAAATCAAAATTACTCTGGGTCAAACAAGGTTTTTGATATCCACCTACTCTATCATCATTTGTCTTGAAAGTTTTGCACAAAATCACAAAAGCACAACAGATAAAATATGATTTGTAACGCCCTGTTCATAAATATAGCAGTGTTCCATGCAAGCTATCCCGTCCGTGACAAAATGTCCAGTCTGCGACATTTCATTTTTTTTTAAATCAGGGTTTAAATTTAATCATTTTTTTTAAAGTTTTATCATATAGTTCTTATGGTGTTATTAAAGGATCCAAAACATCTTTTTGAAATATGTCCTGGTTTTTGCATGAGGTTAACTTTAATAAGTAAAACGTGGCGGACGGGACATTTTAAGCATTTGACAATTATAAAGATTTAAACTTAAATTTTACTCTGGGTCAAACAGGGTTTTTGATATCCACCTACGCCATCATCATTTGTCTAGAAAGTTTTTTTTGCAGAAAATCACAAAATCATAGAAGATATAACATAAATTGTAATGTCCCGTCCGTGACGCTAGTTTTTTTTAAATTTAAATTTAATTTGAATTATTTAAAGTAATGAAGGCAGGAGATGAAAATTCATCTCTGCTCCTCTAAATATAATATCTTAGCTATGAATTTTTTTACAAACAACTTTCAACTACTTTTAATTTTTGAAGGTCATGTCCACATTAACACGGAATGCCCCTAGAGGTAATACTCGAGTATTTGGCTCTTCATGAAAAATCTGCATTATAGATACCCGGGACAATATATTTAAAATATTTTGTGATTGTTGAATATCATGAACCATTCCTGTGCACTATCACATATTAATGTTCATATAGTTTTTCCAGTTCTTAAACTGTCATTTTGGCCAGCTCTTGTACCCACTGAAAAGTTGTACTGATAAAATCTTCCTGTTGTTGCCGTGCCCATTTTCAAATATATGGGATATTCACATTCTGGGACAACTCCCAACAGTATAACTGGTATGTCAGTATCTCCTGAAGGTGAACATATGATAACAGGGCCTGGATGTGCCGCAATGGCATGTTGAACATGCAGACATATTTTTGAATCTGCCTCTTCTTGGTCAGAGGAGAGTTCATCCACTACTGATGCTCCTTTGTTGGTGATGACATAGCACTTGTCACTCTTGGAGAAATAGATTTCTCTATCATCTGGCATTGACTTCCCTTTTTCTGTCCAAACCTGTAAAATTATGTTTGTCATGGATTCTTTATTTGGTCCATTGGACAGAAAGTGTGAAAAGTTCATGGGAATTTTGGTCGATGGACTTCTCAGAATATATTTTTTACTCTGTCCTCTTTTAACTCGTTCGCCTTCTTTAATGACTGCTGTCTGTTAAAGTTAACCACCACATCCAACTCTCTCATAACCTTGTGGAAGCAAATTCCACAGTAGGTTTGCTAGATTCCCAAATGTGTCAGGCAAACCTGTAATGAGGCGAACTGTTGCCATAAGGTCAACTATGTAAGTTGATACACTGTCTCTTGAAGGCAACTCTGAGTTGTCCAAAATTGGACAGTATTCGACCAATATGTCAAGCAAAGTACTTTTTACTGTTGTTCTTCTGCTTCCATCTGGGTTTGCTAGACACAGTGGTACAAGAGCTGGTCCAGATGAGAGTTTAAGCTTTGGAAAAACTATATGAAAATTGATATCTGATAGTGTGCAGGAATGGTTTATGATATTCAACAGTCACAAAATAGGTGGATATCGAAAACCTTGTTTGACCCAGAGTAAATTTAAAATTTCATTGAGTGTCAAATTCTTAAAAAGTCCGAGCTGTGCTTTGTGTGGTTCATATCAATCAAGTTCACTCAATCATTTCTCTTCATTTATCTGCTTGTGATGATATTTGAAATCATCTGTTGGGAACAGTTTTTACTGCTAACACAACAATACCTGGCAGTCACCATGCAGTAGCAACAACACATCAGTCTTAAGGGCTTATGTGTACATGAGTCCCTACGTACTGAGGCGAAGAGTGTTAACAATTGTTTGTTCACACATAGTTTCCAAACAATTGAATTATAAATGCATCTAGGTGTCAAAATATTTGTAATTAATACCATGAGCTTAATGATTAACAATATAGAATGGTACATAATGTTTTACTTTTGTCAATTAAACTTTAGTCTGTGAATTACACAAGTTTTTCTGTGTTTGGCTGCATGTGGACAAGTGTCCCGTCCGCAACGCTAGATCCTGTTCCATGCGCGACGTGGCTAATTTGCAGTTTTCTAAAGTGTGAAAATATTTAGAGTTGAATTTGTTGAATAAATACTTAAGAAAACATCTCAGTTATCTTATTATGGACCAGAAATGTGAAAATATTGTAAATAAAGCAGCGTTTGACTTCAGTGCTTCAACCTCAAAACCTATGTCTGAAATGTGTCCCGTCCGCGACACTAGTGTTTGGGGGTATATAAAAAAAGAAGTTTTTTCTTCATCTGTTATCTTAAGAGGGTCATATAGTTGCCATGATAACAAACAGAGAAGTTCTAACTTGAAAATGATGAAGCATAGGAGATATTAAAGTCTGCAAAATGTCCCGTCCACGACCAAAAAATATCACGGAATGCCCCTCTAAGCTTTTCAATTGAAATGTTTTTGTGTGTGCATATGAAATACCCATGGTCAGAATGTGCTGTTTAGAGAATAAATAAATAATATTTAAAAGTGTCTTTTTCTATTAGCTGATAACTCTTAAGATCCAATTGGTCACATTTGTACAAATGTACAAATATTGTTAAAGTCAAGAGGGAACTAATTCACACATATCATGACGTTTGAATTTGAACATGAGCTTTAAGATATGAATGCCATTTTAATGGTTTCAACTTTTTAAAATTAAAAGACATTTTAAAACTTATGTAGAAGTTCTTAAATTATTCAACTGGTAGGATGTAAAGATGATTTTTTTCTGGAAAAATTGCCATGAAATTAGGGCTAGGGGTAATATCTTTTGCCTGTAACTTTTGCACTAATTATTTTGAGATCAATTCCTGGCTTTAACTAAACAGTGTACCTCTCGGCTTTTTCAGAATGCTATGTTTTTTCTGGTATCTTGAATACTTTTTTTAAGTAGTTATCAAAACACATTCAGCAAGTCTGGTCTACTTAAAATGGCCTAATGAGCATGATTTATTAATAAGGGGTGACAAAAATTACATTTACATTAAAGCAAACTTAAAACATTAATGTTATTACATAAATGGAGTTTCTGAATATTAATCTGACCAAAAAGTAGTTCATTCAGAGCAAAACTGGAGTCCTAGTAAGAACGTAAAGTCAAATATTTTGCCAATTTTCCAAAATTTAAGGGGTAAGGGTAATTATATTAGACTGTAGCTTTTCAAGCTGATGCAGTGTAATACTACAACAAACTTTACTTTAAAGATAATTCTCTTGTCTTTATAATGATACCATTTGTGTTTCTATTGCTTATATATTTTTCATTTTAATGTGAAAAGTAGTGCCACAGGTAGCCACTAAAAAAAATCACAAATTATGCATGGATCACAATAGGAAAACGTCGAAAAATTATATTTTGCCCCAACGTTGGCATGATCAACAAGCAGATAATTAATTTGGAGTAACTCTGCTACACAAATTTACTATTGACATAAATTCTACTCTCAGGTGACACCCCACCTCAGTTTCCACCTGGTCTAAAAAGACGGCATCTGGGTTCTCAAATAATAATAATAATAATAATAATAATAATAATAATAACAACAACAACAACAACAACAACAACAACAATAACAATAATAATAATAATAATAATAATAATAATAATAATAATAATAATAATAATAATAATAATAATAATAATAATAATAAATCAGACCCCCCCCCCTTTTTTTTCCCCTGCTTGATTCCATCAAAGTAAAATTCCTGCTGGTAATTAAAGCCCATGGCGCCCTAAATCATTGAGGTATCGTTGTATTTTAGCAGTATTGTAATTAAGTCAGGTTTAACTCATAAATTTGGTCCCTTTGATATCTTCATCAGTCAGAAATAACCCGTGATATCGTTATTTATCAGATTAGAAAAAAAAAACCTCCCAAAATATTTTAAAAATATAAAACAAAAGAACTATATCAATTAATGGGGGCATGGCTATTTCAGGTGACTATGACGTAGTCAGATATTCATGGCTTATGCAGCTGTCTGGCCGCAGAATTTCATAGTTTTCAATTGAAGACTTTTCCATGTGGATTTATCTTAAATGCCTTAGTAACGTTTTGCTGCCCCAGGGCCAACATATAACAGAAATGATACGTACCATCTTACAGCCACAGTCGATGCAAAAAATGGTTTTCATAACATTTCTAGACACTAGTGTGAAATTCAAGATTTGAATTCAAAGGACAGGGCCAGAAATTCCATACTTTTCAAGGCCTGTGTGAGCCCAAGTTTTGTGGTATGTGATTGAAGGCTGTATGCCATGATGGGGAATTTAAGGAGGGACATAAATTTTGTTGTCATTTTTCAGTCTGTGATATTTCTGATCACAATGGGGCGGTGGGGGGGGGGGGCGGCATGCGCACATGCGACTGATGAGTGCATGACCCCCCCGCCCCCACACTTATAAATGTCCTAACCTTGTCACCAATAGGCAGTGTGATAATTTTGACCACATGGCTGTGTGTTGATTGGTCCGCAGAGGTATCGTAGAACCTGATTAATGGGGGTTGCATCCCGGGGCTCCATGGAAAAATAAACCACAGGTGTGTCAAGTTCGAAAAAATGGACTTTTTTATATTTATGCCCCCCCCCCCCTTCGAAGGAGGTGGGGCATATAGCGTTGCACATGTCGGTCTGTCGGTCAGTTGGTCAGTCAATTGGTCGGTTGGTCGGTCGGTAGGTAGACTGGGATTTCCGCACAATGACTCAAAAAGTTTTTAAGTTATGACTTTTATATTATACAGGTGTACTATTCTAGTCAAAAGCTAGGCAGAGTTCGAAGATGGGTGACCTTGATCTAATTTCCAAAGTCACAGTGGTACCTGAGCTAACTTTGATCTCTGCACAATAACTGAAAAACTTTTTAAGCTAGGACTTTTGTATTGCACAAAATTATAGTCCATATTTAAGGCTAAATGAAGTTTGAGGATGGATGACCTTGACCTCATTTTAAAGGTCAAGGAGCCACTTTACTGAACATGGTTTTATGCTTTCTGCAGGATAACTCATACCATGGAGCTAGAACTTTTATATTGCACAGCTTTATGGTTCTCTGTAAGGCCTAGGTTGAGTTTGAAGATGGGTGACCTTGACCCAGTTTTCAGGGTCAGAGAGAGATTGTAGAATTCCTGTGGTTTCTGCACAATAACTCAATAAGTTTTTAAGTTAGGACTGGGATACTTTACAGGTCTATAGTTCTTGCTGAGGGCTAGAAGAAATTTAAAGTTTGTCACCTTGATTTAATTTCAAAGGTCACGTTGGTACCTGAGTTATATGTACAACGCAGCTTGTCAATCTGGACGATAACTGGGCGCGATTTCTGACATAACTGCACATACGAAACAGTCAACAATTTAGCGTCTGATCGCTAAGAACGGGAAGGAATAAGCATTAAACTTCCATACCTGGATATATTTGAAAGATTATATGTACTTTATGTAGAATTAAAGATGATTATTTCAGAAAGTGTCCTCAGATGCAGGGTCAAACTTCCAGGTTCAGTGTAATGTAATGGCTTGCTGTAAATTTAGTTGACTAACAAGTCGGGAAAACTAAAAGGTGATAGGCCTAACAGGTCTCTTTTTATTTTTGGCAGAAGTAATGAAATTTGTGTTTTGGGTGGTTAGGCCTATACATTTTGGAAAAGAACTAGTGTTTGCAATTAATGATGGATATTTCTAATGTTGAGAGGACCGGTTTATTGGAAGAGAAATGTTGATGCTTTGGCAAGTCTGGAATCTCTTTGCTGTCATTGTTGGCTTTGGAATTATTGAATGTGGATCATCTTTTTCTGTACTATTTGCTGACCCACCCGACATCGAATGGCATGAGTTGGTAAGTGTCACAAGTATGCATCAAGGGAACAAAAGGCTGTGTGGCAAGAAATTAAACCAACCCATATCACCCCTATTGTATATGTAACATTGAAACTTAAATTGCTGTCAGGTGTAATCCAGATATCTCCCTGCGTGTTGGAAAACCCGTCATAACGATATGGAACCTCGATGAATATTAGATTTTGCAGCAATACTC
Organism: Hermodice carunculata; assembly: GCA_964020975.1. NCBI lineage: Eukaryota > Metazoa > Annelida > Polychaeta > Eunicida > Amphinomidae > Hermodice > Hermodice carunculata. Next base: position 246,621 of record CAXHWN010000490.1, read on the forward strand.
GGATATCTGCTTGATGATGTTCATCTGATTAAAGGACACACACTGCAAAGCCTGTATAATAAAGCCAATGCATTTTGGTACCTCTTTTCCTGCTACTTTCCATAAAAATAGATGTGCATTGAATTGATATAACGATACTGGCTTCAAATTCTTTGTAGTCCCACATTTATTAAACTATAAGTCAGCCCACAGTCACTGAGACCATACAAATTGTCCAGGTCAATAGCTGTCATTCGTGCGTTTTGGGAGCAAAAACAACATGCCAAAGAAACCTGTTACCTCGGCCGAAAGGTGCACTGAAAGAGCTCATGTGATCTACAATGTACTAAGGAAATGCCGAATATATCCGAAACGGCTGCCACATATATAATCTTAACAAAATGCTTAGATTTTCTCTTAAATCTAAAGCCTGTTAAGAATTCGACTGAGCGAGATATCCTGATACACCCATTTCAGCAGTTAGCATCCAAAAGTGCCAATTTTTCTATCCTTTGGCAAACCAATCATATATAGGGGGCTCTGTTATGACTGAAAATCGCTGGAATGATTGTAATCGCATAATCTATTACTTGAAGAGTCAGACATTATTCCATGTCGTTAATTAATGGTTCATTACTTGCTCACCACCAGAAAGTCCCCTGAAGTATTTTTCTAGCATACCAAGAGTGTTTGTTATATGTGCTCAAAGTTTCTCCTCGATTCGATTTCATTCACTTCAAATCAATTCTGTGTCATGTCATCGATTCGTTATGAGACCATTATATATTGCATTCCCTTTCTTTTCGCTTGGTTTGCTGTTTTACTGCCACTCATGAAAGTGTCGGTTTCAAATGGCCTGTACACTGAATGTTAGTAAACAACCGATATTCGGTAAAAATTCTTGTATAAGAACCATAAGACGTTAATAATACTGTGGCCTCTAATTTATATTACAGCTGCAAGCTGATTGCATTAAAGAACGACACGTGTTGTAAGTCACAATGCCACATGCACGACGGAAGCATTATCTTGTACACAATTTCGTCATATATTTGCAACTTTTGAAATACTTGGTAAGATTATAGGCAGAAAACCACCTAGCAACAATTTCTGGTAGCGCTATTGCTGCAAACACGTTGCTCTCTAATGATCTTGGAAGATGCGATTTCTGCATCACTTTTAGGCCTGCAAAGTTGCATTTTAACGCTATAAGCATGCACTTGCTGGAATGAAAATGAAATTGGCCTTCAAACTGTTTGTGCACACCGTAAAGATTGTTATGTATGACATCATGCAACATCCGTGCAGGGACAAGCATGATAGCATATTTAATGTGCAACACCGAAAGTTGCTGACAAACATTAGTTGTGATTAATGCACATAGTTTCTCGGGGAGCTGCATTCTGGAAGAGAAGTGTACCCCGTTAATGATTACTAAGTGTAAACTGAGTCAACAGTTGTAAGTTTTTAAAGATCGCTGACTTTAGTTATACGTCACTTTAGTTTGTAAATGCATGTAAAAATGGTTCAAATATATCTTTACAAAAACACTGCAAATGCAAAGAAAACTATTTATTTAAGTACATATCTAACATGGCATCGCAACTTTATGCCCACATTCTGTACACCAATGCAGTGTGGTAGCTAAGATAATCGAATTTGGGACTCTTTTGCCATCACCCAAGATTTTAAAGTAATATTAACAAAACTCGGAATGATGACGAGAACACTATGGGGCAAAATGACCAATTTTTGTTTACTTGATAATACACTTGACATTATCTTTTAAAGTAAAAGGTCAATCTTGATGAAACTTGGCCGAGAGTGATATATTCCATAAGTATACAAAACTTGACTTTCATTTGACCTTGAAATGACATTGAACATCAAAATATAGCTATAAACAGATCACTCTGTCAATTTTCATCCAGATATTTATACATATACTCAAAATGGCCATGGTATTTGGCAAATCACCAACAATTAACTGATCTAGAGAATTCTGGGTCGAAAGGGTATTGTACCCAAATATCAGAAAGTTTCGGATTCCCTCATTAACATATGTCCACTATCGGATTCAGCTGAAAGATTAGATCCTTTAAAAAAATAGTTCATGTGAATTTGTTTAATCTTAGTGAAATTCTATTAACTTGAAATCAGAGCCTGGTCTTCTATTATGTAATCCAAGATGGCCGCCAACGATGGGTTCATGGGTGACACTTTCAAACGGATGTAGTTTCTTTAAAAGGTAAAGTATTCTGAACGATTTTTTAAATTATCTATTAAATTAGCATAATCTTTGTGTTTCACCTTTTGTACAATCAGATGTATGCCTATTTTGTCAAAATTGAATAAACTATTGAAGAATACCCCTTGTACATTTTTATTTCACATCTGGGCTAATTTATTTTTTTTCCTCAAAATGCTTTAAGCAAAGTACTATATGATATGTTCGCTTGGCTTTTTGTGAGTGCTTGTTATGAATGTTTCAACAAGACGAAAAAAAGGGCCAAAAAAGACTAATCTAATTTACTAACCCGACTATTAAGGCCACTTGAATGTGATCTCCAGGTCACTGAACACGCCCAAATTTATCTCAACTGGTATGATCTATCAACATGCAAAGATTTATCAAATGTACATTTCTCTTCCATAGGTACCCAGCATATGACCCAAATATATTTATTCTAATGTCCGACTTTGGCTTTATTGGCCCCAGTGTAGTATTTGTTATACGTTATTTATGTTGTAGTTCTTTTTATTCTATGATATCAGGTGACAGGACTAGCATTGCACGTAAATATATCCGCAAATGCATCCAGACATGTTGGGATCTCATTGTAATATACACCCACTGAATACCTTGTGATAATAAACATATTATCTGCCAGTTCTGCACAAAATTATGCTAATGTGTAGACAATTGATGCAGTTTTTATGGTATGAATTGACAAAGAAAAGTATACAAAATTGGATGCATGGGATCTGTATTATGTAGAGTATTTGTAAAACTGTTGTGTCCTTGTGTAGCAAGCTTGTCTTTCCATACATTGATTTGTTTGCGAATAGATCGAATAATGGAAAATGTAACAGACAGACGTTTAAGAGCAGAAATGCTCCATGCCCCTAGTAGATGAAAAGTCCACTCGGGAACAATGGGAGGAAGAGGGGTAGATGAAGCTTCCATCTTTTCCATGATATGTGGGTTATGCGTGTTATGCTGATAAGAACAGTAGAGTGTCCTTTATGCACATGTGACAGACAGGACAAAATAGTTAACAACCTATGTTTTCTGGTACTGTGGTCAGTACTCAAGCACCTCTCCATTTAACTGTTTATCAGTGATTAAGGGGACTGCATGCTGTGTATAAACATACAACAAGTGTGTGAAAGTTAGTAGGTGGTTCGATTGATGACAATGGCAGCAAGATGGTTTGAAGACTTCTTTACTCAGTTCAGAACTCCAACTTTGACAGGTGTCGTTTGGGCTACTGCTCATCCCCATTGAATCGTGCAATTTCAATTTAAACCTTTATGTACGTTCAGGCGCACAGTCGCACAATTTCAATTAATATCTTTATGTAAGTCAAGTTAATCAAAGTTCCGCTATCATGGCCTTTCAACGGTATCCGCCAACCCGTATGATCTGTCACCCCTATAATATGATGGAATTTAAATGGTATGCATCTGTGTCTGCAAATCTGGGATTTGGCTGCAGCATTTGGTTATACCTTTACGCGTCTCTTTGTGACAAGTAACTTGGTGTAGCATTGAATTATTTTATATATAATTATGTAAGTTGCACAATGTTACCCCTTATTTTGAGACCACATTGGCGTGATACAAATACAATGAAACACAAATTCTTGTTTTTAACACAAGAGCGATATATTTCGAATAGGATAGTGAGTAATTTCTGACATGAAATTACTGCCGTTAACAGTTACACTATTTCATGAATGTTTTCTAAATCAAATAAGAAAAAAAAGTTATTATTGATGCAATGGTGTTACTTAAGTGTGTCTAAAGTATACCTAAAAGCGTGAGCCATGTTTCAAATGTTAATTCAGGCTTTCTGTAAACTCTCAATCTTCGACGTGCCTATGATCTGCTGAAGGTACTTCTGTCAATTTATATTCTTACGAAACGTATCTATAAACTGTCAGAGACGTCAAATATTGCGAGGGCACAAGTTGTTAGACCCCTAAATGTAAATACGCCCCTAAAGGTAAATTTACATTTAGGGTTAGGTGTCAGACCGGTAACTGCAAAAAGTACCCCTAAATGTAAACGCAAATTGACGCAAAAAGGGGGCTTCAACCCCTATGTCGCACCTATAGCCTGCCCAATAATGGAAAACAAACACATCAACTTGGCCATAACCTCCAAACAATAAGTTTAGTGGGTGTAAGTATGTGCGAAGGCCATGATCAATATGGTTAGCAACATATGCGCTTCCACAAAGTGCTGTATCTGACATTGCCCCAATGACGGATACTGAAGTGCATCTGTATGAAAGATTACCGGAAAACATATTTTCTGACTCATGCATTTTCTGCCAAACACACTCCAAGGATATATATATATATATATATATATATATATATATATATATATATATATATATATATATATATATATATATATATATATATATATATATATATATATATATATATATATATATATATATATATATGTGTGTGTGTATATATATAGATATATATATATATATATATATATATATATATATATGTGTGTGTGTGTGTGTGTGTGTGTGTGTGTGTGTGTGTGTGTGTGTGTAAAGGAATAGGTCCTACATTGTCTGCGGGTCAATTGTACTCCTCAAACTGGATTATGGGCAGTGTATACCAAGTATAAATCACCACAGTTTCTGGGCATTTTAGCTTTCGATGATATCTGGGCAGATTTACTAATTTGTACACTACTGAAACTTCCCAGGTAGCATATTGAATTTAAGGCAAACATGGTTTATGGGCATTTTTCAACTGCCCATAAACAGTATAACTGCCCAACATACGGTCTCAGGAATACAATTCTGCCCATAAACTACCCAAAACACACACACACACACACACACACACACACACACACACACACACACACACACACACAAACACACACACACACATATATATATATATATATATATATATATATATATATAGTATACAAAATGAAAAAAGACAAAGTGATCCCTTCTTCCATCGAATTTATCACAGAGCAGTATTTAGAAACGAGTATCAATAAAGACGGTGGTGCATGTTTAAAACAAAGAAGAAGAAGAAGAAGAAGAAGAAGAAGAAGAAGACGAAAAAGAAGAAGAAGAAGAGGTGAAGAAGAAGAAGAAGAAGAAGAAGAAGAAGAAGAAGAAGAAGAAGAAGAAGAAGAAGAAGAAGAAGAAGAAGAAGAAGAAGAAGAAGAAGAAGAACGAGAACAAGAAGTTACAGAGTCTTTTTAATGTTTTAATGTAGCCGTCAAACAATCCATCCAAATGAATGAGTATAGATAAAAAGTCAGAATTATTACTGCGATTTGGAGCACTATTGAACAGCTGCATCAGGCGTAGTGTGCGACTAGCAATTTGCTCTAGGCCATTCCTTTAAATCCAGAACTGGCTGTCAAAAAAATATAAAAAAAAACCATTGTTATGCCAGTGTGCCAACACGAGAATTCTGCTCTCTAAAAATTGTGTCCAAAAGTTTTCTAGGAGAAAGCAATAGCTAAAGCCCCAAAATTTTGCATGACTATTGTGCTGTCATTGAAATTCAAAACATGATTCGGGATTTTATTATTCGAAATTTTCAAAACTTTTGCATTGAACAATTTTAAAGTTCTTCATCTTCAAATGAAATATACGATAAATTTATGTCGAACTGTATGGGATTCGAACCCACTACCTTCGGCACACTCGCCTAGCCAAATGTAAATTCCAACACGCTGACCTCCAGGCCATCGGACAACCCAAAAAGGTTGACCAAGGACCCAGGGTGATGTTATAGCAGGTGTGGCTTGTATATTGACACGGTAGGGCACTTCCACAGACCGACAATTTATGAAATACACCTCTAATATAATTTCGAAGTCGGAGCAATGGCCCACAGCACTTCGAAACCAATAGAGTATTATCAAGTGAAAAATACGATAAATTTATGTCGACCTGTATGGGATTCGAACCCACTACCTTCGGCACACTCGCCTAGCCAAGTGTAAAGTCCAACACGCTGACCTCTAGGCCATCGGGACAACCCAAAAAGGTTGACCAAGGACCCAGGGTGATGTTATAGCAGGTGTGGCTTGTACATTGACACGGTAGGGCACTTCCACAGACCGACAATTTATGAAATACACCTCTAGTATAATTTCGAAGTCGGAGCAATGGCCCACAGCACTTCGAAATCAATAGAATATTATCAAGTGAAAAATACGATAAATTTATGTCGACCTGTATGGGATTCGAACCCAATACCTTCTAAAGTATTGTAGACATCCAAGAGGGCTGTGTGAACAGCCCATGCAATGCTGACCTAGAGATTCGTCACACATGTAGCTCTGTGAGCTTTGGATAGGCTCAAGGTCACCTGAGTACTGAGTAAGTCTGGTCTCTATGGGAGAGCACTAACATTTGCAACATCAAGATCCCAGTGAAAGTAATTCTCAAGTTACAGTGGTTGCTGCATTTTCTAATAAGTGGTTCATGCTTTGAACCTTTTTTTCAGTCTATTGACTCAAATGTAATGAACACTGCTCTTATTATTCCTTCACTAAACAGCCGACCTGGCCTCATTTATTGAACTTGGCCTTCTCTGATGGATTGCCTGAGGTCAACCAAACACCGCAGTAGCATCACATATTGACACATAACTCTGAAAACATACTGAGGTTAAAAGTGAACCAACAAAACTGCAACTCAGGAAAACACTACAAGATTTTGTTAGTAAGTTAGAAGATAGGAAAGGATGTGAAAATTTCAAGGATTCATATTTCAAAATCTTAAAGAGAGTTGAGTGCCATCCAGTTCAGCTTGCGTTGAATTCTCTACCTTTTCCGCGTAGGTTAAAACCAATAGCAAAGTTTACCGAGCCATTGGTTTACTTTTTGCAATGCGCACCTTAGTAAATCAGTTTGAATTTATATTGTTCTTCAAGTACAAGTTAGAGGACAAACCGGCTTTTGAGATTTGGTTTTGGTTTTCTTTGGATTTTTTTTAACTGATATGGCCACAGGCATTCAGCTTTAACTTGTATGGCAAAGCTCTGAATATCATAGTTATGTGCCCAGATTCCAGCTCTACAGCTGTCTGTTGACTATTTCGTGGTCCATTTCAGTATATATATACTTATGATGTTATTATGGCAAACAAAGCTATGGGCAGCATAATATCTTTCCCGTAACCAGGATCTGTTCAGTAAAAAGTAGGTCACATTGTGGAGTTTTCCTCTCCCACTTTTGTGCATTTACTCCACTGGCCGATCTGAGACAAGGACATTTCCCAAACAGAAAGGTGCATGAAGGAAAGTAGTTAAAGACTTGGGTAATTGCTTTGCAGGCGATGCTGTTGTTATAATTTTTTTTTTTTTTTTTTCCACATGAACCTAAGTTTGGAGATATCTAGGTGTTGTTCTTGCTTATTTGCTTAGATTAATCCTCTGTCCCCAGGCAAGGGATAAGCAATGACTGTCAGGTGTGCAAATATTAAATATGGAATTCATTTTGCGTATCATTTGCCTGAAGCAGAAGTAAAAAAAGTAAAAAAAAATATGAAGGCATTTATAAACTATCCCAGTATTGTAGTGAGTCATACTTTGAAAATAAAATTCTGGCAAAACCGAACAACTGAAAATTTAATACTTATTTGTTACTTTGTCTTTAGCAGAAACTGAAACGAAGAACAGTCCTATGTATTTTGAAGAAGGGATTGTTATATATACTGATGAAACGAAGTATCTTAACAGTAGGTACCACTGCAAGTATCTTCCCCTTTCCTGTAGGTGCTGACGCCTTGGGCACAGTCAATGTAGTTTCAGCCATCATAAGTATGTTACAAAAGAAGTAAATTGCCACAAGAACCTACATTGCCTCATTCTCATACCTGATACACGTGCTACCCTTGTCCACAAAATACAGACTACTTGGAACTTGAACAAGGTGACGCGGCCAATCATCTTATCACTAGAGACATTTAGTGTCATCTATACTGAAATGCAGGTCAAAATATTGAGTATTGGCCGAGTTTGAGAATGTTACTTACTTGAAATAACGAGTGGCATATATATGTAGCATGAATAGTATTATTAGTTGTTCGGTTGTATGACTGCGATAATAGTGCGGTAAAACATGAAAGAAAGAACCCAGACGGTTAAAGACGTATTACACCAATGTTGCTACCAAAAACCTACAACAGATACTCGGAACAGCTTGGTCCATAATGGATCAGTTCAAAAACTACCAAACCACTGTTTTCGAATCGGGTATGCTTAGTGTCAATTAAATTGAGTAACATTATATTACTGATTACTAATGTATATCTGCCTTATGACAGTTTATCAATAACTGAGCAATCTCAAGAATTTGAAAATATATTGGAAGAAATATCTGCTAAATGTGAAGAAACTAACGCCGACAATGTTATACTTGGCCATGACTTTGACACAGATTTCTCGAGGCTTAGATCTTTTAACACGAGAAAACTAAAAGTTTTTATGCAAAGTTAAGAACTGAAATGTCCCTAATTTCATGAACTTCATGAGATTGACTTCACCTTTTTAGAGTAAAGCCAACAATGACAGATCGACAATTGACCACATTTTATTGACAGACCACCTGTATAATCACGTGGCAGACTAAAACGTATTACACGATGGCTTAAACATGTCCGATCACTCAGCTGAAAATCTTTCTTTGGAAGTTGCTGCGTCATATTACACCGAGAAATCGGATGTGTGTATTTCACGTCTGTCTTGGCAGTTGGCATATGAAGAAAATATTGATGCTTACAAAAGTTCCCTGAATAATGCGTTTAGTGACATCCATGTACCATGGGAGGTTATTCACTGCTGTAATGTTTTTTGTGATGAACATTTCGAAAATATTTAGGCATATCATAACAACATTGTTAATGGATGTATCGAGGCAGAGCTCAAACACATTCCGCATTCTTCTGCCCATAAAGCTAAGGTTGTTCCTGGATGGAGCGAACGAGTAGACTCATTAAAACAGCAAGCCCTCTTTTGGCATTTCTTATGGAAATCAAACAATCGCACGCGAGAAGGAATCACAGCTGAAATTCAACGGAAAACTCGTGCGAGATATCATCAAACGATTCGCTATGTCAAAGCCAACAGAGGAAAGTTGAGTGCCCAGTATGTCGCATAATCTTTATCTAAAAACGATATCAGTGAATTTTAGAGAAACATTAAGAAAGTTAAGAAAAATAAACAAGGTATGTCTGCCATTTTTGATGATCAGTCTAATGGTGAAAAGATAGCTGATTTATTTGCAGACAAATTTGATAGCTTATATAGTTCGGTATCATATGACAAAACTCAAATGGAAAAACTGAAATTACAACTGGGCAAACTCATTCAACAACACAATATCTCAATTTTTGATAGACTCGTTTCTGTTAAAAAGGTAAAATTTGCAGTGAAGACGTTGAAATGTGGCAAAAATGACAGTGACAGCGGACACTACTCTGACCACATAATACATGAAAGTGACAATCTGTATGTTCACATGTCCTTATTGTTCAGCGCTGTGATCACTCACGCATATGCTCCGGGTGGCCTATTAAATATACCTGTCAACCCTTTCCCTAAAAACTTTAAATGACTCTGAAAATTACTGAGGCATTGCACTTGGGAGCATGACCGCTAAAGTTTTAGACTGGGTAATTGTTAAATGATAATCGAGGTTTTCTTGATTTGTCTAATTTGCAGTCTGGTTTCAAGCCAGGCAGTTCCACAACTCAATGCACTTTCTTAGTATCAGAATATATTAACTATTACTTGAAACATGGGTCGAATAGTCATGCAGTATTCTTCGACGCTAGTAAAGATTTTGACAGAGTCGAATTCGTCAAATCATTTTCTCTGTTGATACACAAAGGACTCAATCCCTTTGTAATCAGGCTGTTATTGAATATGTACACGAATCAAAATGTCAAAATCAGATGGGGTAAATCTAGAATCCAGATCTTCCGTTCTTCCGATGGTGTAAAGCAGGATGGAGTGCTTTCTCCCATACTTTTCGGAGTCTATATTGACGAGTTGTTGACGAGATTGAAAGATTCAGGTTTTGGTTGTCATATTGGAAATATATTTGCCACAGCTGTCGTATATGCTGATGATATCGCTTTACGTGCCCCTACCACAACATCTATATCTAGAATAGTTGGCATCTGCATATTATATTGCGAGGAATATAAGATATATTTTAATCCCGATATGTCCAAATCAATATTCTTCAATTCTGATAACACATCACGAAGCCAATCTTCTATTCAATTTAATGGAGAAAATATTGAAAAAGTCAATTCCTACAAACATCTAGGCAGCATAATCGATAGGCATGTTGCTGAGGAAAACATTCGAAATTATATAAGGATTTTTAATAACGAAATTAACGTACTCATGTCCCAGTTCAAATATATATCTTTTCAGCGACAAGGTATGCGCAGTGCAAAAGCCATTGTATGTCACTTTTTTTGCTCTCAGTTATGAGATTTCTCTGGTAAATAGGTTGAGCTTTTTTACACTGCCTGGTGTAAGACCATCACGGTGTATGGAAACTCCCGCCTGGCTGTCATAAAAGACTTATTCATTTGTACAAACTGAGCCTGTGAATGACTTACAAACTGTCTGGCTTGTTTTTTCTCTTTTTCTATGACTTTCGATTAGTGTTGTCTCTTTTCCTTTTTTATTTCTTCTGGATGCACTACGATATTTGTATGAAATAAAGAAATAATAATAATAATAATAATAATAATAATAATAATAATAATAATAATAATAATAATAATAATAATAATAATAATAATAATAATAATAATAATAATATTATTATCATTATTATTATTATTATGAAAGGTCCTTGCCACGTATCATATGTTTGCTTAGGGTGCCTGGTATCTTCTATACTACATGGAAATATCTACCCTAAAGTGATTCTCAAATGTACGATTATTAGGAGATGTGATTACATGATTGGAATGAGTGTATTAGGATATTAGATTAAGTTACACCATTAACTTTACTGACAAAATATCATTCAATGATTTCAGGACAAGACGCAACCCGTGGCAGTTTACAGCTGTCCTGTGCACTTTCAATCTGGTTGACCTTATTTGTACCCATGTTATCGAATACTCTGTCATCCATCCGTTGGCTACAATTTACATTTTTGACTTATGTTAAAAACCTTTTAACCGGTTCATCTTCTGCCTTCGTGGTTCCAGCGATTACAGTGTAGCCATTTATGGATTTTTTTTATGGTTCGTTGCTTTGGTTGAAAAAAAAATAAAATTGTGGTTAATTTCCCTGGGGGTACTTGGCCTTTTAAATTCATCAGTCATTTTGCAAAACTTCTGTTATAGACCTGTTGCATTTTATATTTGCTTTAAGCGCATGTGGAAAACGTTCAGAAATGAAAGGTAGGGATATCATACAAATGGCTTAATTCAAAATCAATTCCTTCCTAAACTGTTCTAAGATAGGCAGAAGATATTCTGATTCATTTGAATTGAGTAACATTAATGAGGAATCCTTTAAATAATAACAAATGGCATGCTGCAGTATTCCCAGTACAATACTTGATCTGGTACAGTTGAACTGGAATTCAGTTTGATTACATAATTATGCCCTAAAAACCTGTTATCTCCTTTGCTTTTCTTAGGGCTCTTGTGTTTTTCAATAATCGGTTAGATTTTGGTAATGTTTTCTGCAACAATGTGATCACCCTAAGCACTCAAATGTAATGTGAATGATACTTTTCCTCCTTTCCTAAAATTAGCTTATTTAATATTTGCAGAAAGTGGGGCATTATTTGTGCACATATATTCAGTTGAGCGTGATGAGATGGTCCATTATTTCATTTGGAGAAAATGCTTTGCTGACTAAGAGTACTGCAGCAGAGTACTGAAGTATACTTTTTTGGCTCCAATGCTAATTATTTCCTGACGACTGCATTACCACGTATCCACATCAATTCAATTCACTCAATCTGGAGATGAAAAGCTTCCTTGGAGTGACTTGCTGCTTTCCAAAACTGTTCTGAGCATTTCACGCCTAGCTGCCCTCTTCAACTACCGTACCTTAAATCTGCAGCTACTGTGATACTGTTAAGTCAGACATTTGTCAAAAAGTTCATTTAATATCCTTATACAGAACACTTACAACATTTCAGCATGGAATACATTTGGGTCACATTATATAATCAGCAGAATTTCAAATGTACCAGTAGAGGCCCGAATAATATAAAGAAACGTTCAGTTTAAGACTTGAATTAGGTTGTTTTCCGCGAAACAAACACCCAACGGAAACTTTCATCTTTTTGAAGACATCAATAACGTAAACTTGAAATTCTAATATCATGGTTTAAGATGTAATCCGATAAACATTCATTACATTTACACTGATAAAAAGTCATACAATACAGGAGCCTCTGCCCCTGCTACACCATTAAAATATTTCAGATTTAAAACGTGAAAGGCTTCTGACTAGCATAACATAAAATTCTATGAAACTACATGTGCACTGTGCATTTGCATATGCATAAAAGTTACAGGATCGTAGTTACACTTGTTAAAATGGGAAAGATTGAAAAATTAAAGTGTTAACGTTTTCACGATGTAAAATGTAGCCTATTCAGTATTTCTCGCTTGTGCAATGATCAGTCGCATATGTGGACAGAAAGAAGCAGAAGAAAAAAATGAAATGGAGAGAGAGACAGACTGTTCAGGCGAAGGGGAAACTAGTGTCTGAATTTTCACATTTGCCTACTAGCTTATTTTCATGGTAAAATACCCAATATTTTGCCAATGAGTAACTTACTGGCTAACCTCCTGCGTTAGCCGTAGGTTAACCATTTCACTTTTGTATGGGATATGTAAGATTTCACAATAGCCCTGTAGAGAGAGAGATGCAAATGTAGCATATTTGCATGTTTGATAACCCTAGCACAAGAATAGTATCCTACAGTTAGGGGTAATGTGTCGTGCTTAGGACTCTATTTTGGGAAAATAGTAAACACACGTATTGTGCATATGCAATACCAACCAGGTATCTGCTGGAAATTATAGTGATTTAAGGTATCTTTTATATGGGGCCAAACGATTCATGAAATGGAAGATTTTAGGGAACTTTTCAGTCTCAAAGACTTCACTGCATATGTGCACTCACCCATCCACACACCCTGATATGTGTGTGTGTGTGTGTGTGTGTGTATGTATGTGTGTGTGTGTGTGTGTGTGTGTGTGTGTTTCTGCATGTTTAATTTGGCTTCTGATCACTAGTGTCAAAATAAATGGCTTTATCATTCTCAGGACAAAACATGTCATTCATCTTCAAAAAAAAAATATATATGTATATATATATATATATATATATATATATATATATATATATATATATATATATACATATATATATATATATATATATATATATATATATATATATATATATATATATATATATATATATATATATATATATATATTTGGGCATGGTAAATACCCATAATTGTAGTAAGGTCTGTCAAAGAAACCAAATTCTAGTACATACATGATAGAAATATATATATATATATATATATATATATATATATATATATATATATATATATATATATATATATACATATATATACATATAATATATATATGTGTATATATATATATATATATATATATATATATATATATATATATATATATATATATATATATATATATATATATATATATATATATACATATATATATATATATATATATATATATGTGTGTGTGTGTGTGTTCTGCATGGTCCATTGTATTTTCGTTTTATGCTGCTTTCTGCTATGATCATACCTTTGCAATACAAAAGTGTGACCAAGGAATAAGTTTAATACCGGCGTGGGGAGGCGACATGCAACATAATAAGTTGCACAATATTCCATTTGTTACATGTGCAGAGAAACGGTTGCATTCATTCCAAGTAGTGTTAACTGAGAAATGAAAAAGAATATGCTGCTCTGTTCACAGGCATTTACCCTGAGGGTTGTGTTCTAAATGGCCTAATGCAGGAAACCAAGAGACACAGCAGGCCAAAGTCGTGACATGTGAATGGAAAAATTAGAGCTATGCCAAATATTAAAAAAAGCATGTCTAACTGCCACTGACATTATGACTTAATAACACTTTGATTTTGCTGACAAACTTTTGAAAGTGTGATAAAAATAGCATTGCATGTAATATCTATCTAAATACTCACTCAGTGCTGCGAATCTGTCTTAATGTGTTCAATTTATAATGATTTGGCATGGTAGGAAAATAGAGAATGACAATGAATGTTCATTTCTGGATATAATAATGTATAATGACAACAGTAAATTAAAGTTGCAATCATTAATCAAACGTGATAAGCTTGCATTTAAAATAATACATTTCTCTCGCATGGATAGTAATATTCCAGTTGGGCCAGAGTATTGTGTTTGCCTGTGAAGGTAAATGGCTTTGCAACAGTTTGTGCTGATTGTGATAAGTTTGACTAACATTTTATCAAAACCCGTAAAAATAAGAATACAAGAAAATGAAATTTGAACAATCAAACCTATAATTTAGTTAGTTTCTGGATGGAAAAGAAAACATATTATATAGATTTCATGTGGACTTGGGATGTTATAAAAATGATATAGTTAAAATATAAATCTAACAATCGCAGCTGACATATTATACAGTGCATGTAAGATCAAAATATTTCTTCAAGTTGACAGTTGCTAGCATAGAATCGATTTCAACTGCTATCATCTTGTTTGGCACCTGTCTTACGTCAAAAGAGAAATAATTTCCTTCATATTGCATTCCATATTCATTTGCTGATATAATGATGATAACGTGTTTGGTATATCTGCCTTGTACTTCTGTATTTCTACGTTGCTTGTTGGATGGCTGAGGCTTCTGGCCATGGGTAATTCTTGTTTGCTGGATGTTTCAGTGCAGTTTGTCTGCCTCTGTTGACATCTGTTTTCTGCTTCTATTTGTCATGACAATCATTATTTATGTTATCAATACGACATTGTATTATCTTGAGTTACTGGAAGAATGTGTGTTGCTTGCTGGATACTTAAATCTTGTCTTTATATTCGGTAATTTTCATGATAATGGTATTTTTACTTTGTACTGATTTTGGAACTACGGTATAAACGCGTTATGTTCTCATACTAATATTCAGCAAAATGCATTTAAACAAGCATTTTATATTTATATGTCAATGCTATGCCAGAAGGATAATTCCCGTACATTCAATTTAGTGTAGGGTTTGTACAGACTGTACAAATTTCTGAAGAATTGTTTAACCCGGCAAGCATAAAGTAAACCACTTGAAACATATATTGTTTAACAATGTTTTGTACAACGCCATCAAGTTAATTTCAACGTTTCGTCTTTGTGGTATTTCAGGCTGGGAAGTAAGAATAAACCTTAAGGCACTTGGCCACTTTTTTTTTGTTTTTTTTTACTTTTGCCATTTCTCTGCAGCCTTCAAAGCAGATTTTATTGTATCTGTTTGATTATAAAATGCAAATGGAGTATATTCCGCTATTTAACCACATCTAAGGTTCATTGCGAATGCCTTATCGCTTATGGCTTACTGTAAGAAACTTTAAAGCAAAGTTGCTTACATATGTAATATAAAAACCTTCAATTTCGCCCTCCTGAATGGGGACATGCAGCCAATGTTCATAACAAGCACCTGGTTTGCACACAACACATATGCTGACTTGCCAGCATTGCACCAGGTTTATCAGATTGTCTGAAATGTTGTCTTGCTTTAAATTGTATTATATATATGCTGATATATTTATATTCAAATACAAATGTATAAAATGTGATAAGCTGGCACCGTTTTGGTTCACCTTGCGACAAACGTTATGGCGACGTGGATATGGAAAATAATAATTCCAATGCACTTTTCATACTTGTAGTTTATATAACCGTGAGACATCAAACTGAGGTTTTCAGTCCAAACCAATCCAATCCTTTCAGACATGGCAGAAACATTTATTATATGCTACCGTACAAAATACACTATCTGATGTGATGATGAGCTAAATGTATATGGACAAAGAAGCAAGCGTTTTATATACAAAACGAATATTGTAAACAGATGAAGCAATGTTGACTATGATGTAACTAATCTAATGCTGTCTGTGACGTAATTTGGTGCTATGACTTGTTTTATTATTGCAGCCAACGTTGGTGGTTTGGTTGCATTGCAATGTTCTTGAAGTACCTGCTATTGGAAGAAAGACGGAACATGTTTCTGCAAATAGTTTGCAATTGTATAATTGTTATTTTTATCATGGAATTAATCAGGGCATATTAGTATGCACTTTGTTTTCCGCAAGGAGAAATAGCAATCGTCTGATGCTAATTGACGTCTGTTTTTATGAAGAAGTATATTAAATTGGTCATTTGCTTCGCTATTGAGATATAACACCAAATGATTGTTTACACAACTAAACATTTTACACACATATTCCTGCTTATTACATACGTGGTGTTCAGGTGTTTGCACTTAAATGGTGTCTGTGTCTTTCGATTGTCATCAACACTGGATGCGTATTTGTGTAGCAATGATGTCACAGCAGCTTGCTGATACCTCAGTCTACATACCTGTGCTTGTCAAGTTGTCAATCCAGCCATTCCACATATCTGTTCATCTACATGTATTATTCCATCCGCTCAAAGGTTTCCTTCGAATTTAACTCGCCATCAGCAAAACGTAAAGTTTATTTTTGCATGCTGGTTGCCCTTCACCATACCCACATCGAGTTGCACTCCCACATATCGACCAGGTGAACACCTTTCCAGAATGAACACACTTTTTTTATCATAAATTTTGGTGGCGGGACATCCTCATAATACAAGCAAGTTTTCTTTTATACTCACATTTTGGTCTGGCGTCTATTGTGTAATCATCCATTGATGGATAATTTACGCACACAATTCTTAACCGGAACTGGCTTAATTATCTTCACCTTTCATTTAGGTGCACCTTACTATAGTGAATTTAAATTTTACATAACGTTGTGCAGAAAGGTTTAACTGTTTCTGGCCAACAACGTGTATTTTTAGGAAGAATACATGCAACAAAAACCTAAGACATATTGATTTGCTGATGCTAGACTGTCGGCGCAAAAACAGATTTTTTATCTTACATTCTGACCCGACTTTTTTCAGTGCTTAATGGAAAATCATATTTATCCGGACAATGCAAAATAATTCTGATATTTTCAGATTTTGAACCATAACAATGGTTTTTCGTATAGCCTGGACCACTGTGTTTTCCACATGAATTAAATTGAGGATGTTTAACAGTCAGCTTTTGAAAATTAAATTTTAAACATACACTGCATAAATTTCCCGCAAATGTTCAAAAGACATCTTGACTATATAGTTCTGGGTTGAATGCAAGCAAAAAGCCCCAAATCAGGCACATTGATTAGTGGGGTCCTAGTTGTGATAAACATATTTTAGTATTCAGCTGGGAAGAAGGGCAAGCACCATATTGATCCCTCTTGATAAATAAACAGTGATATGGAACAAGACTCAGAAAGACACGTTCAGTGGAGTGTGGACGCTGCTTGTTGGGATTTTAATTAATTGATTATATATATACATTTGCACCAATCCGAAAGCAACACATACACATCGTCCCAATTTTAAATAATTTCATAATTACCCTCCCCCCCCGAAAAAAAGGGGGGAGGGATCCATCAGTAGTATCTCTCAACAGTGTTGCCATGATGATGAGCATTTTCTCAAACATAGACCCATCAGTACCAAGGTACCAATATAGCATATATAATAAATCTGATACAAATCAGAGCATAGCACACAGGCAAAGGCTAATCTGTCAAATATTCTAGTGCAAAAATAATTCATCAACATTCATATTCAATACGAAAAAAACTTTCACAACTTGACGAATTTTAGACAATGTAATTCTTAATCAGTTCTCCTGTTCATTAATTCATGTACCTTGTGGAAAAACAATCCAGATACCGATGAGGTTCCAGGTTCTGAACTTTTTGTGTCACAAAGAGTAATGTTTGTATATTAAAAAAGGTGGTGACGTAACAGCTTGCACACAAAGGACATACATACACCTATGTATATATGTATATACGCATAAAAATACATTAAGATTGTCATATCTGTACCGTATATATGGTATAGTCTATATTGTACTAACCACAACACAATATCATTTATCATTGTATGTGATTGTATGTACATTGTGTTAAAGCAGCTTGCTGTATTTTTTAGGGTCTTAGGGGAGACTGGTGAGGATTCGATAACTTAGTCACTATCATGAAATAAATAAATAAATAAATAAATAAATAAATAAATAAATAAATAAATAAATTAATTAATTAATTAATTAATTAATTAATTAATTAATTAATTAATTAATTAATAAATAAATAAATCAATCAATCAATCAATCAATCAACCAATCAATCAATCAATAAATAAATAGTTTATCATTCTGTTGCACAAATGACATTTTAACAAACTTTATCCGAAAGGTACAAGACTATCCAGCAAGTGGAGAATTGTGTTGTTATATTCTTTAATAATACTCATGTGTAAGCCGGTGATATTAACTCTTGTGAAAGAGCTATTGCTACAACTGTCACTTATAATTTATGATATTGAATTGTTTGTGATGATTTACATTTCAGGTCGGCCTAATTCCTAATAGAAATCTATGTACTTTACTGTGTGTTACAATGACTATTGGGCTCAGTGCTTTTTGGTCTGATTGTGATTGGTAATATGGCCAACAACAGGTAGCACTGATCTTTCTTTTTCTTATCATTATGATTGGCGCTGTTTCGTCCTTAGAGTCGGGCGTTTACTTCGTACTTGTTAACTGCATCGTCAGCTGGTCATGATATGATGAGCAATATTATTTTGCAAGAAAATTTTTCTAGTTTAGTAAGCGCGTTTCATATGGTTTTACAAATGCCAAATACGAGCTAAGGTATATTCGCTGTAGGTGACAACGTATGTTTGGCATTGAATTGTTGCGTCGGAAACTTAAGGTACACATTGTGCGCCTATTGTAGTCTCCTGGTTTTTTGTTTTGTTTTGTTTTGTTTTGTTTTGTTTTGTTTTTTATTTGTTTGTTTGTTTTTTTTTTTTTTTTGTTTGTTTTTTTTTTTGAGCCCGGATTTGCGATCCTGACGACAGCCTCAGAGTAACCAAATACATATATATCATGCCAGTGCTGAACTACATGTATTGTATTGAAAAACTTTTCATAAGTTCAATGCTCTAGTCAACCGCTACAGGTGGCAGTTTATTTGGGTTTTCTTCTCGGGATGGGGTGTTTGTTTCGTTAAACTGGTTTAACTTGGCAAGTTCATTTATTTATTGTCATCAAAAGCCATGTTTCTTCTACGATATCGAAATTACATGTAAGTACATATATGGTGTAGGAGAGGGTCTCGTCTTTGCGGTGGGTGTGTGTGTGGGGGGTGGATGGGTGCATACACCTATAAATAGGCGTTTGCGCCCGTTTGCTCTTCATGCGTACGCTGTGGTGAGGAGGAGATTTTCTCTACAGTGGACTGTTTTCACTTACTTGCTGACAAGACAGCCACACGACACTTCTGTATACATTGTCATTGTTTTTGCCATGACGCTTTATCTAATAGAGAGGCATAATGTATATCTATTGCATCTTGACAGACTAAGTTCTGTTCATGTAGAAGGGGATTTTATGTTCATAACTTTCTATCGCAATATTTGGGACTTAATTTTCTCACTATAACCAACCCAGGTGAACCCTAAAGCGTACACCACTCGCCATGCCAATTAACATCTTTTTGGCAACTTGTAATATTTACTTTGTTTCAGTGTTCTATGTATTGTACTTTGTGTTATCTTTACTTGTAGGGGCTATGTTAATATTGCAGTGATTAGCATTGGACATTTGTACTATCTCAGTCATTGCTCAGGAGCGTCAGATTTAGATATCTGTATTACTGTATTTGCAGGATATTGTACCTACATACTATTCTGTGATTCATGTAACTTTCATTCAGGTTTAAGTATCCTTTTCTTGTTTTTCAAAACATTAAGAATTTCCATTGCATTTCTGTACATTCATTTAAACTGTTGCTCTCTACTCAAAGCAACTTTAACTGTACTTAGTAAAACAAGAGGTCATGCCATTTTCTCAACAGATGCTGCGTTAGTTTATCTGCGACCAAAACTTATTGAATACGGGTACTTATTTTATCGAGTCTTGGTAAGTTTAAGCGTTGGGTCAATCCCCATGTACTTTGTATTAGTTTTTCCAGTCAGTGAATTATATAAATTGTTTATACTGGGGAAGCAGTTGAGCTTTGCTAATACAGCTTTTGCGTTGTTTCCACTTGTAATGTATGAGAGGCTCAAAGTTGTAAGGTCTATACTTCTGCTCACTGAGTTGTGGTCTTGTCACCACTTGGTTTATTACACACTTTTGTGCCAACATACTGTGAATTTTATCTATTACAGAATCTTTGCCGTTGTTAAGTATATCATTAACATGTATTACCATTGTTTGGGTGCAGTCATCCCGGATTCCAGTTTTTTCCTCTTCAAATCTATAGGCTATTTTTACTTGTTTGGATATTTATTTATTTACTTGTTATGTATGCATGGTCTTATAGTTGTTACATACCCGTGTAAGCTGAGAGAACAATTGTTTATTTTAAATTTTTGTTTTCTCTTATGTTACAAACACTTCATTCGTTCCAGCGACTACTTATTGACGGTACTTCCCTTATTGTTACTCTTAGCTGGTGATGTTCATGTAAATCCTGGGCCCATTGGTGATCTTTGTGATATTACCCTCTGTCATATAAATGTTCGTAGTTTAACTAGTGACAAGTTTAGATGCATAAAAACCGACATTGTTCCAGACTTTGATATTATCACTCTGTCTGAAACATTTCTTTCAAACAATACACCTGATGATGACTTCAACCTACCTGGCTATCATAAAATCATACGGAAGGATCGCCCTAATATTGTAGGGTGTGGCGTGGCTGTCCTTGCATCTGAGGCTTTTGCAATTTCTCGTCGCATCGACCTAGAGCTTCCCGACATCGAACTTTTGTGGACCAAGATTAGAGTTCACAATAATAAATTCTTACTTGGCGTAGTCTATAGACCTCCTAACTCACTTATCTCTTTTTGGGACAAACTACAAGAGAGTTTCGATTTAGCCACTTCTTGTAACATCCAAAATATTATTCTAACTTGCGATTTAAATTCTGATTTCAACACCACGTCGGGTGCAAAGCTGCAGCAATTCTGCGACACAAATTTTCTTAATTTGCACATTCACGAACCTACTCGAATAACAGCAACAACCTCTGCTTGTTTAGACCAAATAGTTTATAATATACCAAATTTTATTAAAAAACCATGTGTCCTATCACCAATCTCTAATTGCGATTATTCAGTCGTTGCTGCCAATGTACGTTTTCGGCGCAAAAAGGAACCTTCCTTTACTAGACAAATTTGGGAATACAAGAGAGCGGATTTCGATAAGTTTAGTGATATCCTTGATGGAACAAACTGGGACGTTTGCTTCGAGTCTGGTAATGTCGAGTTGTGCAGTAAAATTTGGACAAAATTGTTCCTTGATGCGGCAAATCATACTATTCCAAACAAACAAATAACAGTTCGCCCCTCTGATCTTCCATGGTACAATTCTAGGCTTCGTTGTGAGAAGCGGAAGGTTTTGCGAGCTTATAAGAGGGCAAAAGATAAGAAACATGATCCACAAGCCTGGAGTGCTTATAATAATGTTCGTAATCAATACCAAGATCACTTGAAATGAGCCAAAGAAGCTCATAATAGTAAACTGAGCGTTTCCTTAAAAAGCGCAAAACACAGAAATAAAGCTTGGTGGCGCACCGTCAAACAGTTTATGAACAGAAATCAACCTTTGTCTATTCCTTCTCTTATACATGAAATTCGCCATGTGACCGACAGCCTATCAAAAGCCAAAATATTCAATTCCTTTTTCTTAAGTCAGAGCAACCTTGATACCTCAAGGGCCCCAGTAATTCCAACTGTGGACCTACCCGCTGTCATATTTGACTCAATTCAAATTGATCATAGCGAAGTTTTCGACATTCTTAGGAGCTTAGATATCACTAAGGCCACTGGTCCAGATGCGTATCTTTAACCAAACTCTTTAACCTTTCTCTTAATCAGGCAACTTTTCCGAGCTTATGGATGCAAGCCAACGTCACCCCCTTGTATAAAAAGGGCGACTCATATCTATGCAACAACTATCGTCCTATTTCCCTCTTAAGCTGTGTTGGGAAAATTATGGAGAAAGCTATTTTTAAACACGTTTTTAACTTTTTTAGGGACAACTTACTTTTATCGGCAAATCTGTCGGGATTTATACCCGGCGATTCCACTGTTAACCAACTGCTATCTTTATATCACGAATTGTGTCTTGCCATTGATCTTCAGAAGGAAGTGCAAATCGTCTTTCTCGACATTAGCAAGGCATTCGATCGTGTTTGGCTTGCTGGTCTTCTTTACAAATTGGAACGTAATGGGATATATGGATCACTTTTAAACTGGATTCGAAATTATTTGTCTAACCGACAACAATGGGTAGTATTAAATGGTCAATCATCTGAATGGGGAACCATAAACGCTGGTGTTCCCCAGGGCTCTGTTCTAGGGCCTTTATTGTTCTTGATATTTATTAACGATATAGTAGACATTGTGCTGTCGAATATTAAACTTTTTGCGGATGATACTTCTCTGTTCCTCTCTGTTGATAATCCAAATTTAACTGCAAATATGATTAACAGTGATCTCTTATCTATTGATTCGTGGTCTAATGACTGGATGGTGACATTTAATGCCCAGAAAACTGATGCCTTGTTAATCTCTCGGAAAAGAGACCCGGTACATCACCCCCCGTTAGTATTCAAAGATCACCAGCTGGAAAATGTGGATCAACATAAGCATTTAGGGCTTGTATTTCGGAATGACTTAAGATGGAACGATCATATTAATACTATCGTGGCAAAGGCCACTAAACAACTAAGTATTTTGAAAACGCTCCAATTTCGTCTCGACAGGAAAATGTTAGAAATAATCTACACCTCCCTTATTCGACCTTTAATGGAATATGGTAATGTTGTCTGGGATGGCTGTACCCAATCAGATGCACTGAAACTGGAGAGTATTCAATTGGCTGCTGCAAGTATTATTTCTGGTGCCATGCGCACCACATCTTATGCTAAACTATATGAAGAAACTGGTCTTTCTACATTGGCAAAACGTAGGGAAGTTAGTAAACTAATTTTAATGTACAAAATAACTAATAATCTGGTTCCCGAATATCTCAGTAGTATAATTTCCAATGAACAAAATCTTAACAGAAGGTATATAACAAGACAGGCCCCAGACTTGCCTCAGTTCAGAACCAGAACTGAATTATTTGAGAATTCGTTCTTTCCTTCTACGATAACACTATGGAACCAATTACCTCTTGATGTGAGAAACTCTACTACTTTAAGTGAATTTAAAAACAAAATTTCTTTAAATGTGCCTCGGTCACTCTAGCAAACAGAATTGTACTATGTTGGCAACAGAATTACCGCAGTTTTGCATACAAGACTGCGTTTGGGCCGCAGCCAATAGAATGTCCATCTTTTTTATATTGGTGTCACTCAATCGCCAAACTGTCGTTGCGATCAAGGGATTGAAGACGTTTGGCATTTCTTCTTTGTTTGTCCTTATTATGCTGTTCCTCGTGATCGCCTTCATACGATAGTAACAAACTATGCCCCTTTCGGCCTTGAAGCCGTTTTATATGGCGTTTCCGATGGCCCTCTCGAAATTAATAAGAAAATATTCCTGGCAGTCCAAGATTACATTCTTAAAACCAAACGTTTTCAAACCGGTGTTGTTACATGATGATTTGATTTACAATTTATCCTGCATTTGTATCATATAACTGCGCTACATAATTATGAATCTTCAATGAGATGGTCGTTAATTAGAAACTTCATTGCTTCTTTATAATGAATCGCCCCACTGTCTGTCTTGTGACTTGTGGTGTCCTTCTTTACTTTGTTGATCCAGGACGGAGCTCTTCCTCCTGGCGGTGTCTTTTAACTGCCAGCAGTTTAGAGCTTCGCTCTGGACCCTTGACGTCTCGTTTGTCCTGTGATATTGTCCTCTTCCGACAAGAGGGGTTAGTATAGGGCCTTGCCCTTCTCCCCAATTGTTTTCTTTGGAATAAAATATGTTTAAACCAATAATATTCAAAGCTTATACTATAAACAGGAGCTTTTCCTAAAGTTCATGAATGCCATATGGGTTTCACAGGTGTACATATTCAAGATTCCTGTCATAAGCAGGTAAAGTGGGGACCAATATGTAACTAAGGCTCCCCCGACAAATGTAGATCCATGGAACATAAAACTCTGGCAGACGAAAAAAAAGTGAACAGGGAAGAACTCATATCATTGCAACACGATCCCCTCTCTCTCTCTCTCTCTCTCTCTCTCTCTCTCTCTCTCTCTCTCTCTCTCTCTCTCTCTCTCTCTCTCTCTCTCTCTCTCTCTCTCTCTCTCTCTCTCTCTCTCTCTCTCTCTCTCTCTCTCTCTCTCTCTCTCTTCATAAAACCTAATTCTTTTTCTCATAAAGGTAGTAGAATTTTACAATAACTAGGACTGTTTTACAATTTGACCTTTTGAACTTTATAGAACCCCGAGTTACATGTACATTATGCTTGGGTGACCTACAGATGACTTACAATGGCATACTACATGTTTGGAATTCTAAATTATTACCCTAATAATTGACTCATTAGATGACTTTTGGGATCCTATGCTTTTTTGAACATTTTAATTTCCTTTCAAAAATACTTCTGGAAACAAACTTGAAATGTGACTGCTCTCCTTAAAAATTTGAATGCATTTTTTGACTACGTTTTAATGGTTTGAGGCCTAATGTCACTTGCTTCTGGCTGATGTTTAACATTTGAACCAATGTACTTACTATATTTGCAAATTCAAACACTTTTCTTTTTGAAATACTCTTAGTTTGTCTCCCTTAAAACAACACCATGTCTTTAACTACATGCCTAAAACACATCGACTTATATAATCATGTTGTTTGGATTCTTGTTGAAGGTCATTTTAGGCCTAGGGGGCTTTTCTGATGGATTGATGTTGGTGTTAGTGTCACTTTGTGGACTTATATGGATGATGATCATTGTTGAGATGGTGGCTGCTAGTAGTACCTTTTTAAATACTGAATTTTATTGACATTTTCAACAAATTAAGAACCTCCGCTTACAAATTCTCTGATGTGCTGCACATTTTGGTCCATTTTCATAAATTGTATGGTCCTGTATGCGCATGAATGATGCACCTGTTCAAGCCAATTTACTGAAATAGGCCTATAATTTCAAACAAAACTTTTTGCATTCTGTCATGTTGAAACCAGATATTGCTTTTTCGACCCTATGGACCTTTACACTTACGTTTTGATCTCTTTTGGGTAAATACGAACTATAAATTTATGTGTTTCAGCTATACATATCAAGGAACATTTCCTTTGGTCGGAATTGACTTAGATTTGTTTCATTAAGATTACGGTTTGGATATGGTAATGATACTGTCTAATATCCCAAATTTTGGTTATCATGATGTAACTAATTACTTAAAGGTTAATGGACAGACCACTATGAGCCCCAAAAGTATTGAATTTTACCTTTTTGACTGAATTTCATGTTGTATTCTAGATGTGTTGGAATTGTAATGAAGGAACATGGTAAATACAGGTAAGTGACTTCTTGTGTACTTGAATGTACTGAGATAGCAAAAGTAAGTACTTCATGGGCAAAATTAGAAGATGTCTGCGAGGTTAAATTGTCTCTTTCTGTTGCCAGTACAATGCTGGAACATATAAAAGCACACTGAATTGCCAAAGCAAAGTTGAGCTACTGGGCATAATTTTAATCAGTAAGCACGGGCAGATATTGTAAGAAAATATAAGTATTGGATACCAATGGCACATATGTGGATACTTAATGTAAAGTAATGGCTTAGTTAAATAAATCTTTTGACTTTGTAAAGGTAGCATACTACATCTTATATGTTAGTTTACTAACTTTTTGTATCTCTATTGAAAAGTTGTTTTAAAATCTGTGTTATTGCAAGGAATTTTCAACATGTGGATGTTACTTGAAAGCATAGTGCCTATCATAGGGTAACCTGAAAATGAAATGCACATGTGTATTATTGAAGGTTTTAATGCTTTATACAAAAAATGAGCCAGAAACATGCAGCATTTTTTCCAATGGAATTCCAAATTATCACTTAGTTTAGAAGCCAGCTGCTTGGCTACCACAGAGAGAAAATAAAATACATATATATAGCAACAGTACACTTTCTCTCATTTAAACATATCACAGCTGACATAGCATCCTCATAGGTGAATATCATAATCCCGACCAAAATCAATGTGTCCAAACAGGGGCCAAGGACTTTATTATAAATTCAGGTCTTGGGCTGCGATTCAGGCAGAAAATATTTGACAAGATATGCAGTAAACAAGAATTATTGTTGATTGTATTCAGCCTGGAAATATCTACTCAGGTATCTTTTTTACACTTTTGCAGTAGAGCAAGCGACTGTAGTAAAATTTCAAGACGGCTGCCGAACTATGTGACATATGAGCTTTAAAATGACCTTTTGACTTCTGACCATGACTCACCTTAATACAAAGTGCATCATGTATGTAAGTAGGTTTTTATTTGAAATGAATTTGTTTAAAGCATATTTAGATATTAACTGCTGGTTTGTCTAAGAGAGAAGAGTTTTCAACCTGCAGCTTGCCTGTATACACTGAACAGATTGGCATAAATTCCCATGTAATACCAGTGCGATGCAATATTTATGAAATATTGTTTTCCTTTATTTATTGTATTTACTATAAATATATCTATATATATATATATATATATATATATATATATATATATATATATATATGATTCCTTCAAACGTACTAAAATGGATCAATTTTTAGAAGGACTAAATGGCAGCATCATATACATATCTTACTTTGTGTATTTAAGGCCTATAATTCCAGCATCGCTTCCAAATATTATGACCTCTGACCTTCAGAGTGACCGTATGACCTTGAAACTGACCTTGCAAAATATAAATCATGATGTATATTGCTAGTGCAGACAGGCTGCAACATATACCATGGGATCTTTTAGATTCAAAATGTAATATCATATGAGTCAAAATAGGTGAAAAATATGCTTAGAAATTTAGAAGTCAGAGGTTGATCCGGTTAGAAGTACAACAGTGAAGGTCTTAATATTCGCCAGCAAAATGTATAGTAAATATTTAATCACGAAGCCTGCCTGTTAAATACCGTCATTGCTATTCAGATGAAAATTCACACTGGCCTATACTGCGAGAAGACCGCCGCCATGGTTCAAAATCTTAAGACGGCAAAATCATTTTGATATAGTCCTAGTGAACAATATTTGTCATTCAGCTTGAAAACAATCCCCTCAGAACGCAAAATCAAAGATACGTTCGTGCTGACAATTTTGCATCAACTTATTAGCTTGTCTGAGATTTTAGTCAATGTTTTTTTTTTCCGGTACCAATACTGGTTATTATTGTAATGCACCGGTTGGAACTCTCTGCGAAACGTAATTTTATTTTATTGTTTTTTTGTGTGTGTATGTGTGTGTGTGTGTGTGTGTGTGTGTGTGTGTTTTGTTTTGTTTTGTTTTGTTTTGTTTTTTGGTTTTCTTTTCTGATTTGTTTTTTTCTGTTTTTTTTTTTTGTTTTTTGTTGTTTTTTGTTTTTTTTGTTTTTTTGTTTTTGTTTTTGTTTTTTTTTTTTGTTTTTGTTTTTGTTTGTTTTTTGTTTGTTTTTTTGTTTTTTTATTTTTTTTGTTTTTGTTTTTGTTTTTTTTTATAAAAAGTTAAAGACAATCAAGCCAGGTCCAGTTTAGAATTACATGCGTGAACTATGGATTGCTGGGTGGTTAGACAATAGACTCCAGACCAAAAATTGACTACAAAGGGAAATTTACCTGAATTATGAATAGGTCACGTCACAAAATTTATATTTAATGACTTGTTTTGGTTGTGAAAAGGTATTCACTTTGTCTGGTATCATACTCTATATGTTTATGCTTGTAAGGTCGTCTTTTCATCCATTGCATATGTATCTATTCATCAATATATATTACTATATATATATTGAAACGTTGCCTACCAGATGACGTCGCCATCGGCAAAAATTCAAGTTCACTTTCGCAAGCTGGTTGCCCTTACTCACTTACACACCAAGTCGTAGTATTCCGATACATCAGCGTTATATCTCTCAGGATTAATGCTATGTTATTACATATAGCAGCTGTCTGCAATAGCCAAACATTTGGAGCAGTCTTGTGCTTAGCTTCAAATGATTGGCTCCTGCGACAATATTGTTACGCAGTTGCACACCCAGCGTTGAATACACCCAAAAATCACCAAGACACTATTTGAATGCGGACCACAAGGACACCACGTCTATAACAAACAACAATTTATATGTGTGTGTGTGTGTGTGTGTGTGTGTGTGTGAGAGAGAGAGAGAGAAAGAGAGAGAGAGAGAGAGAGAGAGAGAGAGAGAGAGTAGTAGTAACTGAAACTTACATGTTCAATCTATAAAATGCTAAGTGGTGTAAACAGTCGTTTAGTGTTTGGTCACAGTGGCAAAACAGACGACGTTTTTAAAAGTTAATTACCATTAAAATTTTACAACTTCTTTATTAGGAAAAAAACAGACGACATTTTGCATCTAATCATTGATTATTATTAGTAATAATAATAACTCATGAATAATTTTATGATAAAAATAACAGTTATGCAATGCGAAATAATTTGCCTACTTTTTTGTCTTCCAGCCAATGGCAAGTCCTGCGAGAATAATACTGCCTAGCCAGACCAAAAAATTTGGTTGCATTGCAAAGAAGCCATCAAACCAACACACTTTACAGATTAAATACGTCAGTTGTATCCCAGGCAAGATTGCATTGCTAATTTACAGATATTCTTTTCTTTGTTTTTTTCAAATACGACTGGTTAGGTGTCCCATAAAGATTAGGATCATACATATTTTATTTTGTACAATAGCATATACATGAATATTTTATTGTGTCTCAAAGAATCGGAATAGAACCTTCATTTTTATGGCTGTAAGCTATATAAATTACATTATAATAAATGCATATGAATTTGTATTTTCCATGTCCACATAGCCATAACGTTGGGGCTACAGTGCAGCAAAATGTTGCCATATGATAACATTTTATATTGTAAATATCTTTATATAAATCTATTAGCTGACATATAATATAACATAACACATAACAGCATTACAGACAGTCTGATTAACCTGGTGAAATCTAGGTGAGTCAGGAATCGAGGTGCATGCAAACCAGGCACTTATTATTCACATTTTTTGCATGTCCCCAAACAGAAGGGCCAAATGGAAGATATCTATATCACACCTGAGTGCCATGTTTGTATATTCCCACAAACGTTAGCTGTGTTAGGCATTAGGCATTTCAAATGCACATTAGAAGTGGTCATGTGACAGAATCTACACTAGTTACGTTGCTTGTAATCAAACTAATTAAATAAAGCCTTTTTGCAAGGTCGGAGAGAAAACAACACAGTAAAAGTAAGTGGCCACGTACCTTTGAATTACTTTCTATTTGCAAGCCTAAAATACAGCACGAACGAAATATAGAAACTAACTTGACAATCGTGTTCGTAACATTTTGAGACAATATCCGTGCAATTGGTTTATTCTGTGCTTGCTGGGATACATAATTATTTAGAAACTTGTGCTGCACAAACCTTACACTAGATTCAACGTAACAAAATCATCTTCCTTTTGAAATGATCATTGGTGTTTCAATACACCATGTTCAGCTGCATTTAACTGAACGATGGTATGAGAACACGACGTGTCAATATTGTATTACGAAACTCAGTTCAATAGAAAAACCGTGCAAGTCTTAAAAAGCCCATCAAAATTAATATAACCATGCGTAACAATATGATTTGAAAATGTACCAAGCAACATTGTATCAATATCTAAAGATGATAAGATGTTGGGTTGACAACATTACTAATGTATGTCGCAAGAAATTGTACCGGACAAACATTTTCAACAATGGCGGAGAAACTGCACCAAAAATTCGAGCAAACAAGAAACCATTCATGATAACCTACCCACCCACCCACCCACCCCCCCAGCCATCAAACAAGCACGGTCGAGATCAAGGAGTCCCAGTTAGGCAATCCATCAACTTTAGAACAATTTTTATTTCAGCAAATTAATATGAAATGTAGTATGAAAGAATAAATGTATTGCCTGACTTGAATATATACAGCAGCATTTAATGAGGGGTTAGATAAATACTATCTGTGATGCTATTTTT
This sequence comes from Hermodice carunculata, assembly GCA_964020975.1. Classification (NCBI taxonomy): domain Eukaryota; kingdom Metazoa; phylum Annelida; class Polychaeta; order Eunicida; family Amphinomidae; genus Hermodice; species Hermodice carunculata. The sequence continues at coordinate 277,399 of CAXHWN010000490.1, forward strand.
TGGTCACGCTTTCAAATTTAGATCAGGAAAACAAAATTGTCCCTAGCTTGTAATATTAATGGCATTTAGACATTGGAACGCCAATCAGTCAAACAACCACCTGCAAACCTTACCAAAACCCAGCAACCAGTTATATTATTTTCTTGTCATATACCGAGGACAAATCTATTGAATGATGTGGACCCTTCAATAAAGACAGCATACATTGTCAATTATTGAAGGCCTACGCAATGAATTTATGGCATGTAGACAACTATATTGATATAGCCATTCATCAGAATAGGGTAAAAGATTAATAAGGCGAAATACACCTCTCTGAATTTAAAGAGGCCGAAACAGAACAGCCCCTACCTAAATGATTGCAAAGTGTCAATCTTGCCTGACGTCACACTGTTTGAATCTCAAAAGTGTTCCCATGTACCTCAAAAATGTTGGTCAGTAAAAAGGACCACAATGCTCTAATTTACACACATGCAATTATCTAACCGAATGTACATGTCAAAAATACCCATTCCTACGGCCTGCTCACAGATTTGTGGCCAAAAGATGGGAAATATGTCAAATGACTGCTGAATTAAGTAGGTTAGCGGAAAAACGCCAGTGATGCGGTTTTGAATGCAAAAGGCTTGTGCATGCTCATTTGAGAAGAATGTTGAAAGTGATGCACAATTGCAATACATTTATTGACAATGGTTGAATTTGATCGCGCTAACACCCAAATCTACTTTAAAAGTAGTCCTGTATTTTATATACTCCCATTGTGCATGTACTCCTCACCTACAAGTAAGGCATGTGTCACTGAGGTGCAAGTATGTATGGCAATTTCAGGTGAGGACGTTGAAGTATATTTGAGGGAGCACATATTGTAATTTTTAATAAGGAACTACAACAGACAAAACATTGATACAATAAACTTATGAATACAAGAGGTTTTTTTGCTGACAGCTGTAATGTGGGCAGTTTCTGCAGGTGATATCCTGTAATTTATTACGCCAGGGATTGAAGTGTGAACTCTTAGTGATATTTGGCTGGTGAACCGGCATGTTTCTATATCTCTTATAACATCAAGGGCACTAGACTTGTGTTTTGAGAAAGACCAGCTATAGATTAAATATATATATATTCATGCCAATCGCTCTGCATTGTACCTAACTTGCAGGATTCCATGCTGAGAGTCTCTTCTGTATTGGGTGAGGCTTATATATGTGATATCCGAGGTGACCTTTCTGATGCTACTTCAAATTTGATAGTGTTTATTCAAACTTGAATACACAGTATTTCTAAACACTTCTGACAATACTGGTACAAGAAAGGATCTGACACAAATAAACGTTATAACTCTAGGGTAATAGAGAAATTACATAGATTTCAAAAGCACCCGATTCAGAGTTTAACAGAATATAAAGTGGTTTTCCCAAAGTTTTGAATAATGAGCTAAAGATTCATATAGAAAAACTTTATCAGACTAAGGTAATATAGGCAGCACTGCACGTTAAATGAAGATACAAATTGGCGCAATGAATTGTTTTCAATATTACAAGGTTTTGTAAGGAAACTATTCCACTGTAATACAGGAAAAAATACCATTTTACGGAAGTTTCAACAACTGAAGCACTCGGCCTTGAAATGACCTGTTGTGTGTGAATTTATTTATAAATAGTAAAGTTTTGGTTCTATCAGGGTAATGTTATTAATTGACACATTCACATATGTATTATGCGGATATAGAAAATAATAATTTCCGTGCACTTTTTCAACTCCTTACTTAAATAGCTATAAGCCATTGCAATGAGGTTTTTATTTCCGATCCTTTCAGAATATTATATGCTACAGTACAAAACACAATATTTGAGGTGACCATGATCTAAATGTATGTGGGACAATTCAGCAATAATTTTTATCTAAAAAAAAGTGAGAGGGTTATATAGAGAAGCAATGTTGGCTATGATGTAAGTTATGTAACATTGTCTGTGGCCTTATTTGGTTCCATGGATTTTTAGCATTGCAATCGACATTCATGGTCTGGTTGGGTATCAATGTTGCAGTACCTGGTATTGCAAGAAAGGCAAAATATTTCTTCATATAGTTTGCTATCGCGTGATCGTTGATCTTGATCATGAAAGTAATCATAGCATATTCGTACGCACATTGCTTCCCGTACGAATAATAAGCAATCGTCAGATGCAAATTGTCTGTTTTTATGAGGAAGAATACACAATTGGTCATCTCCTTTGCTACTGATACTCAACAGGAAATGATTGTTTACACCACTGAATATCATATGCACACATATCGTTGTTTTCGACATAGCTGACAGAATATACACAGTAGAAAGGGACAAATTACTTATTTCACCACAAGATCACAAACCTAAACACAGTAATGACAGAACTATAATTTTCTGCGGGTATAACAATTTCAACAAATTTACATATCAAAATTTAAACTAAAAATTCTTCAAGCGTTTTTCCATTGGAGATTCATCGCTGTTACTTTTGCTTAAGACTTCCTTTGTTTGGCAAATCAGCACCCTATTCAATTTACATATCGGTAATGTTGTTATTAGATCAATTGTTTTCCCTGGGTTTTATAAATTCACATGTTGATTGACGACCGTATAAAAGGTGCCACATTAAATATCATAGATATCACACCTTAGAATGTCTTTATAAAGGTGCCAAATGAATACATATTCGTCTGAAAGTGAAACTAGACATGTAGTTCAGTGTGAAATTTAGACATTTTATGTGGCAGTTTGCTGATCCCGCCAGCCATGATTTCACATTTATGTTGTAAAACCTAATCAATTAATAGGCATACTATGCATGACATTTATATCTCTACAATCATTAACCCAGTGTACTGAGTAGTAGAATCTTGTATGCAAACAACGTTTGAAGATATGACAGGGGTTATATTATCTTACTTTTTTTGAGGGTGGGGGGGTAGTTCGACAAAAACCAAAGCCTCCCAAGATAACAACTGTCACAAACAAGCCCTTGTGTTCATAAGCACACTAAACATTTTCTTTGTCTCTTGTATATCTTTATTTAAAGTTGTATATTTTTACCACAGTGGTACACTCCTTACTTGTAAGTGACAAGCACCAGCTTATGAGGAGTATGTACATTACAATGCATCAACTGTTAAAGATGTCTGCATTACAAAAATATATTAATTCCGTGTCAATGAATTTGTTGTAATTGTACATGCTTTGTACTGTAATCATCATGCACAATTATGATTGAATCATTAAAACTGTACCAGAGACGTTACTCTTGTTGGTCGCCTGCTTGAAACAGATGTTGCATACTGTAAAGGAACCTCACCTCTGAAGGCTGTGACATCAGCATGTGGCTTTAGATGGATGAACTTAAAGCCTTACCGGTAAGACCATGGTGTATCTGAAATTACTAGTGAGACCATGGTGTATCTAAAAGGGAAATGTACAAGGCGGATCTCCCAAACCCCGTACACAGTGTGGGGAATTGTCAGGAAAGATAGGCAGATTCATACGGGCTGTTGCTGGAATGCATGTTGGGTAACGTTTATATTTAAATGCTCCATGCCAATTAAACTTAGAGCACCTGCATTAGCAGGCAAACATGTCCATGGATTGCTATCTCATTTTTAATCTGCATTGGGAAGCTGGTGAAGGGGAGGGGTAGCCTGCCCAATATTTAAAAGATTTATTAGAGGCAAACTACATTATGGGGACTTCGAGTTATTTTGAGTAGAAATATACACCTTGGTATCAATCCGTATTGACATAACAAGTGAAGAACTGCACTGCTTGACAAAGTACGATCTGTGAAAGGGTTGCTGTGCCTTGACACAGATAGTAAAATGCATCGTTCTCCACCCCAACCCCAAACCCATCGGGCAGTGACTGTAGGTACCACCCACAGGGAAAGCCTGTGAATTCCCCTAGTGGTCCCTTGACAGGTCAAGACGGTAAATCGCATTTACTGCTCCATGGCATAACAAGACAATACATCTTATTACGCCCAATGAGTGAGAGGGTAAGGGATATTAATTATCTCTCCTGACCGCCAAAGGTTTAAACTGAGGACACTTGTAGACAGGTGAAACAGATGTAAGAACAGCCAACAAAAAGATAGAATCGCAAGTCACACTATTAGATGGTCGACAAAGCGCCTGTCAATATGTACAATTAACACTGTGGCTTGTTTTGGAATGACCATTCATGTTCTTACCATATTGCAACGTTGTAATTGTGTACAAGGTGTTAAAAACTATCAGGTTTCAAATTGGGCTGTCCCTGCAGGAGACCTGCATAGAGATTCATTTATATTATTATTATTATCTATATTATTATTATCATTATTATTATTATTATTATTATTATTGTTATTATTATTATCATTATTATTATTATTATTATTATTATTATTATTATTATTATTATTATTATTATTATTATTATTATTATTATTATTATTATTATTATTGTTACTACTACTTCATCTCAATTATATTTTTCTGTCCTGGTTAAAGCTTTTGATTTGTATAGGCAGTCGGGGGCAGACAAAACCATGTATTTGGTCCCAATGTATTCTGCATTTAGTACATTCATGATTACAGTGACAAGCATCCTCATTTGGTGCCCCGCAAGCTCACATGAAAGTAATTCATACTACAGTTCTATCATAATATTATGTTCAGGCGCCTGCATTGCATGGGAAATGAGCATAAAGCGAAACAATAGCATAGGTTGGAGCACACATGACAGTATTTTTCTGACCGGATGTGAAATACTGTTTCTGACTGGGTGTTCGGCAGTTGATGTATTACTTTCCAAATCCATATCCTATGCATGCCCTTCCAACAGCAGCCACAAACTTCATCTGTTCTGTCACCTTTTCTCTAACAATTTTCAGTGGCGATGTCACAATAGTGAAGAGAGGTCATCTCTAGTAAACACACGAAATATTGTTTGTGCAAATGAATAAACGCATGTGACCACAAATCTGGATCAAAAATATAAATAACCTCTGCTTATTTTGTACCTGTGAAGATCTGAACCTGGGGTTTTCTCACTTTGGGGACACTTCCAATTATACAAATTCTACATCTAAATATAAAAACAACATAGGGAAACTTGTTTTTTTTTTTAAAGACAGGCCAACGTCAGTTCTATCAAATAATTAAGAATTTTATTTCCCCGATGGTTAAGCATGCTTTGAGGTTCCCAGGTATTATGCCGAGTACTGCAAAGGCCAACTAGGGTGTTGATAAAATATTTACACTTATTTCTTGCGAAGTATATTTACAGAATCGATGTTCTGTATTGTATCCTGCTCATTGTAGGCTTGATAAATTACGCTGATGACCACTAATATTGCTGATCAACAGGGAAATGAATATTGTATGGATAAAATGCAGAATTTGGTCCCAACATATAAAGGATGTTACCTGGCATAATATTTGCAAAAATATACGGTCAATGTTTGCAAGAAATGATCACAAACTTCTCACATATGTTTAAAATGTATCTATAGGTACTTTTCAAATTATGTGCCTTTTTAGTATATATTTATCCCATGTGTAGTCCTGTATTTCTTTTTGCAATGGAAGGGTTGTTTTCAATTCTAAATTAGGCAGTAGTTCGCCTGAAATTAATCGTATAAGAAAATGAATTTACAATGCGCGTATATACAAGAAAATAGAGGAAGACGTGGAATAACATCCTCCAGAAAATCTGCTTTAACTGGGATCCAATGAAAATTTGCCACTGTGAATCATTACGCTTCAGACAATTATTTAATGTAGTCATAAAATTATAATAAATGCCGTCCCAATGCCCAATTTTGCACATATTATTCATATTGCAGTTTTTTATTTATTTATTTATTTATTTATTTATTTATTTATTTATTTATTTATTTATTTATTTATTTATTTATTTATCTAACATAAAAAAGAATTTTCTACCGACAAATTGTGGCAATGTTGATATTATTTTCTTGATTTTTCTATTTTGTATCCCTTCATTAAGTTACATTTTTGCATACAATGTAGTGCCCGAAAGATACCAAAAATACACTAGTTTCAACGCACTTTATAATGTGAATACTTCTTTTTTAATATGATTTCTTGGCTTTTATTTGGCATTGATTTGATTGATATATGTGACTGATGTGAAAGGAAGGTGCTGCACACATGTTATTTTGCTACAACGTAAAATATTTTCCTATATGGACTGTTCAATTAGTTATAGTCACCAGCGGCTTGTAAATGGCATTCTGAAACTTTAGTATCTTGGAAAAAACACAATCAATGCCAAAGTTAGTACTTGAGAGCAGTTTGTTAATAACTTTGTGTACAGTATCGATACTAACGTAATAACATATAAGCTTATGTTCCATTGTTTCTCACATTGAGAAAAAACAAAAAACTTCATAAGCATCAGAGGGTGTGTAGCTTATGAGTGCGACTAGATTAAGATTTACCTTTGTGAAAAAGCTGTTACATTTCATTGCAGTATGCAGTTTATCATTCATAGATTGTCTGTTGTCATATATATATATATATATATATATATATATATATATATATATATATATATATATATATATATATATATATATATATATATATATGTATTTGTGTCTTTTGAACCACTTCCTAGTAGTCAATATCCTATTCCGCAGTTCGAACTCTTTACTCTCCATAAGCTAACCTTTCCCTGTCTAACCTGTATACATATGGAATTACTATTGTCTATATTGCACACGTTCCTCTGTAAAATTTTGACATAGGCTGTATCGGCCCAAATAAATTAAAGGGTCTTCAGCGGGTAACTACTCAACATGTTTCGGAGCCTTTTACCCGTACATGTCTCTCTGAGTAGCGGCTCCTTGTCTAAGCTAAATATTCAGCAAAGACAACCCACATAATAAAGAATAAATTAAAACGTGGCAAATGATGAATTAGCTAAATACGTGAAGTTTTGCTTATAAATGCAGAGCTTCGTTATGAAAGAAGAACCCCCGTCAAACAAACCATAATTACTAAATTTGTATAGTACAGGTTCAGATAATGTGTATATATATTTATATATATGTGTATATATATATATATATATATATATATATATATATATATATATATATATATATATATATATATATATTCTGGAAATATCTTGTATCTTTCCATACATTCCTGTTTGTCTCTTCGTATATTCATCCTCGGTATGTTTTTGTGGGTAGTCAGGTTAAATTTTAGGGTATCATATATTGGGAAATTTATTCGAATTGATTGGGCTCTGTTGTAAAGACTCTCTGCAGGTTTATAGATTGGAGTATTCCCGTAGTGATCCCTCTCTGCCTATTGTGTATATATTTTTTAAGCTTGACAAAATTACTGGATGTAAATTTATGTCTTGTTTCGTGGACTATTTTACAGAGAATCTCAATATTACGATTAGGGGCCGCAGTTACAGTAGGGTTTGTTTAATTTGTGATATATAAATTGACCAATTTTTTTTACACATTAGTCATATGAGAAGAAATTTGCTTTTTGATTTTAATCAATTTGAAACTTTGTTATATTCAGTTTGTACGTCAAAACAAATAAAACATAGTTGGTGGTCTTAGAACTTTCTTGCCATAATTCATGCAGTAGTATTCCTCGTGACATCATTCATCCTACATAATATACCACTACAGAGAAAATCCAGTATGAGAAAATCTGTTTGGGGTTGTTACTAGTGAAAACAAGCTGGAAGACACACCGTATCAAAGGAATCAAGATACATTTGTCGCTCGTTTATCTTTAAGATGTTTATGTCAAAGTCACCACATATTACTATTTTATGATTTGATTTCTCGGTGCTAGACAGTAAAGTGGTTATACATATAAAGGTGTTGTAGTATTGGATATTATGGTGCCTTTACTCATCTTGTCTTTTGACATCTCAATTAATTGATTTTCCGATATGGTCGAGTCTATGGGAGATGACCAATAAACAGAGAACAAAGTTGCACTAATCATTATAAAAAAAAACTAGTGGTCCACTTTTTTGTTGAACATGTTTGACTTTGTGCAATATCCTGAGACCCTTCTATCTGTACAAGTCATAGGTCTGCGTTGTCAATGGAACACTCCTAAATAATATTTTGCACTGAAATCAAAGTTTAAAATTTTAAGTTCGTGAACAAATACTTTGATTTCGAAAAAAATGGGATGCATTAATTCAGTTTATAGTGTCGGTATGAGTTCTTCCATGTAGTATGGCGAATGATAAATAAGGTCTACTTGTTCATCTTCATCATTCTCATAAATAATCGGCGCATTTAATTTCTTTATGAGTTATTCTGAACTCCACTAGTATTAGAAAGAATAACACATGTAACAATCATATAGTATTAGGATCAGGTAGTGCATGTCAGATTGTAGGGCAGTGACTAACTGTCCCACTACAGCCCATTAGAGGCTTTACTAACTTCACAAAAATATTGTCATATTGACCAATCATTATAACAGGAGATTTAGAAAATATTGTGTCAAGGTAGAACACTACATCTAACCATAAGTTCCATAATTATAACTCAAAATTAAATGCAGTTCATTTTTGTTACATGTTACAACAAATTGTTAATATGATGGAACATTTGTGATAACCCATGATTCATAATCGTGCTACAAAGCAAACAAAATTAAGTGTGATCTCATCCCAGTGAATGATACCACCAAGATATTCACTATATATATTTGAGAGCAAAACTGAAAAAAAAAACCTCCCTTCATATCACAATATTACTATACGTAAAACTTTGTTCCTGTCCACATTGGATTGTATGACAATATTCATTACACTTAATGTAAGTTTTAATGATAACATTATTTATGCCTTCATAAGATATATGATTACCGATTTTATTTGTTTTTGCATGCCTGCAACCGTCAAAGATACATATTTCCCAATTTTCCCATTTAAATTAACAGCAAATTCGCTTCTCTACCCTCATGCTTATTAAATCTATACCCTCCATCTTGTTAGCTTACATTAACTTGAAGTCAGGCAATAAATCTTACACTTACAGTTCTTAAATTCCAAGGACTGATTTTTTTTTTTTCCTTTTTTTTTTTTAAACGCTGATGAATATCTGGTGGTGGTCGTACCAATTCCTTTACTTTTAGCCAGGGATAGGCATACAACTCCTGGACTCACTATTGATTTTTGGGATATTATGCTTTGACATATCCATATCTGTAGGGTATCTACACACAAATTGAGTTGCAATAAGTCCGACATTGCTCCAGACCTTCACATATTCACTTTCTCTCAAACTTTACTTTCGACCTTCATACCTGACAATGAGGTCACCTTATCTGGTCTTCATAACATTATATGAAGAGATCGCACCAAGGCTGTCAGGGGTGATGTGGCGCTGTATGTATCCAAAGCACTTGTGTTCTGTCGACGCCATGACCTACAGGTCACCGAATCACTGTGCTGTGAGGTCACAGTTAACAACAACACATTCTTACTTGATGTGTTATATAGACCCCCAAACTCTACAGTTTTATTATGGGAAAAGCTACAGGACATAATTGACACAGCCAAAGCAAATGGCATAGAGAGCATATTTTGTGACTGTTGACATGAGCTCCAATGTCAATCTATTTTTGGTTAAAAACTAAACCAAATTTGCTATGCAAACTCATTAAACCTGCACATAAGACAGCCAACACACATAACCCCTTTTACTCCTAAATGTTTGGACCAAATTACTTCAAGCGCACCTAATTTTGGAAAAGATCCTCGTGTTTTACCACCGATTTCTGATTGAATCTATTCCGTCGAAGCTGTGGATTGTTGTTCCGATTAGAAAAAAACTGTTTATATGAGTCATATTTTGAATATACAAAGGAAAATTTTGATGAATTTAGGCATAAATTAGATCAATCAAACTGGGATAGGTCTTTAGAGTCGAGGGTATAAATGTGTTTTGCAAAATGTGGTCTCATATAGCTAAAAATCTGTTCTTGATAAAACCATAGCAGTTAAGACTTGCTGCTAGGGTTCAACACTTCTCTGTCAAAAGCAAAGAGCCATTCGGTAATAAAGACCACAAATAAATAAGGTTGTCTGGAGATCAATATAATAGCAAATTGAGTACCTCTGCGAAAAAACCGCAAAATCAAAGAATAAACATGGTGGCGAACCGATTCACATTTCAGAAACCTTTATCACTCCTCGACTATTTCCTTCCAAATCCATGAAATTGTAATACCACAAACAACGTTTTAAACGCACAAACATTTTGTTTCTTACAGTTCACATATCTGGACACATAAAATGCTCCAGTATGACTTAACTTGATTACAGCTGCAAATATACTTCATAATATTTCCAATACTAAAGATGAAATATTGGACGTGCTGAAAAGTTCAAGAGCAACTGGCCAAGACGGCATAAGCACCTGTCGACTAAAAGAGGAGGTGAAGATTTTGTTTCCATTGGTGTTGTGGAACGAAATCCTACTGCATCTAGATGTTAGACTCTGGCAGTTGTTCTGAATGACCATATGCATCTATATGTTTTCTAGATCAAACAGATATGACAGGGCGATAGATGAGTATGAATAAACATAAAACCATGTGCTTATTTGCCACCAACATGTTGAGGTTTGCCTGGCGCTGGGTTTACGTAAATGAAATTCTAGACGAACGATGTTTTCCAAAGTATGGTGTACCAAAAGAACCCTGGATTGCTCTGTCTAGCTTAACTATTTCACTGAAAGAAGAATCTGTAGTTCAATTGTCTGCACGCCGTCGGATGCGACTGAAGTCTAATTCCAAGATGGCTGCCAAATTAATTGACATTTGACCATGCAAATTACCTTCTGACTACTAAACCAAAAAACTGACCTTACTTAAAAGTTTATGTTGTATGTAAACAGTTTTTACAACCTCTGCAATAAATTTGTTTTGAAACATTTTTTATATATGAATTGCTGGTTTGTAGAAGAGGACAGGATATGTAACCTGAAACTCGCATGTATAAATTGACAATGTTGGGATCAAGTCGTATGTAACACAAGCAAAAAACACTGTTCACATCATATTGTGTACCTTTATTTATTGTATTTACTATAAATATGTATAACTGACTTAATGGGACAAAACATGGACGAAGTTGTAGATGAAAAAAATAGCAGCATCAGAGACATTTCTTTCTCTTGTTTTCTTTTGGTTTTTTTTTTTTTGGGGGGGGGGGTGTTTATATCCAAGATAGTTGCCTAATGCTACGACCTCTGACATTGAAAGTGACCTTGAAGCTGATCTTGCAAAATACAGACCAGGATGATTATAGTGCTGACAGGTTGATGTAAATGCCTTGCGAACTTTTTTAGACACAATATGTATTGTCAATGCTTAACTTTGTCAAAATAGTTGAAAAATATGCTTAGAAATTTAGTGGTCACAAGTTTGCCTGGGTAGAAATGCAGCAGTGAAAGAGTTAGAATGGTGAGGACCTTATGAACACCGCGGTCCAAATCTGAGAAGTTTGCAGCCCTACAAACCAGTTTCCTTCCAGCCTCTACATCAGACCGAGGGAGTGCCAGCAAGCTGATTCTGGCGATCAGTATGATTCTTTCAGGGATCTCCTGAGGAAGATGTAGATTTTTTTCCCAGATACAGATAACTATAATCTTCCTGTACCAAGCATGGCTTCATGACCTAAGTGGAGGCTAGAAGCCTGTACATTTTTGGCAGTTTGCCACACTTGGAAACCAAATCTGACAGGAGACCAATCAATGTTAGGAACTCCAGCTGTCCCCACAGTGTCGTAGCCTGCTCGCTGAAGCACATCGCAAAGGAGATCTTTAACCTTTACATGATTTGTGACATCGGGTCTGGAGATGAGGGTCACAGTTTCCGTTAACTGATCCTACATCCTCGCCCTAGAAATACTCTACAAGTATATGTAGGTTGTGGATGGTAACAGTTTCATCTGGCAGCCTATGTGAATCTTCAGTGTCAAGGTCGTTATGCGCCCTCCTCGAGGAAGGCAACAGATAACTTCACTAAGCAGCTCCTCTACGGTATTGCCTGGTAGTGTGATCAGTCTGATTTTTAGATGTAGGTGATGCTGCGGCAAGAATCAGTTGGAAAACGTGTGCAGAAAATGCGTACATAGACAGGACTTCTCTTCCCATTCAACCAGGTCAGATGGTACACAGGTGAGGAACCATGGTTCATTGTGCCAGCTGCTGTGTGCCTCTAGAGAAAATATGTGGGTTTGGTAAAGACAGAACAGCATCTGTGTCAATCAGATCCTGCCTTTCCAATTGTGAAGCCAAAATAACCTGAGGCGGGTGGCTTAAGCCCAGGTCTCAATATCCACAAGAGGCTAACATGGAAGGTTTTCTGTCAGTGCTGGTGTCTGCAGGCTATAAGGTTGGAGCTGCGGGGTGCAGACTATGTGCTTCCAATGGAGATTGAGTGTTTTGACTGTGTCTGTCAGAACCACCCATTTGTGCATAACCTCAGAGAAATGTTTACTGCAAGACCCTTTGTATTCCACCCAATTATTTTATGCTGTTTATGGTGTACCTAAACTTTTAGGGTACAGTATTATCCATTTCAGCATTATATCATGAGAGTACTAATGGAAACAAACACTGTTAAACAGGCTCCCGAAGCACTGTATCCAAAGATGATAACTCAGTGGTAATGACTCTGGCTTTCATTCATGACCGCCAGGTCTTTATGGTGGGTCTACACTTACAAACGCATGGTATTGAAAATCATTATGTATATCGTTAAATGTGTGACACTGCAAACCTATATAAATGAAATATAATTCGCCTTTTTTCCTCTTCATAAGGCACCACAATAATTGTGTTTAAGATGGTTCATCAACATTGATTTTGGGGGAAATGCATTCTGACAAAATATTTCAGGCACTGCAAACTCACCTTTTCCTAATGTTGTTATTTAACTTTGATAATTTATTCCAAGTTTGAATATGAGATCATATAGTACTGCATCACTTGTTCGGTGGGGAGTTTTATTCTGGCATGCAAGATCTCCTCTTTTGATATTTTCCAAAATACCCAGGAAAACTTTTTTTATGGCATTACTCTTTATTCGTGAGTTATGAAGCTTCAAACCTTAATAAATCCAGAACCATAAAAAAGTATTGAAAGCCTGAAGCTTATGATCATATGCAAGGGAGGGCCTTAAGGTATTGTACAAACGAAAACTGGGCAGACTTAGCGGTTTAAGATGGGGTGCTTAGAATATGAACTTATGAAGCAAATATTATGCATGATTGTGGACTTGCATAAAAGGTCACAAAAGCCAGCTTTACTGTCTGGTGCAAAATAGGGAAAAGTCTAGAACTGGGATGAAGCCTGGGTCAGACAAAAGGCAAAATGACCATCAATTGCATCCATTATAAAATTGTCTGCTGCAAGCACATGAGTAATTAGTGACAGTCAAAATGCCCTGGCATGGAGATCACTAGAATTATACCTCTAATTTTATGAGATGAGGGGTTGTTTATACATTTGAAGCTGGTCTGCAACAGCGTAAAGTAACCACGAGGGTGCACTGTTCATTATAACAGTAAAGTAAGTGTGCGAGCGTTTTCAGTTTGTGCAGAAATGCAAGAGAAATGCATGATCTTGTAGGCCCTGGCTTTTGGACAATGAGATGTTAGTACTTTGAACAGTTTGCTAAAAAGGAAGATGTCGGCAACAGTGGAGTGGTGCATGCAAAATCCTAGCATCAAAATGGACAGTGAACAACAGATTGACAGGAAAGTTGCGTTCATACCGCCCTGCAGGATAAATTCTTATTGTCCCTTTTGACCGTGGACACAAGGCGGCTCGCTTGCATGATGTTGAAAGGCTTCTGACTGAACCATGCAGCATTGGAAAAATGTAGTCTGATAAACCCATATTCTATCGGGATTTTCATAATGGTTGCAAAAGGGTATAACACATGATAACAAAGAGACTTATGGAACAATATTTTGTACAGTATGACCAGCATGGAGGTGGCAGCATAATAATGTAGACAGCAATAACGCTAGCACACAGGACATGCTCATGGTGAATGGTACTACTACAGGCCAATGTTATACGGACACAGCAACACTCAGGTTTAGTTATCAGCAATTGCCATAACGCTAGTCTCCCAAGCCAGAGCCTGGACACAGTACCTAAATGACAACAACACCCAAATGCTGCATTCACCTGCAAGATATTCAGACTTATCCTGGATTGAACATCTGTGGGATGATTTGGGCTTTTGTATCAATGATAAGTACAATGACGCCCCAGTCACCATTGACAATGTCGAACAGCGTCCAACGAAAGAGTTTAACAGCATGCCTCAAACAAAGATAGCCAAAGTGGTCAAACATATATCATGGAAATTATGGACCTGCTTATAGAAGTGCGGAGGAGGCCACAGGCGCTACTAAAGGACCCATATGCATGCACCTTTAAACCACATATGTTTCTAAAACAACAACAGTATCCAAAAAAGCAGCTAAGACAGTATTATAAATAAAATGATTATAAATTGCACAAACACCTTTTAAAGAAAACCCAACGTAAAAAAATAGGGACTTCTTACTTTTTTCTCCAGATAATATACTAAGACAATCATTTTCGGGCAGTTGGTTGAATTTTTTTCTGTGCACAGAATCCATTTTTGTTGTAAATATCTTTACTGTTTGTACAGAGTACCAATGTGAGGCACACTGTGACAAATACAAATATATATCTTACAGCGTAATGTACGTTGTTGGCGTCAGCATGCAATGGCCGTGTGATCATGTATTTTATTTGTTGTATGAGGTACATATATATATATATATATATATATATATATATATATATATATATATATATATATATATATATATATATATATATATATATATATATAGATAGATAGATATATATAGATATATATATACATATATATAGATATAGATATATATATATATATATATATATATATATATATATATATATATATATATAGTATGTACGATACGAGAGTCGATTTTTTATTATCAATAGCACATGTGTAGATACGAAACATGTATATCTTAGGCTCTTAAATTTGACCTTATTCGAATAGCACATTTTAAGGTTAAATTGCTTAAAGTGAGCTTAATGACAAAAAGAGTATTAGTCTGCAATTTATTAAGTATCGAATACCAATGGCACCTTTATGGATGCTCAATACAAGAGGAAAATGGCCCTGTGAATTGATTCACTTGACTTTGTAAGAGAAGCAAGTTCAATCATATATCTTTGCTTACCAATCTGTTGTATCTGTAGTTGTTTGAAATTTTCGATTATTCCAAATGATTATTAACATGTGAATGTTAAGAAGAGGTTATCAGTTGATCGTCAAAAATTGAAACCGACAAGTGGTTTAGTAAGAGTTTTAATGTTTAATACAAAAACATAAGCAAGAGACATGCAGCATTGGTTTCAAAGCTATTCCAAATTATCAAATATTTTACAAGTCGTCTACGTAGTCACCCTATGGAACCTATAAAATTTATGTACATCAACAGTGAATGTATCTTTCAGTTAAGCGTAGCCTAACTGATAAAACATATTCATATGAAGATATCATGATAAACTGTAATCACGACCAAAACCAATATGCCTAAATACGGTTTCTGGGCTCTTGAATGAACAAATTTGTTGGTCTGCCATTCAGGTAGAAAATCTGATGTGAGATCTGACAGAAGCTGCCTCAGTTTAAGAAAGTGAGACTGTGAGCTATTGCTTTTGTCAAAGAGATACTCATTCATACATTTGCCTTTGAAGTGTGGATATTGCCATTGAGTGGACTGGCATAATTGGTGTTAAACTGTACCACATTGAAACGAAACTCTACATTTGTGGCTTTGGGACCAAAATCGTGTTCTGTGTACCACATTGGATGAAAACTTTGCTTCTGTAAGGTTTGGACGAGACTATGTAGCACCTGCCATGGGAATTGGAACTGTGGGACAGTACTACTAGAGAATCTCTCACCAGGGATTAAGATTTACCTACAGAATGTCAATTATTTGAGAAGAGGCAAAGCTTAGGATATAAATGCAGTTACCTACTGTGTCTTGACAGTTGATAGTAAATATATTGTTATTGTTAAGGTTATACCATCGTTGAAATTCGTTGTTAAGTTCCGCTACGAATATTCTGAAGTGGGTATCGTATCACAAACAGACATGTGTGTGTGGTGGCTGAAAATGATAGGTTCAATCCATATAATCTTTACAAGTGCAAAACTCATTTGGGTTGTATATTCTTCTTTATTAACAAACAAACATCATTTTAAATCTGATGATGGCTTATTATTCTTATGAGAAACAAATTACGCACTTATATGTCACCCTTAAAGCTCATAACTAAATTCATAAAAAAATAAGAATTATGCAAACGCAAACTTTTTGCCAAATATTCTGTCCTCCTGCCATTGGCAGTTACTGCAAGAATATTGCTACCCAGCCCTACCACACAATTTGGTAGCAGATATTTATTTATCTTTTTTTTTTAAATGACAAAAAGAGCCTATTTGTTGCTTCATATGTGTTTGGATCATCGTCACCACACATCATATATTTTATACAGTTGCACATTTTGAATGTTTTAATATGTCTGACATGTTTGAACTGGAATGGAAAGCTCATTGCAATGGCTCAAATATATATAAATTACAAGTAGTAATAGTGCATAGGAATGATATTTTTCCATATCAACATTGCCCTAAATCAGACAACTGTTTAAACAATGACAATCTACATAAACAAATATGAACACCCAGTACAACTCCAGGAGCTCTGATTATAGCAAAATCAAAGCAAAATTATGAAATTTTGACCATAGAAAAATGAAGGATTCATAACATGAAGCAGACTTATCCAAGCCTATTGTACTGCTTGACTGCACTGGCATTGTTATTGAACTGCATTACCGACCTTGCACTTGCAAACTATTCTGATACAATGGAACCTATCAAGAGAATAGCTTCCACAGTGTTGACATTTTTATACTTTGTTATGCCTAACCTGACATTACCCTAGTGGAACACATACAACCAAGAACTCAGTTATCTTCTGAGACCCCTCTGTCATGAACTTTCGACTGACGATATATCACCTATGAGGCTGGCAACGCCTTCTATATTATACTGCACTATTTTATCAAAGAAAAATCAGAATTCTTACCTGATCAACCCCGAGAAACAAGTTGCTATTGACGAGCCACAAAATGTCTGGACAAATCCCGAAAAACAAAAAAAGAAATTACGCAAAACATCTTTCTGTAAAGACGCTATCCCCGAAAATAAACATGCCTTCTACTCAGCATTCCACGACTTTTTGAGAAAAGAAAAAGACCGAAACAAGGGATGCATTGTGCAAAATGTGAAGCAAAAATGTTTTATACAAATTTTTGGTCCTTCAGCAAAAGAGCTGTTGTTTGTAGAATATATGAATCATCTAAATCCCCAAGTGTAAATCCCAAGCAGATTTATTTTTGCAAAGACGATATAGCAACCCAGTTACACTGAACATTAACAATCTCCAATGGTTCCCTTTTTATGCCTGATAGTTCCAGCTTTCCAATCAAGTATTTCAAGCCAAAAGTCATCAGAAATACGTTAAAGGGAGAACTCACACAATCTATCCTTGGACCAGACAGAATCGCATATGCTACACTACAAAAATCACCATGCACCCCTCACCTCCTAGCCACCCTGTACAGCAAATTGATACATCACTGTATCCCGCCATACTCATGGACAGAATGTAAAGTCACTTTAATTTGCAAGAACGGCAAAATAAATGAGTCATCTAATTTCTGGATGATTGCCCTCTCCATTTGTGTCGCAAAGCATTTCCATAAGATACTTCCAGGCCGAATTGACAACTACATAAAACAAAGCAGCCTCATAAATACAAATTTTTAGAAAGGCTAAAACGGTTGTATTCAACACAATCAGGTACTTCATGAGTTTATCGGCCACAGTAAAAGCAAAGAAAAGCACCTGTTATATCACCTGGTTTGACCTGGGAGATGCTTTTAGGTCTGTGCCTTATCAACTGATATCTCACCCGCTTGAACGTATCTTTATTCCGAAAAATTCCAACTAAATCATGGACATCTGGTTAATTCAACTTTAAAAGAAAATGAATTTTCCAAGGCAGTCCACTAAGTCCAATCTTCTTTATTTTATGTTTTTATCCCATCCTTCAGGACTAAGAACTACAGCAGAAAAATTCGGATACATTCTGTAAGGACAGCTAATAATAACAATACCTTTTGCAAATGAATTTTGTCTTACCAACGATAATAAATTATCACCCGAGCGCCTTATCTATAGAATTCAGGAAAACACATGTTCCGTGGGGCTCAAACTGAAGCCGGTAAAGTGTCAATTATTGTCCATATCTACTGGCAAACCAAACCCTGCGAAATTTGCAATATATTAAAACAATATACCCACTTTAGGAAATGAACACCATAAGTTTTTAGGATCAATTATCACTTTCAACCAGTCAGAAAAGGATACCTACAATTACCTCCATGGAAAAAAAATCTACAGCCTTAGAAAGAAATCTTTCTGGTGCCTAAAGAATACAAACTGCATATGTATACAGACCACTACCTACATTCTATCAGGTTCCATCACACTGTTGATGACCTATGTCATACCTCCAAAACCTTGATGCCCTCACTAACAGATATCTGAAGAAATGGAGTGCCTTGCCACATTCCGGGACTCTGTCTATTCTTCATATGCCACAATGATCTGCCATCAAAACCATATGTGATTTATACATGGAATGCCACACCCCACCCTACATATCCTCTAGGACAAAAGCTGATAAAATAGTCAATCATTGTCTCGATATTCGCCTTAACAGAGAAAACCAATGGAATCCGAAAATTTAACACATCACGGAATCTGATTATTTATACTTTGAAACGGCTTCTGAAACCAGCAGCTTAAACAAACGCAAACAGCATGCCAAAAGGTTTCTGGCCTAAACATGTTCCCTTCTCTGTAGTACAAGGCCGTTTTCTCGAACTGATTGCCCTAGAAACTTTATCGATGGACTGGAAAAGTTTAGCATTTAACAGCAAACCCGAACCTTGTTCAATAAATCCGTCATAAAATCCCAAGATCTCTCTTATTGCCTTTTCTGCAGTGGATCTGATATTATGTGATGAATGAACCCTGATGATTACAAGACAGAACCCATGGTTCTATTTCTATGATATTTTGAGTACCTGCAGAATATTCTCCCAACTTGACGCGACTAGTCAGATGGAATTTGACAGAATGTGTCTTTTAAAAGTTTTCTTGACGTGAGCTACAACACGAGAGAGGCTTTTTTAGACGAAGAGATCGAGATCGGTCCCTTCTCCCTTTTTTTGGTCTCGTAACACGTTCATGACAAACCGTTTGAAAGGCTCTTCCTGACATTTTCAAGTTTTAAAACAACAAAGTAAATTTTCAATTACTCTTCAGCAAGCCTGAATATTATATCTATAAATAATTATCTCGGATACAAACTGCGTTTGATTCCACTGAGAAGTTGTCAAACGATAGAGGTGCTTTAAAAGTGAACGTGTGGGCGCGGTACAACCGACTACCTCGTTATTGAGCGCCAATGTTTCAATTAAAAGACCTCTCCTCGCTTATTTCAGAACTATGAATGGTTTCCAAGACAGATAAGAATGACACGCTTTAATTACTCTTGGAAATTACCCATTTAGTTGAAAGGGCAATAATATCAAACCAGTCGGCAGCTGCCAGACCATTTACAGCTAGTTGCCGGAGAGGAAAAAAGCATCAAAGCAGTGCTGTAACGATATTAATATGTGGTTTGCTGGAGAGGATAATAGCAGTCGACAGCAGAGAACAAGCTCTCTATCCCTTTAATATATGGACATATGTGCTCTATTGATAATAAGGACAATTAAAAAACTCTCTGGACGGACCTTATCGATCTCTTTCTGTTCATTCTATGCGTCCACATGTGAACAAATGATAATCCCAAGTAGCAGACTGGTGTTAAAGAGAAAGGGTCTCGAGCTGGTTTTGGAAAGGAAAGAAAGAAAATTCTATAATTTCTCTTCTTTACAAAATACCGTGAATAAATAAGACAAATTCTCTGCCTTTAGGAAAAATTGAGTTGAAAGATCTGGGGAAATAAACAATACAATAAGTTGGGGAGGGAGGGGGGGGGGGTCTGATCACTGACAGTGTCGGGAAGGAGGCCAACTGTGTTGGAGAAAAACTGAAATTTTTGCTCGTTAGTAATATATATATATATATATATATATATATATATATATATATATATATATATATATATATATATATGTATGTATATATACATATATATATACATATGTATATATACATATATATACATATATATATATATATATATATATATATATATATATATATATATATATATATATATATATATATATATATATAAAGAGAGAGAGAGAGTAAATTAATAAAATGAGTAGGGGGGGGGGGGCAAGGGGCGATCCGGTTTGTATCAGTGTATGGAAAGAGAGTGACTGTGTTGCCGAGAAACAAAAACTGACATGTTCGGTCGCTGGAATCAATATAGCCTGGTATACATGCTACTCCTGTGTAATCAATAAATATATACAATTGAGATGCCTTAACCCTAGCAGATGTAGAACTAGCTAATTGTTATACTGTATTAAGTTTAGTCAACTTGTCATGTTTCTTTGGTTTCCTTTTTACCCTTCGGCCTTATGAGGCCGACGGGTATTGTCCTACCCGGCGCCGTCCGTCCGTCCTTCCGTACGTCCCGTGGTTTTACCACCATAACTTCAATTTTTTTTTTTGAGACAGGACTTTCAAATTGCACATGATATTACACTTTATATGGCCTACTTTGTGTCCAAGCATAGTTGACCTTGACGTAATTCTAAAGGTGACACAGTGGTCACATGTGCTAAGCAACGTTACCGCTGTAACTATTGAAAGCCTGCTTCTAGCAATTTAAATCTTGCAGACAAGAAGCTTCATAGAGCGATCTAGAAGTCTTTTGAAAATAGAGGTCATAGCTTTATCTTTGACCTACTATTTGAGGTCAAAGGTCAAGTGCACAATGGTGGGTTGGTATAAGTAAGGACGCTTTTAAGTCAGTTACATGGAATTTTATACATACATGTGACACAGCCAAAGAATGTGTCATAAATCAAAAGGAGATCACAAGGTCAAGTGTCTGGGTCACAGTGACCTATTCATTGAAATTTTGTTTACCACTATAACTTCATAAATTTTGAAAACAGGACTTTCAAATTGCACATGATATTACACTTCTATGCGACCTACCTTGTGTACAAGCATAGTTGACCTTCACGTAATTTTCAAGGTCACACAGTGGGCACATCTGCTAAGCAACGTTACCGCTCTAACTATTGAAATCCTGCATCTAGCAATCTAAATCTTACACACAAAAAGGTTCATAGAGTGGTCTAGAAGCCTATTGAAAATTAAGGTTCTACCTTTATATTTGACCTACTTTTTAGGTCAAAGGTCAAGTGCACAATGGTGATATTGGTATAAGTAAAGAAGTATTTAAGGCAGTTACATGAAATTTTATACAATCATGTATCCTAACCAAAAAATGTGTCATGAATCAAAAATAGGTCACAAGGTCAGGTATCTGGGTCACAGTGACAAAAACTGACCACTATTTGTTACCATTTAAGTTCTGACAAACTGTTCATCCATAAAACACAGTTTGATGGAACCATTTTTCAGTTTCAACGAAACTGATCATTTGATTTTAACAGTTTCAACAAACCGGTTTTTATAGAAATCTTTACGAATCCATAGCTTTAGGGAAAATATTTACTCCTGGAAAACCTTTAAATGGTAAACATAGGAACACATATAAACCATTTTACATAGAACCATCCAAAATTTGTGATTCGTTTAATCACCTCAAACTGTACAAACCAGTTTTCCAGAAAACAATCCGGTTTGGCATGAATTGAATACGCATTATGATTTGAAGATGTAAGTTTGACCACTCACTGACACATAAATTATATATAGGGATAAAAAGCACTTAAGCAAGGCGGGAACAATTCTAATTTGGTTTTAGGTATACATTTCATGGGCTGCCATGACCTTTTTTTGGCTGCTTTGTAGTACATGTCCCTAACTATAATTAGAAAAGACTCTTACAGTTTCCAACAGGAGATCAGTTCAGATAAAATCTGATAGATTTAAAATGCTAATCATGTGTTCCACTTTTGTTAAAAAAATGAAGTCCAGTTTCGCTGCATGAGGGATGTTTACATTTTATTCTGGTTGAGTAGCCTGCAGGAAATATTTACACATTTAACAGCCCTAAAAAAGCTTAAATACCTAAGGCAGCAAGTTGTGGATAAATCAATATGGACCCCATAGTGTCACTCAAAGGCATAAAATTTGAAATTACAATTGTCTATGATGACTGTGTTTATTAATGGTGCCTGTGAGTGTTTGGAATAGGCCGCACTGACAGTTACAAGTGCTGATGATATTTCCTCTTCAGTTTTGAGTACATGCAACGAAAAACTAAGATACTTATGTTAAACCATAAGCAAAGACAACAACGTTACGAAACTATGCTATAGAGCCTCATGTATGCACTCACCATGCATGTACACGTAGATTGTGCTGCACTCGGAAAATTAAGGATTTTCATTATACGACCGTATTACATAATCATACTATTGAATTGCATGAGTAGATAAAAATAAATGACAAAATTCAGCATTTCAAAACCCTAATCTATATAATGGTATGCCTGTTTATATGCCTTGTAGAATGTGTAAATGAATAAATAAATACTAAAATGTGCAGGCCGTCATTTCAAAATATTAAGTTGATGACGGTGCTGCTATCAAAATTCATTTTTGTACCATCTGTCCATTACATGAATGACGCAAAGATCCGATTGTTTGTGTAATGGCCATATGACTGACGGAAACATTCCTATTCAAGTATTGTTGAAAGAATATCACCGATAATCAGCCACATTCAATTAATTCTCTGCATTGGTTATAAAGGTGAAGGTGGGTATGAAAATGCCACATTAATTTCTCTTCCTTCAATGACGATTGATATACATGTAATACACAAATGATACTTTGGTTCTAACTATGTCAATGTTGCTTTAAAAGGAAAGTGTCTTTCCAAGACAATGCAGAATGTACTCACCACCTTTCTCTTTATGAACAAGAATCAAGTGAAGCCAAGTTCCATAATTTGGGCTGGAGTGCCCGTGTCCAACTCATGGACATCCCTGGGTGTGTCTGCGAAATGGTGAACGGTTTGTTCTTCATACGGAACACATTCCAAGGAAAACTTTGGAAAACAGCAGCATCAAGCTGCACGTCAATTTCAAAATTGCGCCACCTTCCATCCTTTTTGTAAAAACCTACTGTAGAATATAATTATTCTTTGAAATATTAAATATAAAGGCAAATGTTTTCCTATAGTATTCATATGAAATGCAGTTTAGCAATATGTAAGCTTGGGCTAATAACTGAAATATAATTGTTTAAATTTACAAAAATAGTAGTACCTTTCTTATTAAATGGTAAGACCACTCAGAGGTTAATTTTGCTTACATTAAGAAAACATGGATACAGACATATGTAAATGTTCAGCATTTGTGATTATTTGTGATAATTTACAAATGTAAATGGGTAAATACAAAATGCACACACAAAAAGAGTCTATGACTTTCTTCTTCTTTTTATGGCCCACCCCTGTATCAGAATTCTGTATTTTCTATAAATAGGGATATTTCAGTAATCCCTGTCAGTACCAAGTTTAAGACTGCATAAACAGCTCTCCTAGGGGGAAATTGCACACATTGCATGACGGGTGCACTTAGCATAGCTACAAAAGCAGAATGGACATGGCTCAACCAATTTCAAGACTGGCGCTAAAGGAATTAATGACTCATCTATTTTTCACTGGCAAGCAAATTCTTTTTTTCAAAAACGTTTACAAAGTTGTAAGACTTATTAAGTTTTTATATCCAACATTGAGAATCTCTGACCAATGCAGCATACTATTGAACGGAGTAAAGTGATTATCTATACCAGTCTGACATGTCTCGGCTCACTACATCGATTAAAGATTATCTAATGTTTACCTTATGATAAAGTATATAAATGTGGTTTTATGATAAAAGTAGCTATATCAGACAGAACAGTCTCCAGAGCAATACTAGTGTTGTATGTATAAGATGTTTATCACTTGAATTATGAACTTCTAATAATGTAATGCATTGTTGTAATGAATGAACCTTGCCTTTACTCTCACTTAATTAGTAAGTCTGCATGTCTGGTAAGTTTTCAAATATATCTGCACTGCATACTGTACATATTGCTAGTTAACAATGGTTAATGGACTTAATTTACCAAGATAAGTTCCTGTACAGATAATTTGAGTGGCATAACCATCCTCCTCGTAAGCCTGCGTTTCCTGCTCCTTTGGGTTGGATTTTTCGGACCCTGCATCCAGGGGACGGTGGTACAATTGGTTGTACCACAATTGTCTCTTGGGACCCCTCAATCTAGTACCACCTCTACGCTGTTGTCAGTAGTTTGGCGTAGCTTAGGAGCTACCAAATTAAGACGCATATCTGCCAGGTTTGATAGCGCTGATGACAAATCAAGCTGGAAGTCATCATCAGCCTGAGCACCATCATGACTACAAATAACCACCCTAAAAGTATTTTATTAAACTAGAGGACAAGGCCTGATCACCAAATTTAGAAAAAAAGATAAAGTACAAATAAAAATAGCTTTAACTTTATTTAAAAAAAAAGAATACATAAATTAGAACAAAAAGGCTAATACCTTAACAACCCTTGGACATCCACAAAAGGGATCTTGTTGTCCTAATATTGTGCGCAAGAATTTCAAAGTAAATTGATCATGGTGGCCTAAAAATTGAGTTGAGATCACTCTCTTCCTTGCAACT
>CAXHWN010000490.1:307472-404972 GCA_964020975.1 Hermodice carunculata
ACAATTTTCCATTTCTTGTCCGCACTGACATGCACCATCTTGCTTTGGCGGTAAACCAGATGACATGCCGAAAATGTTGGCAATCTTTTGCCGGGAAATTAACTGACGACACTCACACCTTTTTTCGCACCTGCAAGACATGTACACTTATGTACAGTACCGATCGAAAGTCTTTTAACCAAACGCCCTTGGCTCCCGCGAGTGTCTCACGATGACAGCGGCCAGGTTATGGTTCCACGGGGGTAATTATGCCTGCATTGAGGTAACATGATTGGAGAGTGCCTACAAAATGTGAAGCCTAGGGATGCAAGTGGCCCTATATTAAAATATTTGTTACCATAAAGGCATATTTAGGCTTGATAGTGGAAAACAATGTATCCTTTTTGCTGACATTAATATTATGAAGGTATGTAAACTGGCACCAGTATACACTGGTTCAGCTGTAGTCAACACTGTGTGCGCACAATGATATTGCAAGTAGCACTAAGTAAAGCTAGTTGCCATGGAAATTTGCTGAAAAATCCCACCCATGCCCATGTTTTCTGGTGTTTATTTGATGTAAAAAAAATCCTACGAACACTTTGGTGTATAAAACATATATGTTTGTAATCCATTGAGCGAACAAGAGCTGGTAGTCCTGCTCGTCTGTGTTTCCACAGGTTGAATTACTGGCCAGAAACATTATGACTTGGCCGAGTGTTTGTTCCCGCGTGGACAAGCCAGGTGCACGTCCAAGTCCTCAAGCTTCCGGGGTTGGGTCAGTGTGCAAAGTTTATTCAAATGGTCACAGTCCATTGATTTTTTTTTCAAAATCTTAAAAACGACTGCTTGGTCAATAGTTTTTATGCACGTTATTGGATCAAAATTAGTTTTGTTGTCTGTTGGAGAATTTGTGTGTTTAAAATGTAAATAGTGTGTCAAGGTAACAATCTGTTGGTTTCTTTTTCTTCATTCACAGTGCAGGAATGGTGTTCCATGAATATCAGTAGTGGCAATAACTCAGAATGTTTAAAACGTAACATATGTCACTAAGTTAAAATATTTCATAGTGTGTTTAACCTAAGGTTTCACTACACGGATAACATCAGTTGGTGTCAGAGACTCCTTAAGCATGTTTAGATATTACTGCCTGACTATATATTTCACCCTGAAAGGTGAACTTATTTTTGTGGTTTTCTTAGCTCAATTGACTTGTTAGTCAGCTGTGGTTATGTGATGGTTAGGCATCCATCATCCGTCCGTGTGGCCGTCCCTCGTCCAAAATTCACATTTTCGACTTCTCCAAAACCACTGGCCACATTCACTTTAAACTTGGTGGTGATGTAGCTTGGGTCAGTGTGCAAAGTTTATTCAAATGGTCACAGTCCATTGATTTCTTTTTCAAAATCTTAAAAAACGACTGCTTGGCCAATGGATTCAAAATTGGATAGGGACACTTCTGGTGATCCCTTGTCCTGTTCAAAAAGTAGTGCTGCAATTTTTGTTTCTATTTTTCATGAATTTGTCTGTTTTCACAATTTTCGACTTCTTGTCCAAAACCGTCATTCAGATTATGCTAAAACTTGGTGTTCATGTTCCTTGTAGAGTGATAATGTTTGATTACTTTTTGTGGTTGGGCAATAGCAATTTAACTTCATTGAGATATCAATCAGCATGTGAATATATGTACCTGGGGTTTTATTTTGTTTATCGGGTGACAGGTCGGTGCAGAGTGTACAAGCATTTCGCAGCATAAAGTTTTTAAAGTAGATGGCCATAAGTCTTATGCTGAAAATATTTCTGAATCCATGTGTCTTGCCAATGTAGCTTATTTGTACTATGAAAATGTATAATTCACACAAGTTTGCTCTATTTTTGATAAACAACGCATAAGATTATCTTATGGTCGTTTACACAGGAACAGTTGGGGGTATCAGTTGCACACGTCAACTTGAGGTTTGATTTTTTGCTTCTTTTTAAATTATACTGTTCCATATGTTCATAATATCTCATTTGTGTTGCAAGGTTTAAAATTGTCACAAAAGGCTGAAGCTCAAATTTGCCAGGAGCAAAGTAACCTTTGTTTTATTTCAATCAGTTGTATTTCATTATATGTATGCAGTTGTTGTCCACCACAAGAAAACCAAGATGCTCATCATTGTGTATTTCTTTTAATTTCAATTTTGCATTTTAATTTATCATGATATGTACACCTCAGGTACCATGAAAATTGAGTTTTTACCCTCATTTCACTTTTCCCTACCCAAGTCCAACACTCTTTGAAGCCAGACGCTGATCAATGCACACACACTCTCAGCCAGCTTGTTTGTCACATTCTTCCAATATCTTAATTACTAAATAGCTGTCTGTGTCCAGTTTCCTTTTAGGAGATGAGACACCTTTATTTTTGTTTTCGAGTGCTTTTTTTGAACATGTTTTCTAAGGAAAAAATACCTGGCGAAATTAAATCTGGCAGTCTTACACGCTGAAAGTGGTCCATTTTCTCTCCATACAGCTGTTTTGGGGGGGAATCTCGCCTTCCAAAATTGGCATAAATTGTAGGGGTAGGGGAAATTAAAACGGCCATATTTTCGTCCATATTGCTTATATCAGAATGTGTTACCCTCCAAATGTTTGTATTTAGCCCCTCTATCCAATAAAGCAAACCAAATTTGAATATGTTAATAAGTGACATCAACAGAGGTCATTAGGTCACCAAAACTGGTCACAGGCTATACCTCCTGGAGGCTCCAGAAAGAAACACCACAAACTAGGAGAAACAAGACCCAAATGACTTATTGTTGTAATGTTTGGAAATATTCCCATGGTATTTACAGGGTTTTTCTTTTATATGTGTGTTCTTTGTGCTGCAAACACTATTGGGATGTCTCAGGAAAAGCGACCGACCATTACTTTTCCAATACATTCCCATAGTGTTCCCAGCACTGAGCATGCACACAACGCAAATAGACCGTCATGTCAATGTCATGGGAATTATTTCAAAGTCCATAATATTCCCATGCTAGACTGACCCATGAATTTTCAAGGCATAACCGTGGTGTCCTAAGCACTATGAGCGCCCAAAATGTAATGGAACACATTTTGGACCTCTGTGGATATTATTTCAAAAACCCATCACATTCCCATAGTGTTCCCAACACTGTGAGTATGCACAACGCAAAGTGTTGCAACTGTGATAAGTGGATTCACAGTTGAGGACTTTGAACTATTGCAATAACATCTAGTGTGTGAATCTATTCATTTATAGTCAAAGCAAGATTGTATCAGTGCAAATATATAAAGATACTCCTTTGTATGTTTACAGTTTTAATTGGTAGCAAAGTCTTTGAGTTGTGTTGCAACATCTTCTATTCTGATATCATGGCTGCATATCTCGGTAAAAAAAAATGAACGATGATCTTTAAGCAAAACTATTAAAACGAAAGTCACCTTCAAACATGTCTATCAAATTTTCCAGAAAGGTAGATGTTTGTTTGGTGTTAAAGTTGGACATTAGATCAAAAACATTGTAACTACAAGGCATCAGGAACCCTGTTTATCATATATAATCTAACAACTGAAGGAAAAGATCACTTCCATGTTTAAATCTGAAAGAATTAAATCATGGGTTTCAGTGTTGAAACGTTACATATAAGCATGCTTAGCTCCTATCAGTTATATCTAAAGGAATAGGTAATTTGTTAGCTCACATTTGTCTATTACGTTTAACTTACTTATTTCGTCATTTATAACATCGCAGTCATGACAACAACAGTTTGATGAATGAGCAATTTGTAATGATGTAGCTTGCCTGACAACCATTTGCAACGATATGTGTACCTTGGAGAAGTCATAAGGTAGCCCATCATGTGTTTATTAAAAAGGCAACTAATATATCTACAAAAGGACTTTTCAAAGTTTCTTGGGGTTGTAGTAAAAAGGTTGATGGTAAAATAGAACCCAAGTCCACATAATTGAGGCCTCAGTGCAGGGAAAGAACAAGGGACTCATGCCACCCGTTTAAACCTCCTCCTGCTCCTGCTCCTGCTCCTCCTGCTCCTGCTCCTCCTCCTCCCCCTCCTCCTCCTCCTCCTCCTCTTCCTCCTCCTCCTCCTCCTCCTCCTCCTCCTCCTCTTCTTCTTCTTCTTCTTCTTCTTCTTCTTCTTCTTCTTCTTCTTATCATTATTTTAATTATTATTATTATCATTACTATTATTATTATTATTGTTGTTGTTGTTAGTAGTAGTAGTGGTAGTAGTAGTAGTAGTAGTAGTAGTAGTAGTAGTAGTAGTAGTAGTAGTAGTAGTAGTAGTAGTAGTAGTAGTAGTAGTAGTATAGGTCCATCCAATTAATCCATAGCATTCGGTGGTTTATTGCAGTCTCTGTAGCAATGTTGCATGTGGCCGCAGCAAGTGCAGCCACCAAAGAGACCCCACCCAGCGCCGCCACCCCACCTAATACACGTTATTGAAAGTAGACTTCTATTAAATTTTATATATCAGCTACGTGAGGTGCGGAAAAAAACATTACGTGTCTCTGCTACACGTATGGAAGAATCAAATTTCATTGAGTTCCTCGGTTTGTTCACTGAAAATTTATTTTTCTACAGCGCCTTGCAGTTATATTACAATTTGCAAGTGTAACTCAGAACTTGTTTTTATCTTGCAAAAAAAAAGTAATAATGATAAATAAATAAATAAATAACAGCAAAGTTAAAAATGATCGCATGTGTCAAACAACATGTGTGAAATAGAGTGGTTAACTATTGATAACTGATACATTCAGAGATTGTGTCAGGAGGGCCCATCTATATATAGATATAAATATTGCTGGGGCCACCTAGGAATAGTTAACAAACGATTGGTTATTTTAGTACCATAATATGACTCATATATTTACCCACTTTGCGTCTCTGTGTGATTTTTAATTTAATTTTTTTATTCATTTTTGATTTTTCATTTTTCATTTTCATTTGGGGGGGGGGGGCATGGTGGTTGTGGCTTTGTTACGCTTGCGACCTCACGAGTCCACATGATATAGCCTAAAATTATATGGCCGTATTGCTTTGCTACAAACGTGTTATCCAATTCTCTTCTCAGTTCAAAATTCAACTGAGGCAACCCATATTGGCATTCCAAATGTTATTTGTACTCTAAATCATTCTATTATCGGTATCCCAATGACCGAATCCTTTTTCGCTGCATAATATGGCTTTTGCAATTATTCCTAAGGGCATTGCTAAGCATGAAATTTTGTTTCTGCAGGAATTTAAGATCGGATAAATCAAGATGATGTTATCTTTTTTATTTTTTTCTTCAATGAATAATTTTCTTTCCTGAGGCAAACGAAGGGCAAGGACATTAGACCTAAAACTTTTGCTTGTCAGATGGTAATCTTCGCCACATGTAGTTCACAGAACTGGATGATTTATCTGATTCCTTACACAATGAGGATTTGGGTGAATTGACTAAATTGGTTCCATATTAAGTTGTCCTCGTTGTGTTTGCATCATCATCGTGCGTTGCTGTCTGGGACATTGTTATTGTTTCTGTCTTCTTGGAAACATCCGCACGGCCAGACACAGGTGAACAGCAGAACAATTTGCGCATATGATTTCTGAAAGAACTACCAGATAAGCTGTAAAGAAAAAAGTTCATTGCATTGTTGCACATGTAAAACATCTCAAATATTAGCATGAAACATCTAACGAGCAGTGGGCCGAATTCAGTAGATTGGCTCCCAACGATGTGATACACAAAGAAAGTTATACTGTAAGGTAGGCGGAATGTAACAAAGATCGTGGCCACAGCAATGAGCATTTTCGTCAGCGACATTTCCCTAGCATCCGCAGAAGATTGATTTTTCCGCACTTGGCCCTCGAGCTGCTTTTTCCGTTCTGCTTGCAAACGTTTCAGTTGCTTAACAAGCAACACAGTAAAGACTGTTACTGATATAGCCGGAATGACCAAACCACCTATACGAAGAATCACCAGGTTCCAAACATGATACTCTTCTCTCCTACGATAAATGCAAGCTTCTGCTTGTGGATGTTTTTGAAATGTCCAAAACGGGAATACTGTTACTGATATGCAGACTAGAGCTGTTGCCATAATTATTATTTTTGCTTTAAATGGTGCTGATATGTGGGAAATTTTCAAAGGGAATGTCACAGTCAGGTAACGTTCCATTGATACCCATGTTATTAGGTAACTCGAGAAAATGTCACCGAAGTATCTGTAGCTCGTCACAAGTCCACATGATACAACTGAAACATATATATTTACACGTAACCCCTTATAGGTATTCATCCAAGTAGTGAACTGTCCCGACAAATATATGTTGTCTGCAATGGCCATGGCAATGAAATAGTTACCCGTTGAAGTCTTTCTCATAGGAGAGGACAATATGACGGCAAAAGTAAGTGTGTTAGAGATTAATCCTATTATCAGAATGAAAGGCGTAATGTTGAAGGTTATTTTGTAAGTAAGATCGCTTAGCCAAACCCATTTCATATTGTAGTCTGGTAGTAGGAACATAGTGGTATCTTTTGGTGAAAGTGCCATGGCAGAGGTTACATTTAGGATTATCCGTGAGGTTAAAGAATCCATTTTGCAGATCGTTAACCTGAAGGAAAGGTAAAAGAAGAAATCACAAATGCAATTCTAAACCCGTCCTGTATTTTCGTGAATAATACTCTCTGTAGCAAAAAAAAATTAAATCCGGCATAAGGACACTCACTAACAACCATCACTAACAGTAAATAGACTTGAATAGGTGTCATGAAATTTCGGGACATTAAAGCCGTGTATTTTAAGATCGTCAGTTGCAATGGAATTGTCCAGTGTAGTTTCTTTCAAGCATATCACATCGATGCTGTTATGGAAACATTACAGTTTCTAATTAGTCTAATTTGTTAATAGCAGTTAAGGTGTTCAGATTTAAATGCAGCGAATTCATAATGTCTCATAGTCCAGGACCTGGATTTGGGAGATTATCACCAGATAAACATGACAATAAGTCGTACAAAGCAAACGATATGGAAAGATCCAAGAGTATAAGCATTGATACGTACATCAGTACTTACAAATTATACCCAGTGTAAATGAACACTTTTAAACTTCGACTGTTTGCCAAGCGTACGTTCTGTCTTGACACAATAGGGGCTTTTGTACACAACTTTTAGAGTGAGGACAAGAATATAGCATTTCCAGGTGCAAGTAAGCGTAACCAAACATACACAATAAAACGTCTTGGTAGGTTCCTAGCAGAAAGTAGGTTGCAATTAAACTGCAGCTCCACTGGTTTTGGTGACTTAAACATCAACCTTTTCCTGACTTTGACAGGATTTCAGTCACTTGAAATATGCAATGTTTCAACGATTGTCAGACTGTAAGCATGGCATTGTAGATGTTTCTACCGGTAAGTACGAACACACACAAACAAGATAAGGAGTAAAACGTACAAACAAGAAAACAAAAAATGATAGTAATCAATACACAATAAATGATTTCAGACCATGCGCATAGCAAATAGGTTATACAGTTTCAGTGTCCTTTGTTTTTGTGTTGCATTAGATCACGTACATTAGCATTTATCCCTCATACCAATTGTTTATTTATTTTGACTTATGTTCACGATGAACAAAAGAAAACAAAACAAAACGAAAAAAGAAGGAAAAAAGGAAAAGAAGGAAACCTACAATTAAAAAATATTAAAACAGTAGGTACTATTATTCAAAATAAGAAAGCAACATAGGATCGAAGGACGTTACTGTTGCTATGTCCCTCGTGTGCGCGTAAATATGTCTTTGGGATTGCTTGGGACAACATATATATTTTGATTGTAATGTTGCTTGCCTCAAAAGGTCTTGAAGGTTATACCTGTGGGCAGGGCGTTCCGTAATATAAGGTTTTTGTGCGTTAGAAATTATAAACTGTTTTAAGAAAATCTGAGTGCAATGTACACATTAGAGAGCACTCTACAGCACTGGAACCTTCTATGCTGACGTATGTTTAAAGTATTGACAGCCCTGTGAAACACATATACGTTTGCACAATTGCATAGTCACTTTTCCCGCAACCAGGAGGCACAATGGCGTTCTGGTGACAATTCGATGATCGGGTATCTGCCATATATGACAGAAACACAATATGCAAATTGAATATAAAATTTGGTTGTGCGTAGACATGCACATTTCCCGCAGATAGATGAAAAATTTCTGGTATCCGAATAAAGGTCTGCGATAATATGAGAACGCTTTGCTGATAAATAATATCAACTGAAATTGACGAAAGAATGCGGTAATGTAGGGGTTTTTTTTGTTTAACCTGCCTTCCGTTCCTCACTAATCTGCCCGTTAATTCATATATCCCTTCGTTTGTTTGAATGCTTATCTATTTGATTTCTTATCGGTTCAGTGCCTTGATGTGCCAAATAAGCTTTATGGTGAAACTGTATGTTAAAACAGTACCAAGAGAGAAATAATAAAACGTTCAGGTTCTACATTTACATAGTTGATTGGGCATAATTTATCGTGCATGCATATGGAGAAGATAGGTGTGCTTATGTGCATACGTGTGTCTCTGTGTGTGTGTATTTGCTGAGCATGTGTTTGAAAAAAAAACATTTTTTTTTTTTTTAGGTTTTGCAGCAATACTAATCAGACAGGGGCACAAGTTCTAATTGCTCAAAATGGACAAAAATTATACTGAAATTAGCGTTGTCTTCTTTAATAGGTTTCACCACTATTTTTAGGCCTCAGTAATAAGCATTTAAAAATGGATTCTAGTTTCGATGTATCGATGTTTGAAATTATTTGATAAACATGGCACAATGCAACCACTTCTAATCTTTTAAACCTTCGACATAATCGTTTAACTGGATCCTTGGGCGGCTGATGACTAATTTCCCGACAACAGCTAGGTCCCAAACAATTAATTCCTGAATTGTATATGTTCTGTATTAGGGGTTTGTTTCCGTCACAGCGTCAACATGCCCTAGGATGCCTGCCTGTAGTAGGATAAAGATCAAACCTGTCGGTGATCACCTGTAGACAATATCCTGACTTGTTACACGCATTGGTTCATATAATTCCGTTCCAAATATAATAGCCTTAAATATGGATCCTACTGAAGCTTATGCAAGAAACTAAAAAGAATGTGCCTCAGTTTTTCCAACTTTGATTTCGTTTATGTGATCAGGGTGCTTCAAACAAAGGTCTCCATGTGTTTTATCAATTCATCTTAAACAATATATCAGGAAACCTACTGACATTTATACGCATCGAGTCCCCTGTATGCTTGTGTTATATTCCATAAATTTCATCAAATTTGATTTTGATACATATTTAAATATAGGAATTGGAAATGAATAGTTGTTTAAAAGAATGTATGCGATCTTTTCTAACATTTCAGCATTGCTATACAAAATTTACAGCGACGCAGCATCGCTATATTAGTAAAAGCGATTAAAATTTAACCAATATCTTAAGGATAAACTCTGCACTTTTTATCTTTGATAATGCCATTTACAGTGGTAATTACAGGAAAATACCAAGCCATGCTAATCGTTGCCCTGCAATTTGTCTTTTATCCAACTTGGCATGCATGCTCATGAACAAAGTTAATTTAAATATGTCATTGCGGTGATATATTGTTGCTACGTTGTAAGGGCAGGGTGTATCTATTTTGTCTGTTCAATCATTTGAAAGGAGGAAAAAGCGTTTTCAAGGTGAGGGAAAATTACTGCAGTGCCTAGCTGTATTTCAAATTTAAAAGCAAGGGAATTATACAAATTTATCTATAAAAAGAAGGAAGCCATTAACACTGTTTACGTTAAGCAAGCCATTATTATTTTTTTTTTTGGGGGGGGGGGTTGTTGTTGTTTTGTTTTGTTTTGTTTTTTGTTTTATGTCTGCAAGCCTCACATGATCAGTTGCTATACATTCTTTACTGATATTATTTTGGTTTGTTTACCTCATGGTTTATCATACCCGGCAGATCACCAAATATCGTATTCATCTGAAAAGACACCCATGCCACACCATTGTAAAAACTAAGGGCGACGCAAACATGTGTAACAGATATTAGCCAGTATTTTTGCTAAGTTAAACAGGGAATATATTGAAAAGAGTGCGTTAAAATATGTATTTTTGGCCATTGAAGAACAAAAGAAAGCAAAGATTGTCTTTCTTGAAACAAACAAAGCTATCGCTAAAGTTTGTCACAAAGGTCTCCGACCACAATTATGGTAAAATGGTATTACCGATAACCTGTTGCTATGGTTTGGTGACTGTCTAAATGATCGCAGGAACCCCATTACCCTGAAATGCAGGGGTATATAATCTACCAATTATCATCCTTTGTTGACAACCGAAGATTTGTAACATATTTTCGCTGTCTACATTGGCATATTCATCCAGTATCTATCTTGTCTCTGGCACATATACCTGGCCCCTGTTTTCTGCATTTTGACTTTTTTCACTGCAGGAAGCGACTGTAGTCAAATTCCAAGATAGCTGTAAAATTTTGTGCCATTTGACCGTTAAAATAACCTTCGGAGTACTGCTCCTTAAACTGACCATAATAAAAGGTGCATGATGTACGAAAGTAGTTTTGTTGTTGTTGTTGTTGTTGTTGTTGTTGTTGTTGTTGTTGTTGTTGTTGTTGTTGTTGTTGTTGTTTTTGTTTGTTTGTTCATTTGAAATTAATTTGTTCCTAAGTAACTTAGATGTGACCTTTTGGTTTGCATAACAGGAAACGATTTGTAGCCTGCACTTTATCTGAATAAACTGACATGGTTGGCATAAAGTTCTATGTAACACAAGCGAAAGACAATGTTTATATAATTTCGT
The DNA here is from genome assembly GCA_964020975.1 of Hermodice carunculata. Classification (NCBI taxonomy): domain Eukaryota; kingdom Metazoa; phylum Annelida; class Polychaeta; order Eunicida; family Amphinomidae; genus Hermodice; species Hermodice carunculata. Next base: position 318,304 of record CAXHWN010000490.1, read on the forward strand.
TTACCTTTATTTATTATACATACTGTAAATATATATGTTGATAAATCTTTAAAGGGAATAAATGGTAACATCAGATACAATTCTTGCTTTGTAAGTTTTAGGTCTTTAATTCCAAAGTAGCTGCCAAATTATATGACCTTTGACCTTGAGACTGACCTTCTGACCTTCCAACATAGAGATATTATGTACATTGCCAGTATTGACAGTTTGAAATAAATGCCATGACAACTTTTAAGATACAAAATGTGGTATCAAATTAGTCAAAATGGTTTAGAAATATGCTAAGAAATTTAGCGGTCAGATAGTCAGGCAGCCAAAGCTGGGGTTTTTTTTTGGTCTTACCCTGCACCGACTGATAAAGTTTTTTTCTCATTTGATTATATAACCTTAGGAACTCTATAATGAATATCCGGCGGATATCAAGCAGATATCCTTGAGCAATCTGAGAAAATCAAGATGGCTGCCAAGATGGCGGCCAGTGCCCCAATAACTTAACTAATGTGCCTAAAATTGCAAGCAATACGATTTTTCAGCTAAAATTTTTCATAGTTAATCAATTGTGATGCACCCAGAAATGTAAAGTGGGATGGTTTACTGTTTTCAGCTTGTCTGACCATCGGTGCATGTGTGTGAGTGTGTCTGTCCACCCATCTGTCCATCCCACATCTTGTCAACAAGCTATATCATGAACCACTGCTTATAGGTATCTCCACTAAGTGTTATTGTTATAACTTTGGATTTCTTGAGGTTAGTATATCGTATTGACCTTGACCTAGTATCCAAGGTCACAGGGTCTAATGATTTTGTTAGGCTTCAGCAATAAGATGGCCATTTTTTACCATATTTCTAGCTTTCCTCCACCGCAACTGCTGAGCTTCTCCTACAGTGTTAATGCACTAATATTATGTGTTTCAGATATGAAGACATCTACAGGAGTGCTGATGATGTGAATAGCAAAGAGACATAGTGTAGAACAGTAGTTGACTAGTATTAGTGCTTCATTGGTGGTGGACACTCAGTACAAATAAAAAAATGCACGAAAAATGTTTGTTTCAATGTTGCTACCATTGCTCTGACAATGATAGGATGCAGGTGAGCCAGAGTGAAGGAGACAGATATTATAGAAGCCAGTAAAATTCAAGGTGATATTTTACAAGCAGAACTTCAAGAACTACTGAAGCAAAATCCCACATGCCAAGTAAAATATCATAAAATTTCACTTCAAATCTTTACACACGTCCACCGTTGTTAGTTTTGATACATGAAGACAGCATGAATCAAAACTGTGTTTTGTTGGTTATTCCACTAACACCAAACGGGGCCAGAGGTTACTAGCACATGGCCCACCGGTGTGAGAAGTCATTCAGCACTCCTCCATAAAAACAGTAAATGATGTGTACCCTTTTTTAAACTACCTGTACCCGACCATATTGTAATACAAAAAGATATATTGTTCAGGGATGTGCCCCTTATTTCATGTTACTGACAATAGTAAAGTATATATGAGCTGTTGGTTGCACAATGGGATGCCACATAAGCATTAGCAGTTGTATAGTTATTCGGAGCAACTCTCTCCTAGACAGATTGCCAGTCGAGGCTAAGGGACTCTATCTATCCCGGACTTGTACACACACTCGCCAGTATATTTTTAGTATAGAATATACAAACTATAGCTGTCCACACAAGTGGATTCGGTTCATTTCAAAGACAAATAGTTTACTTTCATTAGATACCTTTAAAAACACACGTGAAGATGAAAACCCATAGGGTTCAGATACGTGTTAAGCATAACAGAAAACAGTACATATCGGCATTGCGTTCGTGACCTGTTATGTCATCATAATTATGGAGTCCACTTATTAAGATACCAGCAAACCTGACCAACGGTAGATGTAAATCTGTAACTGGTCCTTGAAATAACAAAATGTTAAAGGTAAAGGTGTAAACAAAGCATTCATCTCTACATTACTTACACAAGTAGTCACGAGTATGTAAAATATGATCCATGCGGTGTGACCATTAGTTATTAGCCCTATTGGAGGTGTCATTCAGTCTCCCATCTGGGTTTAATGGGGGCCAAGTGAGTTCCAACAAGCTTGCATAACTGTAAGACACACTGATACTCAACTACGATCTATAAATGTATGTATGATAAGCAACAATGTATACAAGTATAAATTAAAAGTTTTACTTACAAGCAAATGTACTTTGTATCATAAAATCACAATATTGTCCTTTTAGAGGAGTACCGAGAGCGAACATATAAGAAGTGTTTGCGCCCTCGCAACCTTACAACTGTTTCTGACTTTTAAAACTTTTCCCCATGAGACTCCATGGGTATATATTATAAGACACTTCTCTAAACGGTCAGACAGGTGCAGCGATTGCCCACTTTACATCACTGTCTAGGTCTCTGATTTGGATTACAGTAGTTGAACAGCATTTTTCAACACTTAAGACCAATTCAATGTTGCACAAACGAAGAGTGGGGAGCACTCTGTTAACAGCTCTACAGTCACTCATTAATTGAACATATCAGTCATGTGTTGTCGACACTTTAACGTATACACCATGAATTTTCACCAAAAAGTGAAATTTCTGTTATTCAACGTTTTCGGGAAGGTGCAAGGAGGACACCATCAGTATGCGCCAGCTAGATGACAAATGCACATCTGTCGTCACTCACTAAGGGGAGCCCCCCACCCCATGTGGCGACTTCCCCAATTGAGGTATGGCTAGGTCCTAAGGTTGTTTCCATGAAACCCTTTCAAAGAGAAGAGCTTATTCAAGGGCAGAAAGGAGAGAAGTGGGTTGCGTAGCAGAGGTTCCCATATGTTGATATCTGCCTGATATCCATTATGGAGGTCACAGAGATGTAGAATACAATAAGAAAAAAAACTTTATCAGTCGGTGCAGGGTATAGCTATCTGGCTGCCTGACTAATAATGTCTACACCCTCGCAGAGATGGGTGAAAGACGCGTAAACGTTAGTACAATAATGTGGCATAGCTCGTTGTGGTGAGGGGGAGAGGGAGGTTCATCCATTGTAGCTGGTTTCTTTCGCAACTGCGGGGGCACTAGGGAAGCGATAAGGTAATCTCGGTTCTTCCAAATAATTATGCCAAAAACTACTGCTATTATAAGTAAAAACAGCAACATAAAAAGTATTCCAAATGAGATTCTACTACCATGGTGAGTCCAGTTAAACGTAGGGGATGGAGTGGGCAACGGTTATTGACCTTCAACCTGACCTTGGGCATTATTCATGACCTCAGATGACTCAGTTAACCCTAGAAATGGATTTACCATAGCAAAGTTAGTCGAAAAGGACGTATTACTTGCTACTCTAGGCCAATTGGTTGGGAATTTACATTTCTTGGATGTCTCGGCAGCCATCTTGGCAGCCATATTGGATTTCTCAAAATGCTCAAGGATATCTTGTTGATATCCGCCTGATATCCATTATGGAGGTCACAGAGATGTAGAATACAATGAGAAAAAAACTTTATTATATATGTATCATATCCAATAGATTCCGAAATATTACTGGAAAGGATAGTTTACTACTTCAAAGTTAAACTCATCAATTTTGTGATACACTTGAATGCAAAACCTGTCATAGACTCGAATAAGCAAATCCAGAAACATAGCTATGAAACCATATGAATCGTAACCTTCCAAAGGGATCTCTTTTGGGTAAATTTCTGTAGCTTTTCTATAAGCTCGCTTATATCTTGTATTTTACATAAGCAATGTCATGAATATATGCGTTGTGATAAATTTGTAGCCTTCCGAAAATCCCTTTTCATTAATTTATTTGTAATGTGTAAACTTAAGCCAGGGTAGATATAAATCTGCAAGTAATGGCTAGCAGTTGCTAGCCATTGGAATGTCTTTTGTTTGTTGACAAACCAATGGTCCTCTCATTGTACAAAAGTATTGTCCAAAAGAAATTCTATGGCATCTGACAAAGTTTCAACTGATAAGATTAAATATTGCTTGTTGAGCATTTATAGTGCAACCAATATGCTCATTGAATATGAATTAATGTTTATGTATGGTTTACAATTATGTTTCAGCATTTTTCTGATTAATTCTAAAAAAGAGGTTTTGACTTAATATATGGGTAAATTAGTGTACAGTGTGGAAAAAAAAACAATGCTTTTGATATTTTTAGCTTTAAATCTTTGATATTATATACAAGCTGCAAAGAATTGTTACTACTCTAAAAAGCAATTTATTTCACAGTTTCAAGATGTTGCATAACAGTATTTACATAAATAATTCCTAATTGCAGTCAAACGCAGTGTAATACCTTCTTTGATAGCTGTTTTGTCGAACCAGCTATGAATCTAGATTTCAAAAGGTTTTATGCAATTTTGATATCAAGACCAAGTGTGGAATAGAAGAGTTATTTTCAGAAATGTTGATGTAAAAAATTCCTTTTCATCTTATTTATATGTGTATCTATCAAATTATCAAGGGACTGTTTGTGTACTTTGAATTCATCGTTTCCACTTATATGTGAAATATCGTTGGTGCCTAGTTCATTTCTCAAAACATCCAGATAATATTTCTTGCAGATAATCTCAAAATTGTTACCTGCGTTATCAACGTTAGGGATAACAAATATTTCCTATGGTTCTTTGACCTCTTTTAAAACTTTAGGCAGCTTTAAGTATACCATATTGAAGTTCTTAATGTGGTATTTGTAATGATAAATTTTATTTATAAATACTCTTTTCAAGTTTGATAACCATCTTTCAAATGTCTGAAATTCTATTTTTCTTTCTTTGCGCATTTCATATAGCAGAAATTAAATGTATTACATGTACCCTGAAAATACTATAAATGTTCAACTTAGAACATATTCGAAATTTTGTTCTTTTTTTCATCAATTCTTTTAAAACCGAATTTTGTATTATATCCAAATTACCTCAAAATACATGTTAATGTTGTGTTTCAAGAATATTAGAATATTTATTGTTAGATATAAAGTCAAAATTTTGATAAGATGCGATATCCTTAAGGGTAATCGAAGCCAGATATGTCTTGCCATTCGTGATACTTTGCCAATATCATTGACATGTTTATAGTAAACAAAATTTTTTTTTTTGGGGGGGGGGATTCCTTGGAATCATGTTACGAACAAATTCCAATTTGAAAAGGAAGTGAATGTTGAGTGAATCAATAATTCTGCGTTTGAAAGGAATGCTGCAAAACATTTGATCCAATTTTTCTCTTATTAGAATCTGGTTTCAGAATAGCTGTTGTGTAAGAATACACGATTTCACAAACGTTTTGTGGGAGCGTGTGTTCAGAGTGAGCAAGACCCAAATTTTCATTGATTCTGGTTATATCTCGAAATGATACTGCTTTAAGAGCTATAACTAATTAATCAAAGCCATTAGAGAAAGCCTGTAATAAAATTTTAAACAAGGTCTTTGGTATCCACTTTCCTAACTTGCCTGTTTTTTCGTGATTTTCTTGGTCCTTGTAAAGTTGCCTTATAGAGGACTTTCATCCTGTATATTGTCAAAGTCATGAATCAAAAACGCCTTGACATACCATGTGGATAACAAATTCCCCAACAACTGGTCTGTGATCTTGAAAAAGAGGGCCAGGGTTCCCGAAACCCAGACATAACCATGACCTTATAGATGCCTATAATCCGGTGTAATATGAATACTCTAATTCAACAAGTTCTTGACATGTTATGCAGAAAGTAAATTCCATTTTAATGGCTGTGTTAAATCCAAAATGACAGAAAGATGACAGAATGAACTGTCATGGTAGAAACTCATCTAAGGTGCAACGCCACCAAGTTTGAATTGAATCTGGCAAACAGGTTCGGAGATGAAGTCAAAAATGTGAATCAGCATTAGACAATCCATTGAGTTGAATAGTTGTTAATAAGAAAGGTGCATTTAGCAGTAAGTACCAGAATTGAAATATACTTAAAATCAGAAATCCACAGCAGTGACGCCTAGTAAACAACTTTGCCTGTCTTTTTACAACAAACATGTCCAGCAAGTTCCAGCTTAATCTGAGTGGCGGTTCTGGCGAAGAATTCGAAAGTAGAAAAAACAGACAATTAAAGGAAAAAATGCAACGCAACCTGGTTAGCAAAGTAAGAATTAGGAGTCCCTAAGACTGTTCCTGTCTCATATCAAAGCAATCGGGGGAGGGGATTTAGAGAAGATTCCTTTTTTATGACCCCCCCCCCCCCCCCACCACCACCACCAAGAAGAAAATCGTAAAAAATCCAAACATCTCTGTCTGGAGTGTGAACATTTGAACAAACCAGGTAAACACCTACCCATTGATACCAAGTTCTAAGAGAATCTAGTGTCAAGTTTTCAGGGAAGAAGTAACAAAATGAATTGTGGATGGATGACGGACGAAAGTGCTTCCAAAAGTATTATTGGATGACAAGACAGCTGAGCTAGAATTAAGAGTAAAAGCGTCACCGGTCAATACATGATATATTATATTACGTTAATTTATTTAATCTGGTTTTTTTTCGCAGTTTTGTATATTTGTTTTACATGGCATATAGGAATATTTATGAAAAAAACTTAACATGGCATTTGCTGGTATGTCCTCCTACTTTAATTTCAGTGTGTAGTTATTACAATGCTACACGCATTGATTATTAAGTCAGATTGACTATTTTTCTTGCTACAACTTGATATACATACTTGTGGAAAGTCACACACACACACACACACACACACACACACACACACATGCACGCACATATATATATATATATTTTATATATATATATGTATATATACATATATATATGTATATATATATATATATATATATATAAATATATGTATGCATACATACATATAGAAAGATGGATAGATAGATAGACAGACAGACAGACAGACAGACAGACAGACAGACAGACAGATAGATAGATAGATAGATAGATAGATAGATAGATAGATAGATAGATAGATAGAACTCAGAACTCAGAACTCAGAACAGTTTATTCAATATGATATGAAATGGGTTACATGAATTTCAACGTTTTTAGTGACAAAGTGGTAATTAAGCAATAACCAAGAACTCGTAATTGAACTAAATGATATTAGAATGACATTGGCAAAGGGTTCTATGATCCGCTATCGCCAAGGCCACCTTTCGGTAAAATTGTAATTAGCAACAACTGGCAAAAATAGTAAGAACAGAGATTAGAAGCCTAAATATACAGGGTAAATATAAAGTCACTTAATTACCACAAACATAACAGTGTGCAACTATACAAGTGGCTTTATATTGCTTCACGAAAAAAAGCTTTATGTAGATTGTGAAACCATTATAAGAATGTGTGAAATGTTTATCTTTGATACAGGGTTGTGTGTTTTTTAAGAGGGTTGCAAGGTAATACCTAATACAATGTTTTGTCGAATTTCTAGAAGGAATAGGAACCTGGCTGTCATTTCTATGTCGAGTGAAATATCGATGAGAAGGTATTATAGCTGCAAATGTGTTGTTAAAGTAATCAGGGGTTTTATTTTCTAAATATCTATAGTAGAATTTTAAGGATCTTAACTCCAGAATATCTAGTTCTTGTAAAAGGTTTAACGTTTTAAATAAAGAATCTGTGTGGGCATCTTGCCAAGCAAACAACACGAACAGCCTTCTTTTGAAGTTTGAAAATACGGTCACACGAGAAACCCCACAGAAGAATGCTATAATTTAGATGAGGAAGAAAAAGAGAATCGTAGATTTGTAATAGAATATCTTGCGGAAAATAATTTTGTGTTCTTTTCATAACACCACTAATTTTTGAGAGCTTATTTCCAATTTTGTTGACGTGTGAGTGCCAATTTAAGTTTTCGTTAATTCGTAAACCTAGGAAATCAAATTCACTGGATTTGTAGATGGGCACATTCTTTATTTTAAGATTTAAGGTGAAATTTAATTTTCGTTGAGGGAAATGAAACACCATCTATTTAGTTTTAGCAATATTAATAGATAATTTGTTGGCTGGCAGCCAATCAAACACCTTGTTTAATTCGATTTTTATGCTATTAGATACAGAGTCAGTGTCCTTGACAGGAAAATTGAAAGAACTAAGTGATTTGATAAGAGTCGTGTCGTCTGCATAAAAAATCGATTCAAATTTTGAAGATGCCAAATACATCTCATTTGTGTAAATTATAAAAAGAAGAGGACCCAAAATAGAGCCCTGTGGCACTCCAGTTGTAATAGGTAGACACTTTGAAGAAACATCGTCGAATTTGACGTATTGTTTTCTGTTTGTGAAGTAATTTCTAGACCAATTTAAAGGGGTTCCTTTAATACCGTAATAATTCAGCTGATGGAATAAAATTTCGTGGTTCAGAGTATCAAAGGCCTTTGATGAATCTAAAAATATTGTGACAGTTATGTCTCCAGTATCAATAGATAGATAGATAGAAAGATAGACAGACAGAATGACAGACAGACAGACAGATAGATAGACAGATAGATAGATAGATAGACAAATAGATAGATAGATAGATAGATAGATAGATAGATAGATAGATAGATAGATAGATAGATAGATAGATAGATAGATAGATAGATAGATGGATAGATAGAGTTGTCTCAAATTTCGGTCCATCTTAGTGCTATAAAGCTTTCATTTAAAAACAATTATTGCTATGACTTCTATTATTCAAATATCATGATCATGATCATTTAATGTTACCTTATAATGTTGGGTTATATATAAATGTTAGATGTACATTTTGGGATGAATATGCCTGTTGCTGCTTTGGTAATTTTGTTTCTGTTTTCATCAGACAACTGTGACTACAACTTTGCAAGGCAAGTCCATCTGCAAGCCCACTTGGTGTGACATATGATTAGTTACTTCATTGGGACGTCTGGCACTGTACACGATAGATTCAATACACAAATATTAATAACAACAGCAACACAGTAGCAAATTGTCCGTTAGGTGCTAACCAAAACAGGGTAACACACACAAATACACACACAGCCACAAGCCCCAAAGAGGAGAAAATTGTTTCAAGTCTACGAAAGTGTATCCGTTTTTTTCAGGAAGTGTACTTCTGTACATAGGTCACTTTTATGGTATTTTGGAAGTTGCTTTTATTAAAAAGGTACACATCAACAAATCTACCCTATACACTCATCCCAGTTGCCCTACTACCTAAGTTACATTCGTATTGCCCAACTCAGATTCGCGCTTAATGCAGATTAAAAATTGGTGGCTTTATTTTTTGTTATATATTGGAAATATAACAAGAAAAATGTTTTCGCCTGTAATCAGATAGAAATCCACTTTTATTTAGGAAGAAAGTTGATAGAGGGGTCTATAAAGTGGCGGATAACAAAAATTTTACCCCTCCGGTACCTTTTACTGCCCGAGACAAGGAAACGCCGACGTAACCAGTCCAGATAATCAATGACGTTTACCTAAAGTAATCTGGCGTCTGAAAACGTGTTAAACTTATGTTATCAAGACTAGAGTTCATAACCACGGAGTTACTGGCCAAAGGGCCTAAATTTACATTTTTAAATTGATATACCGGACTACATTTACTACAAATAAAGACACAAATATCTGACCTTTCACTTCAATTATTTGCTAATAAAGTAAAGAAAGCCTGTAATGTATCAATTCTGATTGAGCCGAGGTAAACTAAATATTATTTAGGAAAAAAAGTGAGCATCTTTTTTCTTTCTATTTAACTCTCTGCCTAAGTTGTTATAATTCAAATTTTGGTTGCACTTATGTTTGTTGCAGTGTAGCCAAGCTTGGTGCATTTTTCTTCTCTTGCTGCAGCTTGTCCTGACTGGGTTATCCTACATGGGTATGCAGGATAAGGTTTCAATTGTAAACTTTTATTTGACTTGTCACTCATTGATTTCAAGTGGTAGACAAACTAATGAGAGGGCACGATGCATTTCATAAATTATCCACTGCCTCCACTTTTAACATGGCGTCGTTTTCAAATTTATTTCTCCAATAGGACTTCGATTTGGTGGGTACTTGCCCTTTTTAGACATAGAAGAGACTAGTGTAGTTTTCCTCTCTCCTAGGTGGTGGGGGGCAGTTTCATTGATATAGGTCAAAACACCCCCCGAACATAACACCATGGTACATACCTGCAGAAAAACAAAACAAAGGCCTGTGATTAAGAGAGAAGTATTTGCATCCAAGCATATTTGATAATTTCATTACAACATATATATATATATATATATATATATATATATATATATATATATATATATATATATATATATATATATATATATATATATATATATATATATATATATATATATATATATATATATACATGCATTTACATAGAGAGAGAGATGGATTAGTAAATGTTTTGCATAGACTGGCAGGGTACCTAGAGGTCCTAGACAAGGTGAAGCACCAGGTTATTCTTGAGATTAGGTACCTTGCAGCACAGAAATTCCTTTGCCAAGTGTTAGCTAGGGCGCAAGTACTATGGAATACATTTTGTTTGTCTACCATACTTTTGAAGATACTCGACATTAGAATTTTCAGTTGCTTGTACTTTGAATAATCTGGAAACTATTTTTCCAATTGATCTATTACATCATTTTAAGAATATTACTAGTCCCGTGACATACACCAGTGGTGTGTATAAACCGGATTTGCGGTACGTTCAAAAGTAACAGAAGCCGGCAAGGCGTTGTTTGCCTTTTGCCAAGGACACTGATAGTTACGTTGAAATATGTAGGCAAACTTTATGACTTCACTCTTCACTTTTTATGTGAGCAACTTGTTCAAGCTTCCTGTTTTATCATCAATACTAGACTGTGGGGAAAGCATGCATTACAAAGCACATACAGTATTGGAGATTAGGCACTAGTTTGTCAAAATCAGGTCCCAGCTTTCTTTAGAAAAAAAAACAGCTGCAATTAATATTGACTTCTCTTTCGATCCTTCTCTCTGAGAAATGTTCAGCATGATCTCGAGTTTTGCGTGGGCAATCTTTTTTTCTTTAAATTTCACCCTCATTTCTGATTTTGCTTGGCTTCCTCAACATAGATCTACACAAACGCTAATTTGCTATAACCATTTTCCATTGATTTTTATTGTGTAAATGCCACATGGTGTAGAATGACCAAATCTGTTTCTTGACCAGTTTTCAGTCTTGGTTTAGGCAATCTTCTTAATCACTTATCCTTGGTACGATTACATGTGGTAATTCAGAGCCATACGCAATAAAGTTGCCCTGTGGTGTATCTAAAGGAGAGTCCATCTATATATTACATTGTTATAAGCCCCCATGGAATTTATTTAAGAAAACATACATATTGGTCCTCATATTTAAAACAGAATATATAACGATCAATCGAAATTGGTTCCTTAGCAGGACAAATGGTTTGTTCTTCTTGCCATGCATGACAGGTTTGTGTGTCTTGCGTTCCCTCTATCTTTTATCCCACATAAGGTTCGGGCCCAAACATTTTCAGGAGTAGTCATGCAAGTGACCATAACCTGTGTGCCACATATCCCAATATAGAAACCCAGGGAGTTGTTTAACAGATGGAAAAAGTTGCAAAATATCAGTCTGTGTAAGCAAGCTAAATGGTTGCAAAATATTCTAAAAATAGCCAGTATGTGGTTTCTGTACTGGCTGTAGAGTAAAGGAAAATATGTAGTGCGTCCCAGATGACAGGATCTCCTGGTTGACTTATGGGACTGAAGTAGCTGCGAATGATTGTCTGTTAGAATACATCCAAGATCGCGCGCATTCCACATGTGTTGAAAACTGCCAAAAACTTTATGAAACCACAGGGATTACCTTATATGCAAGTGAACTGGAAGGACGAATTGTTAGTCAGCAAACATTGACAGTCATACAACAGCAACACTCTCTTTGATTAGTGAGCTTCTCTTGTGAACCATTAAACATAATCATATGAGCCTTGACTTACTTATTTATTTTCAACAGAAACTTTGTATGAGCAATCCTGTCATCTCCAAAAAAAAGCTGACAGGGAAAACTTCATTAAATGTCTCAAACACTGATATAACTAATTAATAAAGTATATCTGGTTCTACTGCACAAGAACTGTTTCCAATTCAAGGGGTTTCACGGTAGACCACACAGATCAGTGCTTCATAAAGGATGACATTGAAACTGAAAGTGCCAGGGACATTATTTTCGTTGATATGATCAAATTTATCAACAGTTCGCAACCTGATGTTGTCTCAGGGAGCTAGATTTATGGTTTTTGCTTTTTGTAAGGAATACATTATTGATTGTATAATTTATAGCTATGAAACAGAACTCTTTTTTTTATAATCCAAAGGTAACACTGATAAAATGTGATACAAAGCGTTTTTGTTCTAGTTGCTTGAACGTCGGGGACCAATGTCTACAACAGCAAATTTAAATTTAATGATGGTTAACACCAACTGGGGGGGGGGGGGGGGTAGTAGTGTCAAGCAAACATATAAGAATTCTAGCGTGGTAGTTTCAAGCAAATATGCATGAATTCTGAACAAACGAAAATGTAAAAATTATAATGACAGGCACTATTTGCTTAAGATGCACAGGTAAAGAAAATGTGTCCTTGGGTGCTGGCAGACAGCAAGCGCCATCAAGACATGTGAAGATTCTTTTATTGGGTCAGCAGGAATGTAGGTCTGCAATGTTGTAGTTAACTATGAGTAATAATTTTCTAAATCTGAATAAGATGAATAATTTTTCAGGTACAGCAATAAACGATAAAAAATAATGAATTAAAAATTGCGCAAAGTGTGTGTTTCCTTTATTTTTCACTTTGAAATGCATGCTATTCTAAGGAACAAGTCTTGGAGAAAGTCATTTTCTTTAAATTATTCGTTTCAACACACCATTAATTGACATCAGTCAGCATGATTGCATCAACTGAATGGAGGTGAGTGAATACCTACACGCATTAATCTCTTATTTGATTTGTTATAGTAGTTGATTTCTTCCCTTGCTGCCATCACCAAGGGATGCTCCAAGTAGTGCATGTCCCAACAACGCAACTGTGTGTATTGCAGGCTGTGACACTTTTTAAGAAGGCCATTGTGGCTCGTCAGAGCCTTCCGTCAACTTCTGCCAACCCCCCCTTCTCTCTCTCTCGCTCTTTCTCTCTCTCCTTCTCTCTCTATCTCTCTCTCTCTGTCTGTCTCTCTCAGGCGGGCAGGGGGGAGGAAAGGTGACATGGACCTTCCCTTTCTGGACATGGGCCACAGTAGTTTTAAGCAATTGCAAATGGCAATGTTTATTTCAACCCCCTTTAGTACGCCATTTGATTCAGAAAGACCCCCTATGTATGGATTAATGTTAGAAATGTTTGTACTAAACAAAAACGTGGAGAGCATCATGAAATCATCGACAATCATTGCAAATGCTAATTTCTTAGTGTTCTTGTAACATTTTCTGCAGTGTCGAAATCAGCAAACATCATATCGGCAACTTACTGTAAGTTGGATTAATGCATCTTTATGCCTCTGAAACATTTTAGCTGGCATTTTTTTGTTTTGATTAACGTACAGGGCAAATGCCTCTTTTTGCTTGCTTATCAACAAGTCTGTGTAAAGGACATTAAGAATGAAAAAAATAAGATCTCTCCCTATTCGATAGTCTAAGATGTTCATCAGGATTAGAGAGATGACGAACCGAAACGCCTCCACAATTCTTGAGCTCTTATGGAGGACCTGCAACCGGTACAGTAGGCAACCTGCGATGTCTGTGACATACCATGGATTTATTTACCAACCAATGCACCAATCTAAAACAACCTTCCATCAAGCTAAATAAACTGCTAGAGAAGTCTCAAAGCCCCCCCCCCCCCCCCCCCCCCGCTACTCTATCTGTGACCAATTCCTCTGTCACAGATGTGCTAGGTCATAACTGCCAAGCCTACAGGTTGAGTACTTGAGGATTTCTGTGGAACACACTCGTCCATGGTTGCACCAGAACATTCCGTTAAAAGTAGCGGGGGTCAGCGCTTAACTTTAGAAGGACCAATCTGTCCTCAGTCGCCAGGGGTTAATCATGATCCGGCTGCTTCCACGGGGGCTATCCTTCCATAGGAGCCTTGGGAGGATAGGTGGAGGTGGGAAAGTGTAATCCCAAAGGTTGCTCCTGTAGAGGGATACAGCATCCATGACTAGCGCCTGGGGATCCAAAACAGGCGACACACAATCGGAAGTTTTGCGTTTGTACTTGTCATTAAAGTATATCCAGGTTAAAGCAGCAATAGATTGGAGCAATACTGTTGTCCACATACTGAAAATTCCATGAATGCCTTTCCAATATTTACGACAAATATATACCAAATGTCGAATATAAATTAAGAATGAATAAATATAAACCATAGATTTCAGCATGTCTGCTTAAATTTATTAAACATAAACATGAATTTTATATACAATCATTAAATGCTAAAATAGAGAAACGAATATACACTGTGTATTAAAACAAGCTGAATCACCTACTTCGTATTTTTAAATGTAAGACCGAAGTAAGCTCAAAAATAAGCAAACAAAATATATATGCTACAGAACACGTGCATGCACCAATCATAAATCATTAATTTCACAACACGTTACAGAGCAGGAGGTTCCGTCACTAATTTATATGTTGAAACATACCAATCCGGGCTGGGAGAAAGTTGATTGTACAGTAATAAAAATAATAATAATGATAATAATAGAATAAATGAAAAAATCAAAGAACCGTTTACACATACAATTAACCGATCTTTAATTGCCGGTCAAATTCCTGCAGACATCAAACTGGCTAAAAAATTACATTTATTATTAAAGCGGGAGATGCCAAAACATTTTCTAATTATAGGCCTGACTCAGTTTTGCCAATATTTTCAAAATTACTACCAATCTGTAAACGTGTTATAGCTTTGCTTAGTGGAATACATAATAATAATAATAATAATAATAATAATAATAATAATAATAATAATAATAATAATAATAATAATAATAATAATAATAATAATAATAATTTTATTAACCCCCGAACATGGGAGAAATGCAGATTAATACATATTTACATTCACGCGCCCACTCACTAGAAACATCTAGTGAGCAAGTCCGCCAGCACATGCTCCTCTGCCCATGGCTTAATAACATTCTCGTGACAGATCAGATAATTTAAGGAGTCCACCACACCGTCACGCGGACCCCGTGACTTGCGGACAGCCAAGGGACGGGCGAAACTGGTGAATGCGATGCTGACTGGAGTAAGGCAAAAAAAAAAAAAATATATGACTATCAAATGGGTTTAAGGAAGGGTATCCTACTGAATTAGCACTTATCATATTTTTAGATAAGGTCATAAATGCACTTGAAAACAACGAGTTTGTAATCGGAATATATTTGGATCTATCTAGTATTTTCGACACCATAAACCACAAAATTTTGTTCAAAAAATAGAGCATTATGGAATTGGAGGTATTGTGTTAACCTGGTTTAGAACCCACTTATTCATTAGAGATCAGTATGTAGTCTACAATGGAAAATATTCTTTCCATCAAACTGCATTGAAATGCCACGTACCAGAAGGATCTATTGGAGGCCCGAGATTGTTTTAACTTTATGTCAATTATTACTATACCGTATCTGATAAACTATTTTCTCCTTTGTTTGCAAATTGGAACCAATATTAAATGGTAGCACCCACTCAGGTGTACACTAAATGTATCGGCTCTCATTTTCTTATTTATACTGTACATAGTTTAGCATAATAATAATAATAATAATGATAATGATAATGATAATGATAATGATAATGATAATGATAATAATAATAATAATAATAATAATAATAATAATAATAATAATAATAATAATAATAATAATAATAATGGTTATTATTCTAATTGTTACTACTTTCATTTTCTTTGCTATTAATGTTATTTTGTTTGACGTAACTTCTGTTAAAGTGTTGAATGTAAGAAAATATGTACAGTTGCGGAAAAGCACAAAGTCTGTTTAGTATTATGCTTCAATGCTACACATTGGAGCATGTCGCCACACTAGTTCTATATACGGTACCTCTCCAAGTACAAGAGTGTAAGAATAAAACTAAAATCAGAACATCACATGTAGCCAATAGGGAGCTTTCAGTGACATGCCTCTTCACCGCCGCACAAGTCTGTCACAATGGCGTGGTATGATCATGCGTGTTAACACCAAATGTACATAGACACAAAATAAAACCAAACTGCAAATTTGATCTCCTAAACTGAAAGTAGACCTGTTTATCTGTAAGTTTTCTTCTCTGCCGCACACAAAACCTGGTGAACACAGTAAAGTGCTTGACGTTTACATTCTATGATACCTACAGTTGTCAATGCATTTAGGTCATATATGTACACATCCATACATACATACATACATACATACATATGCACATGTATATATATATATATATATATATATATATATATATATATATATATATATATATATATATATATATATATATATATATATATATATATATATATATATATATATATATATATGCTAAAAACTGCATACTTTGCAGACTATGTTCAACTCCATTTGGGTCCGTATAATTGCTGATAAACAGTTCAATTAATCAAGCATGTTATAAGCAGATTTTATTGTGACTAAATACTGCATTTTAATTTTGTATCAGATGAGTCACCCTGATTAGAAACAGACTTTTCTTATCAGAATATTTTGCATACATGAACACAGGGGAGTAATCTATATATCTTCTCTCCATCGAATTTCATTTGAAGGACTCACAGTAGGATTTGCCTAACTTTTATGCATTCTAAAACCATCAAGTTAATAAAATGCTCAATTAATTCACAGCATTGACGTTGACCTGTCCTGCTTAAAAACATTCCCTTTATGTCCGAGAAAATTTAGGAAATCCGAACTCCCCTGAAAATGCAAAGACATCAGTTTTAGATATTGGCAGGTACAAAATATTCCCAAATGAACTAAATTCTTGGTACACATAAATACGCATTGATTGACTTACATATATAGATATTTTTTAATAATACAATTGGTCAACGGGCTATATTAATATTAAAACACATCGTGCATGAGATGACAACACCACACACACAAACACACACACACACACACATACATACATACATACATACATACATACATACATACATACACACATATATATATATATATATATATATATATATATATATATATATATATATATATATATATATATATATATTATGATGTTTTATTTGATTTAGACCTAAGCTAGTCAACAAAATCCTAATTACATGCATGTATATGAAGAAAAGCCCCAAATTTAACAGTGGTAGGGATAAAGATAGACCCATATGATTTAGTAAAGACAAACTGGCTCTACTATGTTGACATCGCCATTAAAAATTAATGCAGAAGACATGACTGAACGGGTGGATTTTGTGGCTCTTGTTGAAGCAGCATGGGATAAACATTCATTTGGAAAGCAGTAAAACTACCATACACCCTATCTTTGTTCTTCCCTATCTAACACCCCCGACGAAACAACTGCCATCTGTGGTCACTTGGTGCTACTGGTTCTTAAAGTGCTCATTTTCAGTGTAATGCAGGCGCATGCACGGAATAAATGTGGTCATACAGTAGTATATAACACTTTTAGGTCTCTCAACTAAACAGCAAACGAGCATGCTTGTCGCTACAATTATGAATGTACTAAGTGCAGAATATTTTGGGATCTAGTAAAATGTTTGGTCTGCCCTGGTAGCCTGTCCAATTCAAAAGTTTTTGTCGAGGTCGAAAACTAGGAATTTTTTTTTTTTTTTTTAAAGCAGGTATTTTCAAAGTTGTTTACAATTACGTTCGCTCAATAGCCAGATATAGAATGCCAGGGTTGTCTGCAACATATATAGATAATAAAAATAAATAATGAAAAAAGGTACGAAGTTTCCGTATGTCCTAAGTTGAACTATGACAGAATTTTTTCAGGATATATGTAATGCCTTTAATTCCTGCTGTATAAAAATGGTTAGCAAAGCAATATACATGTATGTTTTTATATATATATATATATATATATATATATATATATATATATATATATATATATATATATATATATATATATATATATATATATGTATATATATATATATATATATATATATATACATACATACATGCATACATACATACATACATACATACATGTATATATGTATAAAGAATTGGATGGTTGCTTATCAAACTTAAAAAAATATATCTTTAGAAATATGGTTACAAATCCCATAGTACGAATTTCTGTATGGTAAACTTTAAGTTTAAGTTTAAAGTTTCAAAAGCAGTATAAGAACCACAAGAAAGATTTGTGATCACTAACACTGATAAGGCAGGTAACAATTTGGGGATCATCTGAAAAAAAAATATGATCTTAATGTTTTGAAAGATTAACTTGTTTGTACAATATTTCAGGCATAAAAATAAATTACGAGTATTACTTGCACAAACAATCTATTGCTACTTTGATAGATACACATAAAGATGAGATGAAAAGATATTATTTTACCAAAATTCTGAACAGGAGTCCTCCGTACCATTTTTGTTCTGGATACCCAAATCACATAAAACCCCTTTTATTTCCGAGTTTGTATCAAAAGTCAAAGATTTAAAAGCAAACAGTATCCATGTTTTGATATTTCTACAATTTACACAAATCTACTTATAAATAAAATAAAATCTTACCGATTAAATCAGCAAAATGTCTAAACATGATGGTAAAACGTACAGAAAAAGTAATTAATATTCGTAGGAAGCACATTGGTCACATGATACATATTGAAAAAGTAAAGTTAAATCTCACATTGTTGGAACTTTGATAGATGCTTTAAATGTAATTTAGATAATACTTTTCTTCAATGTGGACAATTCGTTTAAAAAAATAAAACGCATACCAATAAGTAGCCGCCGCTCTCCATTACTTGCTAATATATATTTCACCTGGCTTGAATTGAAGTATATGGATAATTTGATGAAAAATATTTTCATTAGGCTACCAAATTACCAAACAATGTAAGGTACATCGATGCCTTTGCTTCTGTAAATGTACAAAATTCTAAAGAAATTGCTAAAGAAATTACTCAAAAGATATCTGTGTGGATGGTAACTATAAAATTGATTTCATGGATATGTTCCCGGACTGGGATATTCGAGTCTCAAATGACAGGTTTTGGCATTAACGCCTTTAACAAAATTGATCAGTTTAACATTGAAGTATTTACATATCCTTTCCCGGAATGTGATATTTCAAAATCTAATGAGCATCATACTTTTTTGGAGATTTGATCGTATTTGTCCTAAATTTCAGGACTTTGCATCCAGAACCAAATTCATTTCCAAGAAACTTGATTTTATTTTTTGACATCATTCTCTTTTAATGTTCATTTTTTCAACACTTTATTCTACCATGTAAGTGTACATTTGCTGAATGTCGAAAAAAAAAACATATTCAGTATGGGCATGGAAAACCATTCCCACTAATCCAAATTATTTACAATAATACCTCTATATTTATTATGGTTAGACAGGGACAGGTCAGCTTATGGTGTCTATATAGTTTGGACTGCAGAAAAGGGTAACGTCAAGCAGGAGGAGGTCTTAGACACTAAGACTCTAATATGTATACATGCAGTGTCAAATTTGTTCAATTATGAGGACATAACTATCCGAAAATAATCCACACTGTCTATTTCATATATGCAACTGTGTTGTGTCTGCATGTTCACATATTGGAGGTGAATCTATGGGGATTAACATAGAGCCCATGCCCTGCTCCTCGAAGGATATAATAGAATATCTGGTAACGTTATGCAATGGGGGTGTTAAGTGCAGTTTACCACCTGTTAAGAGACTGCAGTTGTTTCTCGACGGAGGGATGGTGGGAGTGGAGTGATGTGAAAGGACAGCTGGCACACTCACTGTGTCAAGCAGCACAGGTTTCTTTTGGTGTGTGAAGTGAAAGTGGGAATGATAAAGTTTCCGTGTGAAGGGCCAGTAGATGTGTTCTCTGGTCGTCAGAGCAGTATGTGCATTAACATCAGCTCAAGCTCGGCAGGGGTGCACCAACAATAGATAAGTGAAGGCTTTAATTTGTTAGAATTTTAATAGAATGCTATATTATTGCCAGTTTGCTAAAACACAAAAAATATAGATATCATGTTTGCGATAAGAGAAATAAGTAAAAGAGTGTATATAAAGTCTTTGTATGACGTGGATATTTAAATTTTAAATTCCATTCACACCATGTGCACAATGTGCACATTACCCAGGGGTTCTTTCAGGAATAAACCAAGTGCCTCTCAGTTATATTTTGTGTAGATTTAACCAATATGTTTGCGTCGGTATGAATACGTCCAAAGAATTGCATCATTTTGCGTCAATATGATATCATTATATTTTTTCCTTATGTCAATGAAGAAAGTCCCTTTTGCCATGAACATGACACAATGATACCTATGTGACTACACATGAAATGAAATCAAAAATGATTAGACACTGTGCATGAGCGAACTGATAGACACTTTCCATTTCTCTGCCTTTGTGTTTATGTTGTACGTAACTGGTGTTCATTTTGTAAGCTGCTGTTATAATGAAGCAAAACTCAGTGCACTGGGTAGGTGGGCTTATGCATGGTTTCACGCTACTTGCCATATGCAAGACGTTGTAAATCTGTATCGGTTGGACCTGTTTATCGCCTGGTATGAGTAATACCCTCCCCAAATTTACAAGGACCCACCGTTTGCATATGATAAATTAAAGCTCGTATTGATGTTGGGAATGCTATTCATATATATATATATATATATATATATATATATATATATATATATATATATATATATATATTGTATTTGTGTCTTTTTGTCCAAGACCACTTCCTAGTAGTCATTACCCTATTTCGCAGTCTGAACTCTTCACTCTCCATAAGCTAACCTATCCCTGTCTAACTTATATACATAGAAGTTCTATTGTCCATATTGCACACGTTCCTCTGTAAAATTTTGATATAGGCTGTATTAGCCCAAACATATTAAAGGGTCTTCAGCGGGTAACTACTCAACATGTTTCGGAGCCTTTTACCCGTATATGTCTCTCTGAGTAGCGGCTCCTTGTCTAAGCTAAATATTCAGCAAAAGACAACCCACATAATAATGAATAAATATGAACGTGGCAATTGATGAATTAGCTAAATATGTGAAGTTTTGCTTATAAATGCAGAGCTTCATATCAAAGAAGAATACATGTAGAACAAACCATAATTACCAAATTTTCATAGTACAGGTTCAGATAAGAACAATTTGACCTACTCCTGAACCAATATGTACCCTTTCTAGCTGGACAGCTTATCCTAGTTAAACCATCCGCCAATGTTTAACTGAAGTGGAAACAAGCTGGGGCATTATATTCAGTCCCAGTGATTGTAAAATAAACAGTTGCAGCTAGACCACCTGTACAAACCAAGGGAAATCCTAACAAGGACTGTAACAATGTACATCCTGCACCAGAGATGTAAAACAAACTCCATGATGACACCCACTCCTCAAACAATTAAGCTCTATTTTACTGCCAACCCTGAGTCAATGTGTCAACTTAATGTGTCAGGTTTGTGACACTTGAGAAAATAATGTCAATTTTGAGTATTTTTTTTAAACTGAGTAAATGTGCATTTAGGCATATCAGAAAAGGATGGAAGTCATTAGCTTTTATGCAAAAAACATACTATCAAAAACGATTTTTCTTAACAGGATTTTAAGTACAATTAGGCAAACATGCAACTGTCGTAGGCTGCTTCTTGCTACCTTTAGCCCCTGGGGGTTTACCTAACAGAAAACATGTAAGCCTAAAATGTTTGATCGTGAATATTAAAACAGAAAGATGCCAAAAGTTAAGTAGCAAAACAGTCAAGTCTAAAAACTGTAAATTATTGTGGCTAAACTTTCTAATAATCTTTGGATGTTAATAGTAGAATTATAGGGCAAGTCAGAAAAGAATGAAAGTCTTTTGTATTTATGTCAAAAGAATGCAATGAAAATATTAACCAGATATCAAGTGCAATTAGGCAAGCTTGTAACTATCGTAGGCCGCTTCTTGCTACCTGTAGCACCTGGGGGTTTAACGAACAGAAACAAGCTAGCCTAAAATGTCTGAAAGGTGAACATTTAAACATAATGGTGTCAAAAGATAAAATTAAGTAGCAAAACTGGAAAGTCTAAAATCTCTAAAATTATTGAAGCCAAACTTTCCAACCATCTCAGGATATTTACAGCAAAATTTGTGGAAATATTTGATCAAAAGTACACCTTTGAATCCTCTTTACTCAAGTTTATTGTAAATAAATTTGGTTCTTGATGCAAAGTCCTGAAAATTAGAACAAATACGACCAAATCTCAAAATCTGTGACAAAAATGTATTATATCCAATAGTATCCGAAATATTACTGTCCGGGAAAGGATAATTAACTACTTCAAAGTTAAACTCATCTATTTTGTGATAGACTTCAATACAAAACCTGTCATTAGTGACCTAAATATCCAAGTCCAAAAACACATCTCTGAAACCAACTGAATTGTTACCCTCCAAAGGGATATCTTTTGGGTAAATTTCTTTAGCAATTTCACTGAAATTTTGTACATTTACACAAGCAATGCCATCAATATACCTTGCGTTGTTTGATAATTTTATAGCCATTTGAAAGTCCTTTTTCATCAATTTATCCATATACTTAAATTCAAGCCAGGTTGAATACAAATCTGCCAGTAAAGGGGAGCAGTTGCTGCCCATTGGAATGCGTTTTATTTGATGAAAAACCAATGGTCCGCATTGAACAAAAGTATTATCCAAAAGAATTTTTATAGCATCTATCAAAGTTTCAACAGTGTAAGATTTAACGTTACTTTTTGAATATTTATTGTGTGACCAATATGCTTTCTTTGTATATGAATTGATATTAATGTATGGTTTACCATTATGTTTAAACATTTTGCTTATTAATTCTGAAAGAGAACTTTTGACTTCATGTATGGGTAGATTTGTGTACAGTGTAGAAAAACCAAAACATTTGATATTTTTTGCTTTAACATCTTTGATTTTAGATACAAACTCGAAAGAATTGCTAATACTCCAAAAACAATTTATTTCACAGTTTCTATAAATTGCATTATATATATATATATATATATATATATATATATATATATATATATATATATATATATATATATATATATATATATATATATATATATATTCCTATGACGCAGAAAACCCTTCATGATGATTTAAAAAGCTCTGTGTGTACTGTTTTTAGGACTTTGTAGTGGTACCTGTACCTGAATACCTTCCAGTTAATAGTATTCTGATTTAAGGCAACTCCCTATATATCTTGAGTGATAAAACAAATGGCTTTATTGTTTTGTGGTCAATTCCGATAAAAATTCGACGTGCTCTGAATTGACATAACAGCATTTATTTCATATTTTTGTGCACCCACCGCATGCTACTTTGGGCATGAAAATTAAGTGTTTGAATCCATGTTAGGATTAAATTACATCTTGGTTATTTGGTTTTGTTGGCAATTACATGAATGTGTGCCCTTGATCATCTGCCATCATCCTTTTCCAGGGGCCTAGGTCATCTATACGCATCAACAAATAGGACTCACCAGGCTCCACTTTGCACTCGAGTGACGATAATCGACACTAAGAAATGCAAAGAAACACAGGCCCAGACGACTATGAACCAAATCCTTTTCTTCAGTATTTGGTATGCTCAATTTGATGTGCTTGTGGGACGATATAGCAGAAGAAGTTTTCAGTCTAAGGCACGATGTGACCATCATAACGGTGGGTCATTACAACAGAAGTAAATTGTCAAAATGTCATGTATAGTCTGTATCGCTTACCTACCACGAATAGATTTTTATGCTAGGGTAGCAAAAATTGTTCGGTACAACACAAAAGAAAGAACCCACAGTTAAAGAGGTATTACACCAATGTTGCAAGGAAGAAACCTACAACAGATACCGAGTATGCCTGTGAACATATAGATCAGTTTACATACTATTATTACCATTCGATTGTCCTGAGATAATCGACAACTAAGGAACTGCTCAATGAGAAAGTAGAGGTGGCCTGAAGGTGCTACGACCACCTATGCCCTCGTTTGGGAAAACAGCTCAAAATACTGATATTCACTTCTCTCCACTATGAAGCAAAATGACCAATTTTGGCTATTTGATTGAACATTTGGCATTATTTTCTGAACTTCAAAGTCAATCTTTATGAGACTTGACAGATAGTCAGATATGCCATACATATATATATATATATATATATATATACATCAAACTTGACCTTATTTTGACCTTGAAATGACCTTGAACACCGAAATGTACCTCCAAACAGATTTATATGTCAATTTTTATCTAGATAATGATACATATACTCAAAATGCTTATTTCTAAACAATGAAGTCTGAGGATAAGCATGGACAAATTGGCATATAACTGAGTATTAACTTATATAGGAAATTGTGTGTATAAAAGGTATTTTTCTAATTATTAAAGTATCGAATTGCTTCCTTAAAATACGTCCACCATTGGATGCAGCTAAAAAAGTAGAAGATTTTGAAAAAAAAGAAAAGTTAGCATGAATTTATCTAATTTTAATGAAATTATACCAATTTGAAATCAGATTCCCGTTTTCGGTTTTTCAATTCAAGATGGCCGCCAACAACGGGTCTGGGGCACAAATTTCAAATGGACGTAAATTCTTTAAAGCAAAAAGATTTTTTGATGATCTCTTTAAAAGTATCTACTAAATGAGTGTGATCTTTGTCTTTTGCCTACTTTATATACAGATGTATGCATGCTATGTACAAATGGAATAAAGGATTGCAAAATACCCGTTGTATTTTTTTTTTTTTTTTTCATTTTTGGGCTAATTTTGATTTCATTTTCAAATTGTTTTGTGCAAAATCTTTCACAACTTCTTCCGTTTGATTTTTGCAATATCTTGTTATAAATGTCTCAAAAGGATGGAAATAAGGCCAGAAAGGGCCTATCTAGACCACTTAGATGACCGTCGAGGTCTCTTTAAAGTCATTTCAGAGTCACTGAACACGTCCACAATTTTTGTACTAGTATCATCTATAAACATGCCAAGTTTCAACAAATATAGATTTTTCTACCATCGGTACCCAGCATATCACACAAATATGGCTATTCTTATGCCCACTTTTGGCTTCATTGGCCCCAGTGTTTTTCTTTCTTTTATTTACTTGCATTGCTTCTTGCTATGATTGCATCTTTCACAAACCATGGTGTGGTCAAGAATTCAATTCAATACAAGCATGAGGGGGCGAGAAGCTACATAACAAAATGCATAGTACTTTTCTTAAGATGTGAGCAGAGTGACGGCTGCATTCATTTCAAGGCGGTGTCAACTGAGAAATGATAAAGGAATATGCTGCTCTGTTTGAAAACATGTACTCTGGGAGTCGTGTTTGGACTGGCTTAATGGTCTTTACCTTGTGAATTTTTTACCAAGGTCACTACAGATGCTCATTTTTAAGGATTTCAAAGAGGTGTACCCCAACTCATTATATTGTTTTATCTGTGCTCTGATGAATGGGTATCTGTATTGATTTGTATACACAAAATGATAGAAGGAGAAAAAAATAAGAGAGGGAGAGAGATTCTTCAGGTGAAGGACAAGTAGTGTCTGAATTCTTACGATCGCCCACAAGCTCATTTTTTATAGTGAAATATCTACTATTTTGCCCGTGGGTAACTTACAGGCTAACCTCTTGGGTTAACCATGGGCTACCCAGTTGACCATTTTTGTATGGGCTGCATTAGCTTTGAAAATAGGCCCTGGAGAGAGTGAGAGAAGGAGAGAGAGGGGGAGACGGAGGAAGAAAGACAGAGAGAGAGAGAGAGAGAGAGAGAGAGAGAGAGAGAGAGAGAGGTGCAAGTATAACATCGTTATATGTCTGATAACCCTTGCACAAGATTACTAATCTCCTGGCCAGGGGTAATATGTCATGTCTGCAACACAATTTTGGGACATTGTAAACACATGTGGTGTGCATATGAAATACCATCCAAATTTCTGTTGGAAATTACACTGATTTAAGGTGCACTTTGTATAGACCCATACAATTCGTGAATAAAAGATTGGACAAAAACTTGCATTTCTCTCTCAAATGACTGTGCCATATATTTACACTCACACACACACACACACACACACACACACACACACACACGTATGTGTATGTGTATGTGAGTGACTGTCTGCTTGTGCAATTTGGGTTTTGATGATGACCATGAAAATAAATGCCTTTATCGTTCTGAGGAGAAAACACGTGATGCATTATGTTAAATAAAAATTTTAAAAAATTGAGGCCTTGTAAATGCCCATAATTGTAGCAAAGTATGTCATGGAAGCCAAACATGTGTACATATGTGATAGAATATACATATATGTGCTTGAGTGTGTTGCTTGGTCCAATGATATTTCATTTTTTGTGCGCTGCTTTCCGAGATGATCACACCTTTACGAAACTAGGGGGTGTCTCAAAAATACAATTCTTTCAAGTGTAAGAAGTTGAGCTGCAACATAACATTTTGCACAATAATTTACTTAAGATGTGTGCAAAAAGACAGTTGTGTTCATTTGAAGGCAGTGTCAAATGAAATATGATCAGAGAATATGCTGCTCTGTTTACAGGCATGTACCTTGGGAAGTGTATCCCACCTTATTAATTTTAGTGTACGCTGGTGAACGAGCATCTTCATTTAGTTGGTTACACAGAATAAACGGATTTTCTAGAACTTCATCAGTTGACACTCCAAGTTGTCATAGTGGAAATGTCCACACCATACAACCAATTAGGTCTTTTGCATATGACGACGAAATCCTATAAGTGGTTGGTTTGTTTTTTAAGGTTCGCCGACGGTTGTTTGTGCGCCTTACTAGCGTTTGGATATCTAACTGCCATTAATATTATTACCCAGCAAAACTTTGATTTTGCTAACTTAAATTTTAAAGTGAGAGAACAAAACAGCTTTACAGATAACATTTATTTAAATACTGACACAGTGCTCCTGAATTTTTTTAAATATATTCAATTTCTAATGATTTGGCTTCATAGGAAACTGAAACAAATGGAAAGAAGTAATTTTCATTTCTGTATATAATGATTTATAATGACAACAATACATTAAAGCTTAAATTATCAGTCAAACGTGGTGAGCTTACATTGGAATTAGCACATATATCTGACACGGGAAGAAATATTCCACTTGGTCCAGCATATGGTGTTTACTTGTAAAGGTTAAGTGCCTTTGCAAAAATTTGCACCTAAGTTGAAAAGTGCTAGCATAGGATCGATTTCAGCTGCTAGAAATATTTGCCGATAGCTGCCTAATGTGAAAAGAGCGTTAGTTCTCTATAAACTGTATTCGATATAGTTTTGCTTATATGCGAAGGATAATAATGTTGCTGGTATATCTACCTTCAACTTATGAATGTGTACTTTGCTAGTTGGATGGCTGAGGATTCTGACAATGCATGGTTTTTGTTTGCTGGCAATTTCGGTGCAGTTTCTCTGTCATTGTTGAAAACTGTTGCCCGCTTCTATTTTTCATTACAATTGTTATTTATGTCATCAGTACGAAATTGTATCAGCTTTAGTTACTAAAAGAATGTGTGTTTCTTGGTAGATATTCAAATTGTGTAATATTTGGTGATGTTTATGATAATTGGCTTGTCAAGTTTTGAATGGCTTTCACACTGGACTATTATAGTCATAATGACACGTCATGGTCCTATACTACCGTTTAGCTAAATGCCTTTACACATAAATAAAACCAACATGGTCGATGGAAATGTAAATGATTATGTCAGAAGTAGGATGAATTATGTACTTTCACTCTGGTGTAAGGTGTGTACAGTCTACAGAATTTTCTCAGTATACTTCTTTATCCCAACAGGCCTAAAGTGAACCACTTGAAATAGATATTGTTTCACAATGTTACCTACACCACCGTCAGACAAAATTTTAATATTTCGTCTCTGTTGTATTTTAGGTTAAAAAGTAGAAATAAATTTAAAGGAACTTAGCCACTTACTTTTACCCTGCCATGCTCTCTTCAACCTTCAAAACAGATTTCATTGAATCTGTTTAATCATGGAATGCAAATGGAGGAGAGTTCCTCATACGACCACTTTTAATGTTCATTGAGAATGCCTTATCACATAAAGCTGACAGCAAATGAATATATTCACGTGGCATTTTAGATGTAATATGCAAACATTTAATTTGAACTCTCATATGCCACCAATTTCCATAACAAGTGCCTGGTTTGTATGCTGACTGCAACACATATACTGACTTGCCTGGATCATACAAGGTTTTTTTTATTGTCTGTAATGTTGTTATGCGTTATATTGTATTACATATGAGCTAATATATGTATAATTAAATCAATACAGAAAAAATACGATCCCTTGGCTACATTGTGATGCACCTCATGACAAAGGCCATGGCAATGTGGATATGGAAAATAATAATTTCAATGCACTTTTTAAACTCGTAGTATAAATAGTTTTAAGCCATCGCAATGAGGTTTCTAATTCCGATCCTTTCTTGTACAATAAGAACAGCCATTATATGCTACTGTACAAAACACAACATTTGGGGTAACGATGGTATAAATATGTATATGGGACAACTAACCAATATTTTTATCCAAACAAAATGTGAATTACAAAAGCAATGTTGGCTAAGATATAACTGATGTAACATTATGTGTGACCTAATTAGGTTTGATGGCATTTTAGCATTTCAACCGACCTTCATAGTCTGGTTGGGTAGTAAGGATGTTGCAGCACCTGCTATTGGAAGATAGACAAACTATTTCTTCATATTATTTGCTATCGCGTGATCGTTATTTTTATCATGAAAATAATCATGGGTTATTCGTACGCACCTTGCTTCCCGTAAGACTAATAAGTAATTGTCAGATGCAAATAGTCATTTTTTATGAAGAAGAATACACAATTGGTCATCAACTTTGCTACTCAGACTCAACACCAAATTATTGTTTACACCACCAAGCATTATATACATACAGATATTGTTGTTTTCTACATATGTGTCTGCTGGTGGTTCGCATTTAAATGGTTGCTTTCGATTGTCATCAACACTGAATTCGTTCTTGTGTAGCAATGATGTCGAAGCAGCCAATCATTTGATGCTAAGCGCAAACTGCTCCAAATGTCCAAACATACTCCATACATATATCTTCTGTTGATGCAGAGCATCTTTAGTAAAAAAAAATGACTTTTTGTAACTGTTTTGTTTGGGAGAAAATAATAAAAAACGATGTGCTGTGAACTAACATAACGATACTACATTCATATTCTTTGTAGACCTAGTGTCTACTATTTACGGCATGTAAACGAAGTGTGTGATCCATGTTAGGATTAAATTAGATCCTGGTGACTTGGTTTTGTTGACAATAACATGAACTCGGCCCTTGATTATCTGTCATTATTTATCCATAGGTACAAGGTCATGTATATGCCAGAAAAAAGAATAGGACCCACCAGGCACCATTGCCGTGTCAAGTGACCTTAGCCAACACACATACGCGCACGCAGACAGAAACATAGGCAAACACACACACACACACACAGACAGACAGACAGACAGACAGACAGACAGACAGACAGACAGATAGATAGATAGATAGATAGATAGATAGATAGATAGATAGATAGATAGATAGATAGGAGAGAGAGAGAGAGAGAGAGAGAGAGGGAGCAGCCACATGTCCCTTAGGGTCTTTATTATTACTATTTTTTTAATTTTTTGCCCTTTTTTTGTATATTCATGCATGTACACTTACATGTTATGAGCTACTACTTTCATGCTTGACACAGCAATTGTGGGGAAGTCATTAGAAGCTTTCGATACGTCTCAAATGTGTTATATTTAATTTGAAGCTTATTATATCAAGATAGTATATATTAAGCGCTTAAGCACTAACTTAGTCTGCTGCAGCATTAATATATTTGGTGATAAGATTGTCTAAACTGTTGTCGTATTTACGGATATAAAATAAAGGGATTGGTTTTCACAATGCCTCACAATTCTTCCAAGAATCGAAGCCAGTTACTTTTATTAATATGCCTTGCATTATGAGTAAAACCTGCGTCAACGCTGTTCTGCGACGTTTGAATAGTGGTGTAATACTAGCTGGATTGGCACTGACAAGTTTATCTGTAGCCCCTGATTGATTCCTGGTGGTTAGCAGTGTGATAACATTTTGATTCCACAAAAATTTACATACAAAACCATTGGAAAGTTTCAAACGCAAAACGTGACCTCTATGAACTAAGCCATTCGTTCCAACATTCACCATTCCTTGTGCATTTTCTTTTGAACTTTTAACAGCATTAGGACAAACACATACCAAAGGCGTCATGCAAAGTGATGATGGTCATTATCTCTTGATTCGGTGATGTGTTAGCACTTCGGTTACTCCTGACTAAATTTCACAGTCACCCGAGCATGCCATGGTGAGAGATATGTACACTTGTCACTAGGAATGACAGATTTCTCAACATGTTTTAGTGATTTCTGCCCAGGTTGGATGAATGACTTCAGCCAATCACCAAAATATTCTGTTTGCTCTTTGTTTATTACATCCATGAATGTAATACATGTTGAATCATATTAGAAATATATCCACGTATTCTTTTGTGTGCTCAGGTTGCCTGGTACCTTATCTTTTGCATTGAAAACATCTGCCAACGCTGATGCTGAAATGTACGATTAAATGTTGGGAGACGCGATTTCATGATTGGATTGAGCGCATTAGGACCTATTAAAGACCTATTCTATTTTCGATTATTTTAAGTGATTATGGAAAACGTTCAGAAAGGAAGGACAGGAATATCGTGAAGCTCGTTTAATTGAAAATCAATTCGTTCCTTACCTGTTCTAAGACAGGTAGGAGATATTCTGATTCATTTGAATTGAGTAACTGTAATCAGGATTCTTTGAATGGTGATGGCATGTTGAAGTTTTCTCAGTACAATATTTGATCTGGTAGTGTTGAAGTGGGATTCTATTTTGTCACATCATTATCTTTGAAAACTGGTACCTGTAGTTTTTCTTGGCGCCCTTGTGTTTTCCAATGATTGGTTAGATTTTCATAATATTTCCTGCATCAATATAATCACCGCAGGTCTTTCAAATGTTATGCAAATGATATTTTTCGTATTCTAATCACATTTCTTCAATACTATAGCTTACTATTGCAGTGAGTGGGGCATTATTTGAGCACGCATATTCAGTTTACTCAATACGGAGGTGAATTGCTTCCTTGTAATGATTTGCTGCTGGAGTATGCTTTTGAAAACTATTCTGCACCCTTTACTCCCAGCTACACCAATTGACCACTGAAGTTCTAATTTTTAGCTACTGCGATACTGTTAAACCAGAAAGTTGCTGAGGAAGATTATTTCCGTCTGTTTAATCCAATTTAAGGTTGGTACAGTCTGCATAGGTTTCTAATTAATTATTTATCCCAGCACGCAATAGTGAACCACTTGACATAGATATTGCTTGTTATTACTACGAACACCACCATCAGATTAATTTCAATATTTCATGTGTGTTATATTTTAGGCTGGGGAGGAAAAATGAATTTAAACGGTATTTGGACACTTACTTTTACCTTGTCATGTTCTCTGCAACCTTCAAAATAGATTTTATTGAATCTAATTGATTCCATAAAGTACAAAATCCTGTATATTACATCAAATGGCCACTTAAAATGGATATTATGTGTAGCGGAATAACGCTTACTGTTAGCATCAGCAATTGAATATGTGTCAGACACATCAACGTGGAACTTCATGGCAAGTAAGGCATTTGAGATGAGGGGAGTAACATCATTGATGTCAAGTTTTGCGGGTGGTCTAATATTTACAGTGTGTTCAACCTGAAAAATGTGGTTAAAAATTCATTGCAGATGTGCTGCATTTTGTAAGATGGCTCTGAACACAGATTTCAGCTTCTTCACTGCACGCTCCTAAATTGCACCAAAATGAGGAGGGATAGATGACCATTGAATCGACAAGGGAGTGAAACAATGTATTAGAATTCCATTGGAGCTGAAAAGAAATGCTTTGCATAATTCCTGTTCCTCTTACTTAGATTCCCGGCATTGTCGCAAAAGATTTCTTTACACAGCCTCTGCGTGCTATGAAACACCTAAAAGTGCACAAGAAACTTTCACAGTCCAATGTATGTAACATTTCAATGTGTATGGCACGACTTGTCATGCATATAAACAGTAGCCCATAGCGTTTCCTGACAGAGCGATTGAATTTTGATATGAGCTGAAAGCATCAGAGCCTACATATGTGAATGGTGGCAAGGCTGGTTCAAGTCGCTCCTTAGGCAAATCTGCCATAACTTGATAAGTAGGCTTTACATGCATTTTCGTACATGTTATTCATTCAAAGATGACTCTCAGTGTAATGCGCTTGGCTTTTGTTATCCAGTACTTTTCCCGCATTACGCTCAATATCTATCAACGCCCAGTTTGGTTATACATGGTAATGCCTAACTATCGCTGATGCTATTGTATGCTTGTATGATAACAAAATGGGGTGGTGACCAGGTCTCCCTCCTACTCTAAGCAACCCTTGACTATCCAAGAGGGAACTTAAGCGCAGATCAAAGCTCGGCGTGACCAGAGGTTTGCCTGTTCTGAGGTGCTCTCTTTTCCATAGCCAACATTTTGTGCATGCCTGCCAAGAATATCATAAACCACATCAAACTCTGACGTCGTGAGACGACCTTGCGCGCGTACACGCTAAGCTTTAAACAAAGCAAATTTGCATAAACAAGCAATGCTTTTGATGACTTTATTGAATGATGCATAATATTCAGAGATGCGTTGGACCCAAGAACTGGACGTGTCAGTGATATGTGACGTCTTATTGTTCAGTTCAGGATCACCGTTAGCGATCACAAATTGCTTTCTTGGTTGCCGGCGCCAAAAACATGTGTGTTCCTATAACCAAGCAGACCCTCTATTCCAAAATTAAATATACAATTTAGCAGCACAAACTGCCGCATGTAACTCATGTCTTATAGTTTGAGTTTCGTTGACAGGCGAGACGTGCGCTTTGCTAACAAGGAGCTCACACGATATATCTCCTGTCATGTTAACGTACCTGAAATATGCGCACGCGCCATACGTTCGCTCTCCTGCGTCGTCAAAAATATGAATTTTACAACAACCATCTTTGGTCTAAACATATTTTATTGAAAAATGGGAATCAGGCCATAGCCCTATGTTAATCCCCCTTACTCATGGAGAAGAGTGTTTAGACACTGCACAACAAGGAAGACTATGCACTTGCTGTACACAATTGTAAGAAATGAACAAATACATGATAAGACAGATAGAGTGGCACTGCCAAACAGCTTGAAGATGTGAACCAGTATAAGACTCCACAGGCAGCAAAAGGTCTGGGGAAATTATTCACACTATATTTTGATTCAGATATTAGAAATAATAACTGCTTTATTTAAATACATAGATGTATTGCTATACCAACTTTCTTGCCACTGCCCAAGTCTACCTGTTGCATTTATATACTGTTGGACAGCCTTAAAATGATATCATTTTCGATAGGAGAGCAATTTATGGAGCCATGAAAAATATGTCTGGATTGTGAATGGCGCTAATTTAATAACTGTGCTTTGTAATATATCTCTATCTAATCTGTATTTGTTACACTCACAAAGACAATGAACAGAAATTTCGTTTGCATTGCCACAGGCACACTCAGGGGATTCCGACCACCGTTTCATATAAAAGTCTCTATGTAGATTGCTGCATTTCATTCGTAGCCAAACATGAATAACGGCTAGTCGACGATCACCAACATATAAAAGCTTGCTTTTTTACAAACATTACCGATACGGTTATGACTCCCTGAAATCATGAACAGACTGTTGTT
Organism: Hermodice carunculata; assembly: GCA_964020975.1. Lineage (NCBI taxonomy): Eukaryota > Metazoa > Annelida > Polychaeta > Eunicida > Amphinomidae > Hermodice > Hermodice carunculata. Next base: position 352,432 of record CAXHWN010000490.1, read on the forward strand.
CTCTCAGTAGTTTCCTTTAATTTCAAATCGTCACGGTCTATCTGTAAAATATATATTTGAAAGTATTTATTATTGATGCTGAATACGCCATCAATCCATCTAAATTTTAATTTAGAACATTAATCGATATCTTTTCTCTTTAGATAGCTTTCCCAAAACCTTACACTCGTAGTATAATTGATAAAACTTACCAACACAGGTGCACGATTAGTACCTACTGGAAAACTAATGCTCTATCACAAGACGGAATATTTTAATTTGACGTTTGATTTACTAACAAAGAACTTCCAAAACTACACAAACTGTTCATATTCAACTGCGCACTGTCCATCCCACACATCGCTATCAAAACATGACCTTTATAAGATAAAGTTATCTATATAAGATATGATCGTTCATTATTTTCCTCATATGTATTACAAATGCGTACCTTGATACATTATTTTAGATCTGAATGAGGAATAGTTGTGTATACACTTTTGTGAAGAAACTTTGCCTTTGCGATGCCCCAATATATATACTTTATGCACTACTTTATTGGATTGAATTCCCTGTCATATGGTGCCCACTCTCCGTGAGCATCACCCTTTCCGTCGCAGTTTGATCACTTTGGTCTGCGACGTCACGGAAAGGAGCTTCTACACTTACTGTGATTACAAACATTGACTCGTAGCAGTGAATGTCAGTGTGCTTATATGTTTTACTGTATTAAAATAGGGATGCAGACAGGAAAAGGTTTCCGCTTGTCCATTTGGAACTCATCCACTGTGCTGAACCCGAGTTGGAAGGAGTTTAGGGCTTCGCAAAGCTGGTATTTGCCAGTGCAGTTGGAACTGAGTCTATGCCCAGCACTGGTCACGCCGTAGCTGCCACGGGAGATCACTGCTTGGGAAGTTTAGATGGTAAGGTTTGTTTTTAGAAAGTCACGGTGCAAAAATTTCTATATAGGTGACTGGTTGAAATTAATGGCCACTAATTTTGTGCAATTGCCGATATGTAATATCGGCATTATAAGCTGACAAGACAGCCCAAATATAAACTCAAAACCAATTGAACTTAAAATCATAGGCCTACGTGGAGCAGGCGTTTAGTTCTTTACAATATAGTGATTCATAACTGGACCGTGGATACATCAAGGTTAAGAGTTGCATTGAAAAACATCTGCAAGGCCGGTGCATGCATATACGGATAAATAATGACAGCTGTAGCATGCCACAAACTTCAGAAGATAGGTGAATACTGCACACGTGACAACCCTCTGATTACACATAAGCCCACAGCGTGAGGTGCCACTGCTTTGCCAGTCTTAGCGTGCCACATATACTACATACAGGCAACTATGCAAGATGACCTGTCTTCTTGGTTTGCACATATTTTTCTTGAAAAAAGAAAAAAAAATCATGAACAAGTTTTAGCCTATAAGTATCTTTTTCGCATATAGAACATGGGGAATAAAGTATTGTGCTACAAAAATAGGGTTGACGTCCATATAAGAAGACGAAAATTGCACCAAAGACAGCCTATGACTGATAGAATACACAGCCTGCTTTCTTATTATAGTCACCCGTGCCTAACCCCAGTAAGGCTGAATTTCTCCGTTTTTCTCTATTCCCAACTCTGCATCTTCTCCGTTGTCCTCAATAAGTTCCTTTGTGGAAACGGAACAGCAAAGGGCAAGATCCAGCTCACTCTCTGCGTCAATACCACTGATGCTTTGGCTTTTGCTGTTCCCCAATGTATCACATAGACAATAGTCCATGACATCACGATTTAGAGCCCGATTGATGGCCGCAAAAGGCGCGAACTTGTCAACTTCGGGCTTGTCATGGGCAGTAAAATTGTTTTGAAAATAGATATAGTTCTCTGTGCGAATGTGGTAGACTTTCTTCACGGAAATGCTATAATACTCTAAGTCTTTCACTTTGAACAAGATTTTTTTTTTCTTTTTGAGTTTGGAACCTTTATGCCAGAAACTACTTTAACCTGAACATGTTGCTATTGTTTCGTGTTTGATAGACAATGAACACTATTGTATATGCAAAGGACATTGCGTCAAATTGATTTTAGAGGAAGAGCAAAGAGCCATGTTCTCATTTTTGAGCAACCACATTACTAGGCAGGAGAAACGTCATGTGCAAAAATTGAAGCTTGTAGTTACATAGCATGTCACCTGTATGTTTCAATTTGCAAAATGATGGCAAATGCTGAAGCAGTGCTACACAATCATGAAGAATTATATCTCAATTTTAAAATATTTGACAGCAAAAGCACCACCAGTCAATACCTGATATCTTGCACAACATGGAATGGATTCAATTGGGTCTCGCTGCATTTATATTCATTTGGGTGACCACGCCAGGAATTTTATCTATGATAAAAAAAATGGTATCCGATGTTATGTCATCCTATTTTCACTAAAATTTTAAGCTTTACGTCAGATCTCTTACAATGCTACACGTTTTGATTATAAAGTCAATTGACAATATGTTGCTTACTATATCTTCATGCGTGCACTCGTTGGAGAGTGTTTCATCAAATATGTATATATATATTGAGGGATGTGGGGGTGCACATGGTATGATAATTTGTAGCTAAGCACAGAAGTGTCTGGCACAGAAACAAAGTGTCACAAACTTATTCTGGGAATCCATTTGAATTTCTATTAGTGGTCATTAGCTGTATTTTATTTACAATGTGTATTTGATGTTATTCGCAATTTAGCCATAACGCCGGAATATGGAGTTTTTTAAATACAAGGACCGCTTTTCAGAATCATTCCAACCAAAAAGATATGTTCTTGCATGAACAGTCCCATGGTCCTGAGTTGTCTGGTAGGTACTTAACCGAATGTGATCCCATCAAGGAACCTAACAGCGGGCATATGGAGGAGATGGGGCTGTGTTTGCTCACTTCTATTGTGAATCATTAGTATTAGCATATCGGCTAGGCTTACTTTTTTGTTTCGAACAGAAACTTTCCAGAATAAACCCTGTCACTTCACAGAAAATCAGGAGTTTCTTTGAATAAAAAGTGGAACCCGGGCTTGCAGCCTGGTATAGTCTCTGTGAGTCAGATTTCAGGGGTGCTATTTTTATCCTTTCCTTTTTGCAACAATCAGTAAGGTAATATAATTTTTATGACTATGAAACATAAAGTTTTAAAATATCCAAAGGTGACGCTGTTCAAATATACCATAAAGAGCTTCTTATATAATTGCTTGATCTTCTGGGACCAATATATTTAACTGGAAACAAGCATTGAGCATTGAATGATACTTGGCACTAAGCAGCAGGGTTTGTGTCAACCATGTTTAAATCATAGTGTACCACGCTTTGATAATGGTAATTTAGGCGGGAAATATCCAATGAGATTAACACATTTTCAGTATGCCGACAGGTAAGGACGCTTCTTGTGTAAGTCATGAAAAAGTATGGACAAATTGCCTGTGCAAAGAACTGCAGCTAGTCTTTTCAGTGAGTTTAAACAGGCATGTTGACAAAGTATTAAGTTCCGAAAACATATTTAATGTTGAATCTGATATTTTGCCAGTCCTCAGATTATATAGGTCAGCGAGTGGCAAGGTCCCCATGAATTCATAAAGAAGCACTACCATCTGAGATTCATCAGCTTCATAAAATTTCGCAACTGAATGGTCACCTGTATTCGAGCAATGGGCCATGTAGTGCCTCCGGTCACTTTTTAAGTTTGGATCCCCACAGAAATTCACTGCCGTAAATTTTCCATTACGTGCTTAATACATGTGAAGTTTAGGATCAAGTCTCAAATATTCTACACACTTTGAGAAACGGAAAGAGACCTAGACGGCTCGAAAGTTTGTGAAGAACAGTTCGGCAACATGATTTCGCCATTTTGTCCAACTTTTCTAAAATTAGTAATTATTTGTCTTTTGCTAATGTTTAAAATCCTAACGCATGCACCCGAATAATACAGGTTGTCACAGTAGTGCCTGTGGTGTGTTTGTATAATTTGCATCTAACTTATTCAGCCAGTTACCTTGCATATGATCTAAACAGCAAGAAACGACCATCGCAGCACGGACCTAATTATATTCTACCACTTATGTGCAATGAAAGTTACAGCAAGTTTTGCAAGCTGTTGGGTTCATTTCACTTTTTTATTGTATATGTAATTTACCTTTGCACTTGCATCATGGAACTCACAGAAAACGAGGAGCAAGGAAGCACAATTGACAACATCATAATTCAAACGTTTGTAAGTTTCATAGGGAAGTCAATGCTTCTTCCAAATGAATATTTTAATGAAACAGTGCATGATCTGCCACTCATATATACCAATATAGGGTTCTTTCCAGTAATTTCAAAGCCCCCCCCCCCCCAAAAAAAATTATAAAATAAAATAAAAAATGTCGGTTGGCACTGAAAGGGTTAACCTGTTTTGAAACGGCTGTTCTGGTAGATGCGCGCACCCCTACCCACTTGGACGAACATCGCTGCCCAAAGCCTCTGACAATAACTCCACTCTCTTGTAGTGTTTAAAGTGGAATTCATTGACATCGGCAAATTATTCTCAGCACTTTGCCTCAATCAGCGATTTCGCAGGTTACACAAAGGAAAGAAAGTGCGTGATGACCAGATGTCATTACCAAAGAATATTGAAGTTTTTACCTCCTTTTCACAACAGTACGAAATTGCGTATGCTTCAGTCACTCTACCTGAGGAACAGATCCTCTTGTATCCGGTATCGATTCAATTACAGTAGTACAGTTTGAAGCTCTTGACATTCGTTTTTAGTCTTGACACGGAGAAGGTTTTAGATGCCCTGACGGCATTAGTACGAAACATGCGAAAGAATCAGTGTCTTCCATTTCTTTTTCAGCAACAAACGTATTTTACTTTTCGCTTGAAGACAACACATTTCCTGCGGCGTGAAAAAGAGCAAAAGATACTCCACTTCATACAAAAGGTCCAGAGAAGTTATGTAATAATCATTAGCCTCTGTCTCTTTTTAGTTTATTGCAAAGCATTTAAAAAAATAGTGTATAAAAATGTATCTAACATTTTTATAACAAATTATCTATTTGTTATCACCAATCCGGGTTTATTCCCAGCGATTCCACCATTAAACTGTTGCTTTTCTTAGATCATGAACTCTGTCATGCAATCACACAAACGCCACCTATTGCTTAGTTGTCCGGTACTCTCTTGTATTAGTGGTACATGTTGATATCATCTTTATATCTGTTTGAAACATTTATATCTATGAACATATCAATCATTTAACACCTCTTTAGTAACAAGATTTTTTAATTTGGATGAAAATTGTGACATATTTGTATGTCCAAACTTACTGTTCTTTGTTCCTTGAAGTAAAAGAGGTCTGTAACATTTTTTAGATAAATGCAAAACATTTGACAAGGTTTCGAATTTTGGTTTATTATTCAAGTTGGGGAAAGTTGGTATTTCTGGAGAATGCATGGACTGGTTCTCTGACTATCTTTACAACCGGTATTAACGTGTTTTATACAGAGACACTTTTCTTGCTGATGGAAAATGGTACTGGTGTACCCTGGGGTTCAGTGTTGGGGTCAATTAGTATGTTTTTCATTCCCTTAATAGATATCGTTGATATTGTGCGATCAAACATAAAAATCATTGCTGCAGATACCTATCCCTATTCGATAATTGACAATCCTGCAACTGCTGCCAATATTATAACCTCAACCCTTTCTGATATAGAGCAGTGGTCTGACAATTGGCTTGTTACCTTTAAAGCTCAGAAAACTTATTCCATGGTTATTTCGCAGAAAAACAGTCCACCTGATCACCCTCTCATTATTTTCCACACACATCCTTCATTACAGGTTGATCGAAATAATCATCTTTGTATTAAAGTACGTTCGGATTTATGTTGGTCTGTTTATATAACGGAAATTGTGAAAACCGGTAAGTCAAATAAGCTGATCAATATCATGAAGAGTTTAAATTTAATCCTAGATAGAAAAACCTTATAAATTGTATATCTTTCCTTTAATAGACTGATACGTCAGTACTATAGTCGTTGGGCAGTAGCTGTTCAGTGTCAGATGAGAATAAATTAGAAACTGTTCAATTAAATGATGTTCTAATTATAAGTGGTACGATGCCAAGAACCAGAAAAGCTAAGCTATAGGAGCACTTTGGGTAGAAAACTTTGGCCAAACCTAGGGAAATATCTAAATGAGTGCTAATGTATAGCTTGTACCCGAATCATTACGTGTAATTCTCACAACTACAAGCTTTGATATACAAGCCTAGAATCATCTGCCACAATTTGGCCTGCCTCGTTTTAGAGTGCAGCCAGACACTTTTGAGGGATCGTTACTCAGTCGAATAGGATTCCTTTCAAATATGGATCCAGGTTTTTAGGTTTTTAGGCGGTTTTTTTCAGCATACTAGACAGGTTAGTGTGTCATACGTGATGATGTAGCAACTATTTCTGCACCGATTTTTCCTGACACCATAAACTGGACCCCAAGTTCATGTTACACACATTTCTTTCTATGGGCTCAGGGAGTCAGATATCATTTATCGATCCCTTTGTGTTTGATAATTGGAAATTGAGAATATGTTAACCGTGCATTTTCTGTATATAAAACTGGAATCGTTCTTAATTTTTAAATATACAAGTAGCAGCATCTCATATGAATTAATTTTCATGTAGTTTCTTATACTTCCGGGGCCGGTTTCAATCATCCAAGTCGAAGTTCCTATTCATCCACGCATGTTTACATTGAAACATGTATTGCAGATGCTTTATAATATTTTTTACCGAAATTGTCTGTAAATTTTGCTCATTCATGCTAAAAGAGTAGGTTTATATTTCTCCTGTAAATTTTGGAAACCGGATTTATTTACTTTTTGGCGGTACGTAGGGACTGTAATTATCTTTACAGGAAGTATAGACACGTGTGTTGATAAAGGGAACTGAGCTATTTACTGGACTGCAGATTCCCAGGAGTTTGCAAAACACATATAATGAATAATACCACGTTTCTCAGATAGATGTGTTACAGAGAAAGATGGAAAAGTGTGTGATCCGAATGAATACCTGGCGCCATGCTACTACACATTATTTGCTGTTCTCAAGCAATTTTGAAATTAACTGAACCAACCAATGATAATATCGGGCACACAGTGACCTTTGCTCAACTCAATAGTTTATTTCATTTCCCTTAACAGATTTAACTCGCTATTAAATGATTCCTCCCTCTCTCAATTAAATTGGAAATAGCTGACAATGGTGTTTGTCGATGTGATATAGTTCAAACTTTTTATATGATTCCAACAGCCAGGACAAGGACCTTACAATTCGTGCCTGCCACCAACTCTCTTTCCTGACCTTTGTATTTCATTTTTAGGTATTTTGTTTTTCTTTCACCCATCATTACCGACGCCATCCATACACTGCTTAACAATATTTTGTTACATATTCCCTGATCGTCCCCCCCCCCTTTTTTTTATTTTAGATTTACCCATCCATACATGTTCCACTCATAGCCCAATGACATATATCTTATAATATTTTTTTTTTAAATTTTAACTTAGATTGCTTAACTTGCTTACCAATGCTTATTTCATATTGGCATATATCATTATTTTACTGGGTCTAGGGAATCTTGACATTTATGACGCCCACAACATTTATACTCCTTACATTTGAAAAGGAGTTTTCAAGATTCATATTTTCTTTACTCTAATCTGATTCCATTTTCTCAGCTAAAGCCTGGTAGTCCTCAAAGAATATGTTGGCTGCGTCAGTGTATGTCAAATAAGTAGTTTTCTTATTATTCATGTCATACCATTCGTTTTGTTGCTCAACAGAACGTTGAGAACAACTTTAGTTTCATTATCTGTATGACCTGGCTGCGTGACATGATCCTCTTTAAATAAATCATACTTAGATAAAGAACATGGCTTAGCAATTTCTGTGTTCATCTGTATGATTCGCAGGGATCATGTGTCTGGTGTGTATATATGTAATCTCCTGGCTTCGAGTGTGTGATATGCCATACCTCAGATCGGTATAGACGTAAACTACAATGTTAACTTACTGAAAGTTAATAACAGGAATATCTTTAATTTTTATTACCGCGATGTTACAAGGTCTATATACGAAAACATATTTCCAACAAAATGCACAAATACCAGATCACACCCATCTGCCCACCAATTGACTTTTTTAAGTTTAGAAATGTGCTAGTACCAAGCCTATGGTGGACCCGGAACACAAAACCCTGCGACAAATAATTATCAGGTAGGTGTCAAGGTAGACGAAAAATACTGCTGTAACCAAAGGTAACAGGAAATGTTCATTTCAATTTAGGGGTGCGTATTCGTCATTTTATTTTCTCGCCGTCAATATAACTGTAGAGTCGTAAAATGAAATATATCAAAACAATAAATTACGTCATCGTATTAAATTAAACGAATTGAATACAATTTGTTTCAATGTTGAAATGTGAAAAATATGCTCTTTAATGGACTGAAAATCACTGCATGCAATGCACAAATCAGCACACCTTACCCTTATGCAATTCGTAAGATCAAATTATTAATAAAATTAGACATGGGTACCTCAATGATGGTATGGAAATTGACATATAACAATAAGCCAGAACATTTAACTTTTCAAGCATCAATAATTATATATGTGGATTTCACTTTACACAATGTATCATTTTGATATATTGGTGATTGAAATTTCAATCGAGTTCAAGAGAAATGACAATACTAAAATAGAAGGCAAATGTGGTTTCAACGGTTTTCTGCGTTTATTATCTGATTGTCGGTCTGGGGGAATAATAATTGCACTTTTCAATGCAGACAACAAGCAAATGGAAGTCAGACTACACTTCCGTGGTACTGGTAAAGCTTTTGATAAAAACTTGCATTCTGTGTTATTTTCCGAATTGAACAAGGCTGGCCTAGCCCGATTTCTGTGGATTTGGTGCAATGATTATGTCAATAATTGTCTCAAGCGTAAGGTTACCCAATTCTGCCAATCTTCGTACAATTCTTTTTAAAGCAGATTATTCGAATAGTTCAATTATGAGTCTTCTCCTGGTTTGTATTTTATTCGCCACAATGCAGATAATTTAACTAATGTTGCTCGAAAACTCACAGCTACCTAATTTAGAATTGAAAACGACCCTTGCTTTCCAGTGGGAGATACATGTGCATCATAAATACATTGGATAAATTGATCCCAAAGAGACATATATATTAACGTACGGCAATCTACCGGTGTATAGCTTTGAGAATGCATATAAAGCCGCATATTTTTCTGTACACTATTTAATTCCCTGCGGGTCCTTAACATCACTAACAGTTAAACAAATCAAACATATAATGAGCAGAAATTCATTCTAACTGAGTGTTGTCTTTTGATTCTATAGCAGATGAGTCGAAAGATACCACAGTTTACAAAATGACTATTCTTATCAGAGCAATCAGCATAAGCAAACGTAAGGGGAAAGTCAAAATATTTTGTACACACCGTAACGCAGTATTCAAAATTTAGACTTCTAGAGCCTTCGAGCATGCTGACATCATCAGGTTAATAAAAATCTATGTTGACTTGTTTTACATCAAAACAAGCTTCTGTATCTTGGTTGTGTTTTCGCAATAGAACGAATAAAATTCGAAGTGTCTCCAAAAGTCGAAATTTTATATCTTCTCATGTAAAAAAAAAAAACCAAAAACAGATGAATGAAATGTTTAGTTTAGGTTTGTTAACCCATTCATAAACATTTACAGGTTTAAACATGTAAATATTTTGTAAAAATACAATTGGTCATAAGGCAACGTCTATAGTCAGACTTCTCTTGCATAAAATGACAACGCATTTAAAATGGACTGCCTACAGATAGCTACTAAATGACACACACGACTTGACTAATATTCTTGGAAGCCAAAAAAAAACATCGAAGGGAACATTCGGAGGTTTAAAGTTACTTCAATGTGTATACATAATCATGATGATGACACACACACGCACACACACACACACACATATATATATATATATATATATATATATATATATATATATATATATATATATATATATATATATATATATATATATATATATATATATATAACTGCATCGTTTTGCATAAAAATTGGATCATGAGATCTTTTTATAACATTCATGGAAGGACTCAGTTGCTATGAACATAGAATAACGATAACTTATTACAAGTTGTTTGTTTCCAAGACTACACACGTACTCTATTGTATTTGTGTCTTTTTGCCGAGAACCACCTCATGGTAGTCATTACCCTATCCCTCAGTTCAAACTCTTTACACTCTCCATAAGATAGCCTGCCACTGTCTAACCTATACACAAATGGAAGAATTGTCCATAGTGTGCATGCTGTTCTGTAGAATTTTGACATAGGCTGTATAAGCCCAAATAAATTAAAAAGTTTTCAGCAAGTAACAAAGTCAAAACATGTTTCTTAGAACATATTCGTACTTGTCTCTGCTAAATGTTCAGCAAAGACAACCCACATGATAATGAATAAAATGAACGTGACAATGAATTAGCTAATTATGTGAAGGTTTGCTAATAAATGCAGAGCTTCATTGTGAAAGAAGAATACCGGTCAAACCAAACATAATACTAAATTTTTATAGTGCAAGTTCAGATAATATCAATGTGACTTACCCAGGAGCCAGTATGTACCCTTCCTAGCTGGAGAGCTTATCTTAATTAAACCACCTGTCAGTGTGTAACTGAAGTAGAGACAAACATAGGCCTTATAGGTAGTCCCACGTGACTGTAAAATAAACAGCTGCAGCTAAACCAACTGTACAAACCGAGGGAAATCTTAACAGGTACTGCAACAATAGGCATCCTGTGCCAGAAATGTAAAACAAACCCTATAATGACACCTACTCATCACTTTGAAAGTCAGCAAACAATAAAGCTCTATTTCGCTGCCACCCATGAGTCAATGTCTCAACTTGATGGGTCAGGTTTGTGTCATTTGAGTAAATACTGCCAACCGTAGGTAATTTCTTTTTGTATTGAGTAAATGGGTACTTATAAATGTCAAAAAAGAGTGAAAGTCATTATCATTTTAGTCAAAAGCATGTTATCGAAGTAGAATTTGTCTTTACCCGATTTCAAGTAAAATTAGGCAAACTTGTAACTGTCATCGCCACTGCTTCCTACCGATAGGTCCTGGGGATTTAGCCTGACTGAGAACGTGTAAGCCTAAAATGTCTGAAAGTGAATATTAAAACAGAATGATGCCTTTCAACCCTCACTATGAAATTTCCATTCCATTCCGATAGTTTAGCACACAATAAAACATTTATGCTACTCTCCCAAATACAATATGTGTTGTGACGATGATCCAAATGTATGTGAACAACTAATCGGCCTTTTTTATATTATGAAAAAGGATTATCTGTGAATTAGTGATACAATGTTGGCTATGATCTGACTGATGAAAGATTTGCTCTGACGTAATCTGCTTCGATGGAATTTTAACGTTGCAACCAACTTTGGTGGTTTGGGTGGGTGACAAGTTTTCTTTGCAGGGCGGGCCGCTGGAGGAAGACCAAAAATGCAAGTAGTTTGCTATTGCATAATTGTTATTTTTGTCATAAAACTAATCATGAGTTCCAATCAGAATAGTACGCAAAGTGTCATTTTTTTCTTTTTTTTTTTTCTTCGAGCAGAAAATATGCATTTGGTCGTATGCTTTGTAGCTGAGACCCAACACCAAAGGAATGTTCGAACCAATAGGCATTAAGCAGACTGATCATGTCATTTCCAGTAACTACGCTTATGATTTACAATGACGGTATTTAACATTCACTTTTGGTATTTGAATATACATTGCATATTTTGCCTGCTAATATTAAGGGGCTTGTACACTTCACAACAAGAAATTAAAAAATTGCTAGTTTTTTTGTTACCTTCGGCACACATAGTGCCGGAGGGTATTGTCCTCCCCTTCATCGTCCGTCCGTCCGTTCGTCTTGTCAATACTACCGCGATATCCGAAAAATATTCACCGCAGCTGTACCAAATTTCTGTCACAGACGGAACTTATGATGGACCAGGTTACTATATAAAACGAGCTCCCTCTGATTATTTTCAACTTTTAATGACACTTTAATGCATGGCGTCAACTCTGACGACGTTACCTCCATATTCTTAAAGTTTTTATAAAACTTTAAATGTATTTATTTGAAGGCCGTCTGAGTGGCGTCAACCCTGACCACGTTGCTGCAATGTGTCAGAAATATCAACCACAGTTTTCCAAATTTTTGTCAGAGATGCATCTTATGAAGGACCAGGTTCCTATTGAAAACTAGCATCCTTTGTATCTATAAACTTTTCATGAAATTGTAAGTACTTATCTTTTAGGCCGTCTGAGTGGTACAAAAGGAGACAACGATACCATACCATCTCAAGAAGGATCCAATGAAGCTTTGCCATTTTTTATTCAGAGATGCACATCATTATGGACCTAATTCCGATTGAAAACCAGCTTGTTCTTAGTATTTTTTAAACTTGTTATGAAACTTTTCAAATGTTTATTTAGTGGTTGTCTGAGTGATGCACAGCACAGTGGTCTCTGTCACCAGAACTTGCCCCAATAACACACCCAAAAGTGCTCCTTCATTTCATAGACAAAAATATTGGAAATTGTATGTAAAGTATTCTACTACGAAGTCTCAAAAAATTCATAATTGAGAAAAAAAAGAGATTGTGGGCGCTGATGGCAATCCGTTCTCTGAAGGCCATTTTGGAATAATATATATTGTGTATTCTACAATTTTCAGTTGAACCTACAAAAACTATATATTTTATGAAAGAGGGCATCTTGATAAATTTAAAACCAGCAACAGATCTGATGTAACTGCTCAGTGATAAGCACTTAATCATTTTCACTTTACAATTAAATCTCTCATATTTTGAGTATAAACAAAATATAGTTGACACCAATTTCCAGATAAACATTTGGTTTTGCTTAAAATAGACACAGCGCATTGTTGGCTAAATAACAGTTTTTTTATGATTGACTTGGTTCAAATTTTAAAGCTTTTGGGATTTAATTCATTTAAAAAAACAATTAAATTTCAATGATCCGTACAAAATAATCAAGCCCCTTTTACAGTACTTTAGAAATAGAAGATATTCTACTTTGATAGTGCAAGATTAGTTGTATCTACATTTTGAGCTTGCTGTTTTAGACTTTGTGCACATTTCTAAAAAATAATTAGAATTTAATTGGAATTATTTGAAATGCTAAAATCTGAAATTTATTGGTAAACCTAAATTATGACAATTGCTTTCCTACAGAAAATATATGCTCTTGATAGTCTTGCATCAAAAACTAATGAAATAATTATATATTTCTTCATGAAAGTCCCTAAGTATATTGCCCCCTCAAAAAATTCTTAATTAAATGTTTGCAGGCTCAATACAATCACCAATAATTCTTGTTTTCTGCATATCATGTCAAAATTATCTTCCTGAATCGCATCCAAACACTTTTGTTTAAAAAAAAAGCATTAAGTGCGTATTTAAGAACATTGATTTTGGTAGGGATCCTATTTTATCATGCTTTTGGCATATGGGGATGTTATGTCAGCTAGGCTACGTTTAACTGAAAGATACGTTTACTCTTGTTGTGCATGCAGTCAATTGGTTACATGTGATGGCCAAGTATTGTGTGTGTATGTGTGTGTAAAACATTAAGACTTTTACTAAAACGTTTGTGCATTTCATTTCCAGATTACCAACTGATACGCTTTAAGTAACATTCACATGTTGAAAACCATTTGAAATAACACAAGCTTTATAATGCCTCTTTAATTGATGTACAACAAGTTAGTAAACTAAGACATACGTACAATTAAATATGCTACTTTTATAAGCACGTACGAATTATTTAACTAAGATATAATCTTTATATTTAGTCTCCCAAAACATGCCATTGGTAACCAACACGCAACAAATTACAGAGTTATACGCCTTTTTGTCCCTACTCTTACTCAAGCAATACAGCTGTAAATGTATCATTTTACTCACTTAAAATAGCCTATGATATCGACTTTTTAAGTATCTACAAATGTGTTATCGATAATGAAAAATCAAGTTTGGACCAAGGGAACTGAAAAAACAGAAAGAAAGGGAGAAGGAGTGCGAACATATACTCCCTGCCCTCCCCCTCACCCCCCCCCCCCATGTTTCATGGGGGGGGGGGCAAGTAACTAACACAGGACCTTTTAAGTTTTGTTTAGAATGTGCCACTTTACACACATTGCTGCAGAAGGATCAGTATTTTTTAGCACAGGTACCTAAAGATACAAACTACACCCTGAATTTTGCCGGATATCCACATTCTAAGGAGAACTTTAAAAAAAATCAGATTCCCCTTGTACATAATGGGAGATCAAATTTTAGGGAAAAAGTCTAGAAAAAGCTAAGTTACAAGTGATATAGAAAACAAATGAGAATGAAGTAATTTACAAGAGGTTTACCAATCTCATGTAAGCGATAAGGGGTATATTTTGCAACCATTTGATAATGTTTATCGGTTTCAATGAGTTGTGTGGGGCAAGTGGTATGGAGTAATACAATGGGAATAAAATGCATATACTTCCATTAGAACATATCCTTGATTGGATTGTGTCGCTCTGCTCAGTTGGTACAAGCATATTTATGGGAGTGTATGGTGTATGCAGGTATGATACATAATTATGTATCTTCAAACGTTTGCTCCATCATTTATATTAATTTCCGTTAAGTCATAAAATAACTGGAGGCTGAAATGAGCAAGATCTCGATGCATGGATAAAGTGATGAATATGTTTTCAACATGTAAGGCATTGACATTTATGTGGATAAATGTTAACAAGACTCAAATTTCGTCATTTAGTTCAAAGGGTGATTAAGAAGTGTTCTGCCGAGCAGGGCCAAAAACTCAGTATTCAATAATTGCCAACTAGTAATGTGCTGAACGTTTCTACTCCTCCATTCTCCGGCAATAACCAAGAGACATTTATGTCTTTTATGACATCCCTCACTCGACATAGATAAAAGGCTTGTAACAGATTACCATGATGCGAGCATTTGACCAGACGTAAACAATTTGTGACAAGCGAGCCTTGCTAACTGTCCAGATGATGAGTATCAGGTCCTAGACACAGTGCAGTCCATAGGTATTTACTGCAATGCGCATAGTTCTCCATAATCAAGTTTTAACACTGTACGTAGACCAGGATAGGACATGCTAACTTTTTTCGTACTGTCGAATGCCTATCGAAATTTTTGCACCGATCCAATCATTAAAAGGTTCAATGCATCAAGTCTCTTCAACAATTAACAATTTCTCTTAACATATATGTACACAGCTTGCTCAGCAATTTTTCACCACTCGACAAGTACATGTACATTTTACAACAATACTAGACATGCCATGGCAATAGAGATACCCATTGTGCATTCAGTTTCATACCTATTATACTCACAGTTAATTTATTCATTTACAGGATACACCCATCTTATTCTAATTTAATCGACGAGTTTCGTCACTTGTTAAGATCTCCATACATAATGCCATGAATGGGACACATCCACTCCTGTTTTGATATTTACATAGAATCTATCCAAAAATATGAAAAAGTGATAAGAGGTTATCCAAATGTGCTGACTTCGGATCTTCCACCTTAAACAGTCCTGGGAATTAGAAAGACATCAACAGAGCTGCACGAAGACAACAACGAAAATATAGCCTGGTGGATTTTCAAAAAAATTCTGAGGGTATCTTTGGGGAGTTAGAGTACTTTTGTATTGTTGTGCCTCCAAATTATCGGGGGGGGTTGTTTTTTTTTTTTTTTTTTTTTTTTTTTAGGGGTAATAGCTTTTGATATGGAAGCCCTTTTAGTATTTCCTAATGAGCACTCTTCAGAAAAGCTGGTCTGGTTGCAAAAGCATTTACCTGTTTCTGCCTCTAGGTCTAGGTGTAGCAATGTGTCTGGCTTCACAGAAAAATGTTTGATACTTGAGCCAAATCTGAGCAAATTAATAGATAAAATGTTAGCATATGTTGAACAAGGACGGCAAGAGATGATTAAATTGACTCGAGCAAAATGGTGTTGGGTATTACAGCGCTTAAAGGGGCAAAGTGCATTTTGGTCCACTTCAACATCTCAAGATACTTTTGCCGGTAATCACTCCAGCAACAAAAGAAGTGATGATGACGACGACGACGATGATGATGAAAATAGTGATAAAGAGAGCAGCACCTGATCTAATGGGCAAAGTAGTGGTCTTGACGATGATGATGATGATGATGATGATGATGATGATGATGATGATGATGATGATGATGATGATGATGATGATGATGATGATGATGATGATGATGATAGCTATGCAGACAGTGAAGGTGATTTTGATCATGAAGCTAGAGAGGTTAGAACAAGCGATGAACCTTTATCAGCAGCAATGAAATAGGCTTTAAAGAGGCCAAATAGTTGGAGGACAGTTATATTCAATTTAGATACAGGTGTTTGGGGTCCATCTACTAATGATAATGACATCTTATCCAATGATTCTAGCAACACGAACTTGGTGATTGGGGTTGACAATGGAAAGATACTCCAATACCACTAGGGAGCCAAAATAGAAGTCAATTCTGAAAGTGTCATGCTAAAATCTTTGCATAGAATTTTAGACCATTATACCCAGTATTGTGAGGAGGTTGTTTTGATTAGATTTAATTCCTCTTCATACAATCTTAATTGGATAAAAGAAAAGCTAACTTAAAAACTTGAAATGGATTTAATGAAGGGTGCGTTTGTAACAAAAATCGGCAAAAAGTACACATGTGTGAGTAATTTAACATTTTGTTGTTTTTTTTGGCTATGTGACAATATGTGGCTCCTGGGATTTCATATTCAAAATTCTTGAAAGCTTTTGGTACACCTGAACAAAAAGGTGTTTTCCCTGTGAGCAGTTTTATAATATTGGAAAATTTAAAGTAGCATTCATACCACCAGTAGATAATAGTTTGTTCTCGCAATCGAAAGGCAGAATTGGGTTGGGAGACACAGTTAAGGAAATAGATAAAAATCAAACATGGATACAAACACAATGGCAAGAGCAGAAAATGGAAACTTTTGCAGATTTTCTTAAGTGGTACAATAATATTTATGTCGGTCCTTTTATTGATGCAATTACAATATTCCAGCAGTTTTATGTAGACAAAAAATTGATATGTTTAAAAGTAGCATTTCAGTTCCCGGAATTGCTCGATGTTTAGCTTACAGTTCTGCATGCTAAGAAAAATGTGGTTTTTAGTATGATAGTTCAAGGTAACAAAGATTTAAATGAAATAACACAATGGCAAGAACAGAGAATGGGAACTTTTGCAGCTTTTCTTAAGTGGTGCAATAATCTTGATGTTGGTCCTTTCATAGATGCAATTAAAAAATTTCAGAAGTTCTATGTAGACAGAAAAATTGATGTTTTCAAAAGTAGCATTTCATTTCCCGGAATTGCTCGATGTTTAGCTTTCAGTTCTGTACGCAAAGAAAATATTTTATTTTTTTGTTTTTTTGTTTTTTGTTTGATAGATCAACCTTACAAAGATTTAGATGAAACAATTTGTAAAAACATTGTTGGTGGTTCATCTATCATATTTACTAGGGAACATAATGTGGGATAGACATTTATAAAGGGCAATCGTAACAAACCATGTAAACATATTTTAGGTTATGATGCTAAAGCTTTTTATCTTCACTGCTTTGACAAAGACTTTCCATGTGGAATGTACCGTGGGCGGAGAAGTGAAAAGGGTTTTTTAATTGGAATAGCCTGCATATGCTCAATAATGTTATTACTGGTCGGAGTGGTAAATTAGCAAAAGCAATCTCAGCATCTTACATAAACTCAATACTGGCCAAGAAAAGAGAATACGATCTTTCTTTGCAGATGGGTATGATCCACATTCCAAAACTGAGTGTCCATTTCACTGTTGTTACTTCCATGGACACTGATGCAAATTAACTGCCTGTGTTTCAAACTGAGACCGGTTGAAAAGTTGCGATGAAGGTTACCAAAAAACGGTATCAACCACCAAGTGTTTGAAAGCTATGGGTTACCTGGTGTTTGAAATTTGGGAATAGGGGTTTGGGGAATTAGAGGATCATCTCCAGAGCTACGTCAGACAACAACAAAAAAACAAACAAAAACAGAAAAAAAAAACCAACATTCACAAGAAAGCTTCCAGGACCTGTTTTTACACAACAAATTCTTCAGGCAGTAGTATCAGAGGAACTTTTTGGAATGGTTGAGATGGATTTAGAAGTAGGGGCCCTTTTGGGGTGAGTTTATTGACCCAAAAATCCCAGAAGGCATAACCCATATTAGTATTTTAGCGAAATGTCTCCAATATTTTGTACCTCTGAGGTACCATTCAGTTCTATTGGATCTCACATACAGAATCCTATCAAAGCAAATACTTTGTGTATAAAGCCCAGACGTTTATTAATCAGTGGTATACTTCTGGCAACACGTTTTTTCAAGTGGTATCTGCTGCATGATTTGACTCTTGTGGAGTACTTTCCTCATAGATGTTTTGTAACAATTTGTGATGGAAGTGACACGAGCTAAACATATAGGTGACGAAGTTCCAAAGATGTCTGTCATTGCAGATACGATGAAACTTATCGAAAATTCCCCCCTATGGAAGCATGAAAATGAACAAAAATAAACACAGGCAGGTGAGGAATATTGCGGGGATTTCTAGGGTATCACTTGAGGCTTATTCACCAAGATTAACATAATTAGATGAGGAAGGGGAATATTTTGGTTAGAAATGGCAAAAGCTAATGTCATCTACAGTCTTCCTATTCAACTTGGGTATATTACTCTGCATTATGCCAAACTTCATAAGCTAGAACTTTACTATCATGTTCTTTTGAAATATGT
The DNA here is from genome assembly GCA_964020975.1 of Hermodice carunculata. NCBI lineage: Eukaryota > Metazoa > Annelida > Polychaeta > Eunicida > Amphinomidae > Hermodice > Hermodice carunculata. The sequence continues at coordinate 371,419 of CAXHWN010000490.1, forward strand.
GGATAAGTCTGATTTCGAATTCTGCCAGATGGATACAGATAGTGCCTACTTTGCTACTTCAAGTCAGCATCTGGCTCAGGTTGTTAAGAAGTCTCTGGTTTGGGAATGTCAGAATGACCTTACTGGGTTTTTCTGCTGACACACAACCTAATAAACATTTGTGGTTCCCAAGGATGTGATGCACAAAACATGCACTGCTAGATAAAAAAAAAGAACTGGGCTTTGTTAAACTACGGTATGAAGGTAATGAGATGATTTGTTTGTCCTTAAAACCTATTTGGTTACATGTTTGAAGACAAAGGAGGCTGCTTGCAACACCAACCAGAAAATACATATTCACCATTGTAAGGTTAGGTTGGCCGTAAGAGGTTGAATGGTCTCTGTGGTATTAAAACCTCACGATGTCATTTTCTTAAAAGCAAACATCAGAACAGAATTTCAATTGTACATGTAAAGGTGGGAGTAAAAATTGTCAACAACCCACTTCCCATCTTTCGGTCAGTGTTAAAAACAAAAATTACAAGAGAGGGTGTCAATCACGATATCAGGCAACACAACAATGAGTTGTATATATCTAGGCAAAATCGAAATGCTTTTGCATATTTATACTGTAAGAGAAAGGTTTTTATTGATGAGATTCACTCAATACCTTTAGACATAACATTAAAACTGATATAAGTTTGTTTCAGTGAATGTGTATTTTATACGGAGATGTGTATACAATAAAGTTTTTAAAAATAGTGTTATTTTTATGTTACAATTCTAATAGATGATTTGTTATGAATGTGCTGTACAATTATAATTTGTAAAGAAGAACACATTTAAATCCTTTCAGTCCTCGTAATTTGTACAAATCTATTACACATGAAATATGTTTTGTAACAATCAACAAACAAATTGGTCAGCCAGGTCACCTTTGTTGTGTAAATACTGTGTTGGAACAAAGTTCCAACCACAAGTGGATCAGGGCGTCACTCTAAGACAAAAGGTCTGAGATATGACATAAATTTACTAACAAAGTTATCATTTAAATATGATGTTGAAAAACACTTCAATATTTCATGCAGCGAATATCCACGACTACGAAGCACTGCATACAGGACACAGTAATGCCCACAGGTACTTGAACTGTAATCCTGTATCTGTATTTTTATTCTTATATAGTTAACACTACCACTGGACAATAAGAACTGTTCAAAATCAGCTCTATATGGACATACGTTTCGGCTTAAACAGTCAAAATATTCAGGTATTGCTCCTTCTGGGAAATGAAATAGAATCCAATTCTCTCCAGGTCGTAGTCGTATATCCGTATTAACAATATATATTTTTCCCACCTGAGCTTTAACAGGAAGCTCTTCTGTGGCATACACTTCACCAAAAATTATCGCTGCAGACGAACCTCAAAGTAAAATGTGTTGAATCTCAGTCTCATTCATTGTATAACACTCCTGGTTTCACCAACACATGTTTTCAGATAAATCTCTTAATAAACTATGTTTGATCTCATTCGGAATCGTTGTATAACACTCATGGTTTCATCAATGCTTAGCAGGCAAGGAAAATTTGCAGAAACAACAATCGTGACTGTCTGTGGCAGTGCTTATGCAAACCGTATACTTAATCTTGTACGCCCTAGTTTTTTAGTGGGGTGACATTCGGATGATGGTGGTCTACTCAAATCAAACACATAGAGAAAGTATCCATTTGGATAGTCCTCACGAAATATGGATACATTGGTATCAAGGGGATATGTATCAAACGTCGAAAGATTAGCCGTTATAAATGAGTTGTTAGTATAATCACACTGTCTTGGCTGTGATGGTACAGCGTTCCCATTAACATAGAAGGCCACAAAGTTACAGTAACTATGCCTAAAAATAAATGGATTTGTTTGTGTAGCTACCACTACAAGTCGAGGCACTCACTACAGCTACCGCAATCCGACTAGGTAAAAACGCAGATTATAAATCATCTACACTATACTCAAACAAACCAGCAGCCACAAAATAGGCTTTCACATTTGATTTTGTATAGGAATACAACAATGGCTTACTCTTTAATGCTTCAATTATGCCAAGCAGAGCCTCGGGTTGAAGGTTTACGGAGCACAATTTTAAAAAAGCATCTGAAATTAATAACCTATAGTCAGGCTTCGGGGTATTAGACATTAATACAAACGCAGTTACGTTGGGATAAAGTTTTATAAATTACAAAAAGTATAAAATGAAATAAGGACCATCTCAGTTCTCATGTTGACCGAAACAGGCCTTCTATTTTCTCATCCTTATGGATATATTGACAAAATTTAAGGAATACTTACTCGGTTGATATAATGTTTTCATAAAGAATTTAGGCCTATTGTGCTTTCAATTGAGAAAGGAACATGGAATAACTTAACCATGTTCATAATAAATATAATATCGGTATCAAATTTGGTTGTCCTGTGTTCACGTGGAGACCATGTTTTTGGTGTTTAAATTCAAATTTTGACATGTTACGCAATTCTATTGTAAATATAGTAGTCTGACTTAAAATTCTTAATTGTCCTGTCATTATTTGGATGATGTCTCTGAACTATGATCATGTAATTACCTTTCATAACTGTACATTAAAATTAAGGGCTAATTTTTAAGGCCTACTTTAAATTAATGTGGGTTTTTTTTCCAAAGTGGGAGGATTGGGATCCCGTAACACTGGTTTAACCCGCTGTCAATATATTCGTAGCCTGCTCCAAGTCAGGTAGACGATACCCTCATTCATTTAAATTTCATTATTGTTGGTCATGGATCCTTCCGACGATGAACACTAGCATGTCTTACTATTTCGTAAATGATACTGGATCTGACAAGGTTGACCTGGTATTCGGTTTGGTCTCATCACTATCATCAAAAACTGTTGTCCACTTCTCTTTTCATGGAACTTTTATGTATTTTGGTAACAGTTGGAACATTCAGGTATTTTCGGCACATATTGCAGTGCAGTAAGAGTTCCAAATGTAGTGGGACTGATGTTGGTTTTTTATAATTGTCTGATGAATATAGATTGTTATCGATAATGTCATGTCAGGTTGGCTCAAAGTGTTCGATGAACAGCTGATACATGGTTACCTTCAATAAATGGGTAAATGTGTACATATTTGGCTCTTTCTATCTCTCTCTCTCTCTCCTTCTCTCTCTCTCTCTCTCTCTCTCTCTCTCTCTCTCTCTCTCTCTCTCTCTCTCTCTCTTGTATAAATAATTAGCATCTAAGTCAGCTGACTGACAAGTTGACCTATGTCTGATTATCAATGAAAAAAAGAAAACATGCTACATGGAAAACAGCTATACTTAAAGTTACCTTAAAGAATTCCCAGATGATTTGTCTCTTTCTTTCTTTCTTTCTTTCTTTCTTTCTTTCTTTCTTTCTTTCTTTCTTTCTTTCTTCTCATAAAACCCAACTCTTTCTCTGATAAACGAGGTAGAATTTTACAATAATTAGGACTGTTTTACATTTTGACCTTTTTTAACTTTATAAAAGCATGAGGTAGACGTACATTATACTTGGCTGACTTGCAATGACTTACAATCGCATACTGCATTTTTAATTCTAAATTTTTACCTTAATGAATGACTTATTAGATGACTTGTGGGATTCTGTGGTTTCTTTAACATTTAGATTTCGTTTCAAAAATACTTCCAGAAACCATACTTGAAATGTGACTGCTATGCTTACAATGTTTGGCTATTGTAATACAATTTGACTACTGCTCTTCCAATCTTTGACTTCGGTTTTGTGTTTTGAGGCCTGATGTCACTTGTTTCTGGCTGATGTTTGACATTTGAACCAGTGTACTTGCAAATTCTGACAATGTATTTACTTTTCACCACTATACTTGCACACTCAAAAACCTTTCTTTCTGAAATAGTCTCAGTTTATCTCCTTTAAAACATCATGCCTTTAGGTACATATCTAAAACTCATCGAATTTACAATCATGTTGTTTGGATTCTTGTTAATGGTCATTTGAGGCCTAGGGGCTTTTCTGATGGACTGATGTTGATGTTAATGTCACTTTGTTGACTTGTATGGACGATGATCATTGTTGAGACAGTGGTTGCAACTTTTACCTTTTAAATGCTGAATTTTATTGATATTTTCAACAAATTAGGAACCTGTGTTTGCAAATTATCTGATGTGCTGCAGATTTTGTTCCCTTTTCATGAATTGTACGGTCCTATATGCACATAAATGATGCACCTGTTCAAGCCAATTTACTGAATTAAATAGGCCTATAATTTAAACAAAACTTGTTACATTCTGTTATGTTAAAACTAGACATGGTTTTTTGACCACATGGACCATTGCACATACGTTTTGGACTCTTTTGGGCACAGACGAACTATACATTTATGAGATTCAGCTATACATACCAAGGAACAGTGCCTTTGGTCGGAATTGACTTGGATTTGTTTAATTAGGACTACGGTTGGATATGGTACTGACACTGTCTAATTATATTAACATCAACTCCATTTGGAAGAAGACAAGATTGTTGCATGATGTCCATGATTGTGGGGCCCTCAAGTTCAACCATCTGCCTCTGTCTTGTCCACTCTTCTCTGCGCCTCAAACCCGGATTTGTACCCATTTTTGTATGACCTTCATCCATACTAGTTGTCCCGGCGGTATCCTCGTACTACAGTTGGCTCTGCAGTTGTGACTTTTTGGTGTTGTTGCTAGGCATCAGCAACACATAAAAAATTCTCTTGTAGGCATAATTAGTTCCACCTTTTTGCGTTATAAGCTGTTGTAGCAAGCTCACATCAATCTGACTTCATAAACTTTGAAGCAAGAGGTTAACAGGTGCCCCTTTGCTATTACTGATGTACAAGTTCCTACAGATATTGTTGGTTAGTTTGTATCATCCCCCTGAACAATTTTACAAGTTAGCTTCAATCGACATCCTAGATCTAAGAAGTGCGTGGTGTTTCCTGTAATGTTTAATTCTATAGGTAAACCTTCTCCCAGTTGTCCAGATGGCCTGTATTCCATCTAGGATACAGAATTAATAGCAGCATCGCTTGCTGAATTTTGAAACAAAGCTATTTTATAAGTGTGTCCTTCGACCTGAGTCGACGTATCATTGGCCATATCAGATCACGATTTTACCAAATTTTATCTTGACGTAAATATTTGTTTTTGTTGGTTTTAGAGACTTCTTTTTCTTGTTCTCCTTGGTTTTCTCTTGAGCCAGCACTCTATTCCCCCCCCCCCCCCTAGTCCCCGATCAGACTGTTGTTTAAACCTCTTAGCTGATACTTTTATATCGGACACATCACGTTTTTTTTGGGGGGGGGGGCCCGTTTTACCCCTGAACTAGCCATCTCCAAAGTCCGATGTGTGGGTGTCACCAGGCGCACTATGAGGGGTTTCTCCCCTCCGTACTGTTTACTTTTCAATAGAGAACAAAATGTTTTCCCTTTTAAACCTCTAGTTCCAGCCTTTATCAAAAAGTGATATTTCCATGTTTTCGAATCAGGCACTGTGAGGAAAGTTATGTCGTTGAAAATGTAAAGTACTCGTCAAATTTCGGTTGTTAAATATCACAAAATTTGTTGGATGGTCTTTTATTGATATAGTGAGTCGTTTAACCTGGGTCGATTTTATTGGTGCATAAAGGCTTTTTGGAAAGTAATATTCACTGGCTTATTATCCAAACTTTTAATGTGACGCAATGTTGGAAGACGTTTCCCTAACACATATGAATCAACACATATGTCACAAAATATGTATATACCTGCGGATACTGTAGCAGGACAATGTATGTCTACCAAACCACAACCCCACGCACCCTTTAATATGTAAACAAGTGGCAGTTCTATGACAAAATTTGTTCCTGCATTTGTGATATAACTACATGTATGCCCGTCTGGGGGCAATTTTATTGATCTCTGATCGATTCAGGGAGGTGATTGGAAATGCTAATTGATTTCTGATAGGTGATTGGAAATGCTAATTATGGTCTCAATTTTATTGATCTCTGATCAATTCAGGGAGGTGATTGGAAATGCTAATTGATCACTGATAGGTGATTGGAAATGCTAATTGATCACTGATAGGTGATTGGAAAATAGGGGACGCTGGGGGATCAGTCTAGGTGGTTATAAGTTGGTATTGACAAGTCATTGATTGGAAATCTGTGATAGGGGATTGATCTCTATTGATTGATTGGAAATATTGATCAGCTGGCGACATTGCAGGATTTAGGTGAAAAGCAGGGGATTTATGAGGGTCTTGCCTCAAAATGAGACCAAAATACATGTAAGCTTTCTAAATTTATTTTTAGCATCATTTACACCACCCCACAGTTTTAAACCTCCACAACTATGTTTATGGCATATAATTATGTTTTTAGCACCACATCACATTTTAAACCCTAACAGGTATATTTTTAGCATAAAGAGTTGCCTAACAATATGAAACTTTGTGGCTAACAATGTATATTTGTTGTGTAAATGTATGTGAGCAAGTCTCCCCAACAATATATTGGGGCTGTCCCTGTAAGGGCAGCAAGGAACTTTATGCAAACTGGTGCATGTCAAATGAGACACTCTAGTGGTGGATATGTCGAGGGGTGTTCTGGAACTATAACGGGGACAAGTCAGTTATGTTGCCCCCTCGATTGACAACACTGACTCCGCCCTAAGTCCCTTACCAGTTTCCACCACAGAGCAAAATTCCCAAGACTTGCAAATATGTCTCATGTTTATGTCTGCAAGAAATTAAATGAGATGGTACTTACCACATTATTCAGCCAATGACAGTCTGTGACACTACTGCTTCAAGGTCTTCTCATATACTATGTTTAGAATGCAACTATATTGATCTCTAATAGGTTATTGATGATTTATAGGAAGCGCCCTTAGATGGAACTATCTGACTTTTCCATCTCTATTCTAAGACACATTGCGGACATTGAAGGTCAGGTCCTCGTGTCAAAGAATGGAGCCACTCTTCCCATGATAACAACACAGAAGTATTCACCACACAAAATAAACATGTTCACCTCACAAAATAAACAACTAATTTCACCACACAAAATAAACAAGTATTTTCAATACACAAACAAAACAAGCATTAAAACCTGCAAAATAAACATAACTTCCCTACTCCCAGTCAAATACTCTACTCACCAAGCAAACACATCAGTGTTTGAATGAGGAATGAGACTGAATCAAAACAACACAAAGACTACATATCCCCAACAACCAATCAGAAGACAGCAATATATTCTGAACCAATCAGAGCAGAGTTGGATCTAAAAATAACTGTGGGGAATTTCCATGACGCGATGGAGTTACTCTTCCATTGATCTATAAATCACACTTTGTCCTCATGTATTATAACAAAAAGCCACTTACCATGTGAACAGTTCAGTGTCTCAATGTAGAATGATTCAGAGTAAAAGTAATCACAAATGTACCTAACTCAAACAACCAAGCAGAAACAAGTTGAAACCTCCCAACCAATCGGAGAACAGATCAGTCTAAAAATGGATAGACTTGTAACCGATCAGAGGAGCAGCATACAACAGCGCACAAAAACTGCACAACAGCACACAGAATAGCATAAAACAACACAAAACAGCACACAAAGCAGCACAACAGCACACAGACCAGCACACACCAGCATTTCACCAGCACACACCAGCATTTGACCAGCACACACCAGCATTTCACCAGCACACACCAGCATTTGACCAGCACACACCAGCATTTGACCAGCACACACCAGCATTTGACCAGCACACACCAGCATTTCACCAGCACACACCAGTATTTGACCAGCACACAACAGCATTTCACCAGCATTTGACCAGCACACACCAGCATTTCACCAGCATTTCACCAGCACACACCAGCTTTTCACCAGCACACACCAGCATTTCACCAGCATTTGGCCAGCACAGACCAGCATTTCACCAGCACACACCAGCATTTCACCAGCACACACCAGCATTTCACCAGTATTTGACCAGCACAGACCAGCATTTCACCAGCACACACCAGCATTTCACCAGCACACACCAGCACACAAAACAACATACAACAGCGCACAAAACTGCACAACAGCACACACAACAGCATAAAACAGCACAAACGCACACAAATCAGCATAAAACAGGACACAAAACAGCATAAACAGCACACAAATCAGCACAACAGCACACAAAACAGCGCAACAACACAGACAACAGCATAAAACAGCATACACAACAGCATAAAACAGCACACAAAACAGCACAACACCACACACAACAGCATAAAACAGCACACAAAACAGCACAACAGCACACAAAACAGCACAACACCACACACAAGAGCATAAAACAGAACACAAAACAGCATAAAACAACACACAAAACAGCATAAAAAGCACACAAATCAGCACAACAGCACACAAAACAGCACAACACCAAAGACAACAGCATAAACTGCACAAACAACAGCATAAAACAGCACACAAAAAAGCATAAAACGGCACAACAGCATAAAACAGCACACAAAACAGTGCAACACCACACACAACAGCGTAAAACAGCACACAAAACAGCACAACACCACACACAACAGCATAAAACAGCACACAAAACAGCACAACAGCACTCACAACAGCATAAAACAGCACACACAACAGCATAAAACAACACACACAACAGCATAAAAAAGAACACAAAACAGCATAAAACAGCACACAAATCAGCACAACAGCACACAAAACAGCATCAACAGCACACAAATCAGCACAACAGCACACAAAACAGCACAACACCACACACAACAGCATAAACAGCACACACAACAGCATAAAACAGCACACAACACAGCGCAACACTACACACAACAGCGTAAAACAGCACACAAAACAGCACAACACCACACACAACAGCATAAAACACCACACACAACAGCATAAAACAGCACACAAAACAGCACAACAGCACACAAAACAGCACAACACCACACAAAAGAGCATAAAACAGCACAAAAAACAGCATAAAACAACACACAAAACAGCATCAACAGCACACAAAACAGCACAACAGCACACAAAACAGCACAACACCACACACAACAGCATAAACAGCACACACAACAGCATAAAACAGCACACAAAACAGCATAAAACGGCACAACAGCATAAAACAGCACACAAAACAGTGCAACACCACACACAACAGCGTAAAACAGCACACAAAACAGCACAACACCACACACAACAGCATAAAACAGCACACAAAACAGCACAACAGCACTCACAACAGCATAAAACAGCACACAAAACAGCACAACAGCACACACAACAGCATAAAACAGCACACAAAACAGCATACAACAGCACACAAAACAGCACAACAACACACACAACAACATAAAACAGCAAGCAAAACATCATAAAAACAGCATTAGGGAGTTACAAAATATATAAACAAGGTAAAACTTCATTTCAGTCATTTTATTCACGCAAATACTAACATACATTCACACCAAACTATAAATTTACATCATATACTTTCTTTTATCTATGTAACTTTTCTATTAATAGACTTCTAAACATTCACAATTGTAAATTCTCTCAGATTAGGACATAGTTCAGTAAATAATACATAAAAGTCATCTCTAATATCTTGTGTTTCATTTGTCAGTTCTTTTTTCATGATGTCTTCTCTCATACCAACATTCAATACTTCAGTCAATAAATCCGATGCACTCATATTCACATGAATCTTTAGTTCATACATTATTATGTCCAAAGCTTTCCCTACCTGCACACCTGATATTTTACTCTTGGCATCTTTGAAATATTTGTCCACTGTCTCGTCCCATTCTGCAAAGCACCCCTCCATCCTAAACAGGCCAAAGGCCTGGAATATATATATATATATATTGAATCTCACTGTATTGTTTTGTGATTGACAGCCGAGTTAATTAAATTAGCTTGGAAGAGACCCGCCGGTATAATGTCTGGCTTTGATTAGTCATATGTTAATGATAATTAACAGTCGAGAAATAGCTGATAAATCACAGGTGGTCTAAGGATGCCGACAAAAGAGTTCATACATAATTAACTAAATCTGAGAATACCATCTGATAAATGGCTGTCATAGAAAGTCACTTTTGTTGGAATACCAGAGTGTCAGGAGATGGGACTCATATAAATATTTGATAAATAAACAATCTTTAAGATTTCATATGCTGTAAAAATTAATATAATTAATGGTATAAAGTCAGCGACAGGACTAATAAAGCTTACAATGAAACAAAATTTCCAAAACATTTTTAATACATACATATTATTGTGTAATATATCTTGTTCATTTTTCTGTATTCTCGGATCCGCCAACGCGTCATAAGCTGCTTATCAGCTGGCCGATGTTGTTATGTAAATGAGCGGGCCCTGTGAAAACACGTTCAACATCACATATGCTCCCATGTAAAATCAGACATTTTTATCCAAAATTATATCCATGTTGTCGACCGCAAATCAACAGAATATTTCAGAAGGCAGCATCATTTTTGCCGAATTCTGCAACTGAATAAAAAATTGGAGAGATGTTGACGATCATAACTTGGGGTTTTAGCGCTGGTTTTCGGGTAACACTTAGCATACATTGAATGGGTATCCACAGACGCTTTCAGGGAGATTCACTGAGTAACGCAGGTGTAGATATAATCAGAATTCATAAAGCATGAAGAAGAACAATTATCAAGGAAAGACACACAAAATGGACACTAGACAATGCAAATATCTAAACAACCATCTGTTTGAGGGGCATGTGTTATGTGAAGGACTGCGCTTTATTGTTGATTGACGCGGCACCCCGCGATCCTGATTAGCTTTTAATAGTACATGCAGGTTATCTACCTATCAAAAGGCCTGCGTAGTGTATAGATATAATCAGAATTCATAAAGCATGAAGAAGAACAATTATCAAGGAAAGACACACAAAATGGACACTAGACAATGCAAATATGTGAGCAGAAGAGTTGAATGAAATATCAACATAATATCATTTAAAGGAAAGAGGACCCTTATGATTTGAGAATCACATAAGTAAATTTCAGGATAATTTTTATGCAAAGAGTGATAATTTATGATAATAATGTCCATTTCATCAGTCATAAGCTACTTTAAAGCACATGGGAAAAGAAAAATAGATTCTTGGTCGTGAAAATGACTTTTAATCGCATTCTCACTGTCAAAGTTGCGGTTCGTTATGTACAGGATTTGTATCTCTCTCATCAGAGCAGTCCAGCGTAAATACCCATACAGACGGCTATCGTGGACAAAGAAATTTGTTGATCCATGTCATTATGTCAGTCATCATCACATTTTAAACCCTAACAGCTTTGTTTTTAGCATAAAGAGTTGCCTAACAATATGAAACTTTGTGGCTAACAATGTATATTTGTTGTGTAAATGTGTGTGAGCAAGTCTCCCCAACAATATATTGGGGCTGTCCCTGTAAGGGCAGCAAGGAACTTTATGCAAACTGGTGCATGTCAAATAAGACACTCTAGTGGTGGATATGTCGAGGGGTGTTCTGGAACTATAACGGGGACAAGTCAGTTATGTTGCCCCCTCGATTGACAACACTGACTCCGCCCTAAGTCCCTTCCCAGTTTTCACCAGCTCTCACGCTCAAAGAGCACGTGCGCAGATAATGACCGGCTATTCCAAATTAACAGCATCCCAAAACAAAACTCACAAAAACAAACAAATAAATTTCAGGATCCACACGCAAATAATCAAAACAAAGAAGAAACCCAAAGGTGGGACCTGGAATAAAAGTGAAGTGTAGATCTGATAGGAAATACCCCAGGCCGAAGGCTTGGAATAAAAGTGAAATGTTGATTATTGATTATTATTATTATAAACATATTTCTTTTACCTGGATTGCCTAGGTAGTACAAAATTACTAATCTGGAGGCTCTCCAGACATACAACGCAACACATGGTCTATGTACAAGACGCACAGGACAAGTACAATGAAAGATATATGTTAAACGGAAAGCATTACAGTCCTATATATCGCAATAAAGCATACATCGTCAAGTTTATACCTCACATAAAATGTACAAATAACCCATCTATTAACGATTCAAATTAGTTTCAGCAACATATGACACACCAGACCTTAAAAGTGAAACCTCCGAGTATTGATTATGAATTTTTGTACATTTGAAAAAATTTGTTGGTTAACTTCAAGTGTAAAGTCTGTGTTGCCATATAACAGAATTTCCACCAAGCGTTCACTAGCTACATGGACCATTAAGCTTGAGTGAACCCCTGGTGCGACAATATCTCTAATTTCCTTCAACAGGTTTAAACGACTCGCTCAGAAGTTATAGCTTCCGAAAAAATGGTACGACACAGAAGATGTTTGTTTATTGCCGGCGGCTTGCGTGTTGATGTTCACACCTTGCCCCGACAAGAGTATCGACGCTTACCCGCTTAACACAAGCACATCTCTTATGTAAATCATATTTAATGTTTAATATTCGTATTGTATATAAAAAGGGCTTTAATTTGGTCTTTATTTGATGAAAATCGACCCAACCATTCGAGATTTATAACTTCATAAAATATTGCATGCGACAAGGGAATTGGTCTTGTATCAGAAATGTGTTTTCCGGGGACAGGGGCCATCTTTCACCGGTGGCTGCATCGTGCATACCCTTAGTAGTGATGAGGTGATTTTTTTATCAACTTTAAACAATAAACATATATGATGTTATATACCATTGGAAAGCTCTACTAAGGGGTAATACGCAGTTGATATTTTTATTTCCATAGCTTGTAGATTTTCAGATTTATTAAAGATCAAACTTTTGTGTACAAAAAAAAAAAAAAAAAAAAAGAAAATCATTTTCCACACAGTGACTTGTGTATTGAAACGGCGAATTGTTTTGGTCTTCTGGTCTTATAATGTTACTTGTACATCCTTATAAAGCCTATATTTTCAAATTGTGTGCAACTAGAGCTTTAATTCAGTCTTTATTTTACAAAAATCGGTCAAAGCACTCAAAAGTTATGCCTTTTTGAACATTTCATTTGGCCATCGCGAATTCAGTTGTCTGCGCGTGCCGGTGAAAGGTTCAATGGTTTGCCGGTAGATCGTTAATGGTGGTGTAGATAGGCTACAGTAGGGATGCAGTATTTTAAACTAGAAATAAGGGAATCAAGTATGACATATTATATATCACTGGAAAGGTCTTTTAATGAATAATACGAATCCGATATTTTTGTTTCCATAACTTGAATATTTGAAGGATTTACAGAGGACCAAACTTAAGTAAAAACAAGTCCCCAGTTTACAGACACTATCAGTGACAAGTGCAGGAGCAGTTAATAAAGCAGGTTTCATGGTCAATGATCTCACTTTCAGGAAACATTGCAATATTTCAATTTTATAATTATCTTTATCAGACATGAGACTGAATATATCTTGTACTCTCCAAAGTTTAATGTTAACCGTCACTCCATTTAGCAAATATTTATTCATATTCAAAATTCCCAAACGAAGTGGACCATATAATTCGACAATTTTACTCCTTCTAGTATAATTGTGATGAGTAAAATAACCAAAGTTTGTTTGGTCTAAAGCATCAAAATTATTACCAGTGTCTTTAAAGAATAATTGTGACTCAAGTTCACTGGCGTTTAGTTCAGACTCATTTAACAAAACATACAGGTATGCTTTGTAGGGATAATTAACTCCCCCTTCAACAAGTGTCTGATTCAAATATACTTCAGCTTGTTGGAATAGTGATGATAAAGGTAAATTACAAAATGTAACTTTATCTGTCTGTTTAAGTTAGTACCATCTTTCTTTTTAATACGGACTTGGAAATTAACAGACACAGATGATCTATATTGACAAAGAATTCACATTTATTTCTACTGTGTCGCACTGTTACTTGTATTTTATTATATTTTGCTTCGGGGCTTGGTTTGCTTACATACCCATTATGTTCTGCGTTTTCAATTTTTACCACATGGACGCATATCATGCTTGGCTACCTACCGGCACACATGGAAACTGTATCACTCTTTACAGTAAGCTGACAAATTACCTTCGATTTTTACTGATTTACCACGTTTGTTTCAGCTCATTGTGGTTAAAATATCCATTTATTTTGCATCACTTCCTTGGTGCTTCTTTAGGCAAATTTAGGGTTTGCAAGCAAATACTTTGTTCCTCTCCTCATGTGTATTTGTACCACTTGTGTGTAGCCATCCCGGACTTCAGGTGCAATTTCCATCTTTCAAATTCTGAAATCTTCTTAATATACTCTTTATTCTATGTTTTGGTTGCGGCTTCCATAAGTAACATCTTCATTCACGCCAGTCGACAAAGATTACTCGTATTATACCTTTATAATTCAATCCTTTATCGTAAATGTTCAAATATTGATGTATATTTATTTGTCATTTCTCCGCTTCTGATTTTATTGGCCGGAGACATTCACCTCAATCCTGGACCAACTGATGAGTTTTGTGATACTACCCTCTGTCACATTAATGTCCGTAGCCTGTCTCAAGATAAAATGAGGTGTATTCGCGCAGACATTGCTAAATATTATGATCTCATAACTCTCTCGGAAACCTTTCTGACACCAAATACTCCAGGCAATGATCTTATTTTATCTGGTTACCATAATATTATGCGGAAGGACCGCCCTAATGGTTTAGGCGGTGGTGTTGCACTATATGTATCTCAGCAGTTTATAGCTACTAGGCGTCAAGACTTGGAAAGTCCCGATCTGGAATTATTATGGGCTGAGATTAAATTACATAATAATAAATTTTTATTAGGAGTTGTATACAGGCCACCCGATTCCCCTGTTTCATTCTGGGACAAGCTTCAAGCTAGTCTCGACCAAGCAAAAACTACCGGTACCCATAATATCATTATAACAGGTGACCTTAACGCCGACTTTTCCACGGCACCAGGTAAAAAGCTTGACCATTTTTGTAATACTAATTTCTTTTTTCCGCATATTCATGAACCCACCCGCATAACTGAAAATACGTCTCGTTGTTTAGATCAGGTCATTTCTAACATCCCGAATTTTATTTCTGAATCAAAAGTTTTGCCACCAATTGCTAATTGCGACCATAGCGTAGTGTCTGTCAATATTAGTTTTCGACGCAAAATTGAGCCCGTGTATAAAAGATTTATATGGTTATATGAACAGGCAAACTTTAATCATTTCCGAGAATATTTAAGTCAAATCGACTGGGACAACTTCTTTCCATCTAACGATATAAATGCCTGCTGCCTGCTTTGGACTGAAGGCTTTCTGCAAGCCGCCAAACAATGTATTCCTAATAAAGAAGTTACCATTCGTCCGGACGATTCACCTTGGTACACATCTTATCTGCGCTGTGAAAAGCGCAGAGTGATGCGCGCATATTCCAAAGCCAAAGATGGTAAACACGGACCTAATAGTCTCGAACTTTGGGCCACTTATAATCGGCTTCGTAACCTGTATCAGGAACATCTCCGTGAAGCCGAGGATCGACATCATAATAAATTAAATAACTCCTTGAAAAATTCTAAAAACAAACGTAAAGCGTGGTGGAAAACTGTTAAACATTTTTTGAATCGAAATCATCGTCAGAATATTCCTTCTTTACTACGTGATGGCAAACACGTCACCGACAACGCTTCTAAAGCAGAAATCTTCAACTCGTTTTTCTTGAGTCAAAGCACTCTTGACTCATCTTCAATTAACAATGCTCTACCGCCCGATCACCCCTTAAATACACTCGGAGGTTTAAACATTTCTGAAGGTGAAGTACTGGACATACTCAAAAGTCTTGATACTACTAAAGCAACTGGCCCAGATGGGATTAGTACTAGACTTTTGAAAGAAGCAGCTCCCATTATTTATCGACCTCTCACTAAACTATTCAATTTATCTCTATATCAGAAACAGTTCCCTTCTATTTGGAAAGAAGCTCACGTGACTCCTTTACACAAAAAGGGCGACGAGAACCTGTGTAATAACTATCGTCCTATATCCCTTTTAAGTTGTACAGGAAAAGTAATGGAAAAAGTAATTTTTAAACATGTGTTCAATTTTTTTCGGGACAATATGTTCATTTCAGCAAACCAGTCAGGATTTATTCCTGGTGACTCAACAGTCAACCAGTTACTTTCCCTATACCATGAGCTATGTTTAGCCATTGATCAGCAAAAAGAAGTAAGAATTGTTTTCCTAGATATAAGCAAGGCCTTTGATAAAGTCTGGCACAAAGGTCTTATTCATAAACTGGAAAAAAACGGCATCGTTGACAATCTTCTGACATGGTTTGAAGATTACCTGTATAATCGGAAGCAACGCGTCGTTTTAAATGGTCAATCCTCTAGCTGGGGAACTATAAGTGCTGGTGTGCCTCAAGGATCTGTATTAGGTCCTCTACTCTTTTTGATTTATATTAATGATATAGTCAACGTTGTAAATTCAGAAGTCAAACTTTTTGCGGATGATACGTCCCTTTATCTTACTATTGAAGATCCTGTTCATGCTGCTACTGTCATGAACGATGATCTGGCCTCCCTGGACGAATGGTCTAGGGAATGGCTTATATCCTTTAATGCTGTTAAAACAGACACCATGCTCGTCTCTTTAAAAAGAAATCCCCCTGATCACCCTCCATTGATTTTCCAAGGTCACCAATTAGAGAATGTTTTAGAGCACAAGCATCTGGGTCTTTCGTTAAGATCAGATCTAAAATGGAATGAACATGTTAAACAAGTTGCAACTAAAGCCTGTAAACAAGTAAACATTCTGAAAACTCTACAGTATCGCCTTGACCGGGACACACTAGAAACGATTTATACCTCCTTCATTCGACCTATTTTAGAGTATGGAAACGTAGTCTGGGATGGCTGCACGCAGGATGATGCAAAACTTCTGGAAGACATTCAAATGACTGCGGCCCGCATCGTGACAGGAGCAATGAAAACCACCCCTATAGAAAAGCTATACGAAGAAACTGGCTGGGAGACCCTGTCCAAACGAAGAGAAAGATCCAAACAAATCATGATGTATAAAATAGTTCATAAATTAACCCCTAGCTATTTGTACTCTTTTCTCCCCAATATTCCAATATTCCACCGTAATACTAGGGCACAACTCGATCAAAGCAGACGCTCAGACTTACCCTCTTTCAATTGTAGAACAGTCTTATTCGAAAACTCCTTTTTCCCTTCTGCTATCACGTTGTGGAACCTTCTCCCATCGGAAACTAGAAATCTTCCAACTTTGTTCCAATTTAAGAAGAAAATTTCAACTCCCAGACAGTTTTCTGTTATATTTCCCGAACTTTTTAATGTAGGCAAAAGATATCTGTCTATTTTACATTCTCGTTTGCGTATGGGCCGCAGCCAATTGAACGAACATCTTTTTAAGATTGGTGTAAAAGATTCAGCAGCTTGTTCATGTGGCGCCACCACCGAGAGTATCTGGCACTACTTTCTCACCTGTCCAAACTACATTGTCGCTCGAGATGCATTACATACAACCATTGGTCGTTTGGCTCCATTTTCTATTAACACAATTTTGTTTGGCAGTGCTTCTTGCAGTCTCGAGGACAATATTATTATATTTTTATCTGTTCAAGAGTTTATTGAAAAAAGTAAACGATTCCAAGGTGAAACTGTAACTTAATCACTCATATCGATAATTCGAAAATGCAAATTAATAATATATACTGGCAATATTGACAACTTTATGAGCCCCGCTATCTGTGTTTGTTCTGGTGGCGTCCATCCTTTCGTTTGTTTCTCCCACCACGCTGCTCATCAAGTCCCCTTGGACTTGATGAACGGTGGTTCATTGGAGTTGTGCTGTCAAGTCAGTCCTGTGTTTCCGTCTTTTCTCCACAAGAGGGATTAATATAGGGCTTTGCCCTTCTTCCCAATTGTTTTTCTTTTGGAAATAAAATACGTTTAAACCAACTGCTCCTGCACTTGTCACTGACAGTGTCTGTAAACTGGGGACTTGTTTTTACCTAAGTTTGGTCCTCTGTAAATCCTTCAAATATTCAAGTTATGGAAACAAAAATATCAGATTCGTATTATTCATTACAAGACCTTTCCAGTGATATATAATATGTCATATTTGATTCCCTTATTTCTAGTTTAAAATACTGCATCCCTACTGTAGCCTATCTACACCACCATTAACGATCTACCGGCAAACCATTGAACCTTTCACCGGCACGCGCAGACAACTGAATTCGCGATGGCCAAATGAAATGTTCAAAAAGGCATAACTTTTGAGTGCTTTGACCGATTGTTGTAAAATAAAGACTGAATTAAAGCTCTAGTTGCACACAATTTGAAAATATAGGCTTTATAAGGATGTACACGTAATATTATAAGACCAGAAGACCAAAACAATTCGCCGTTTCAATACACAAGTCACTGTGTGGAAAATGATTTTCTTTTTTTTTTTTTTTTTGTACACAAAAGTTTGATCTTTTATAAATCTGAAAATCTACAAGCTATGGAAATAAAAATATCAACTGCGTATTACCCCTTAGTAGAGCTTTCCAATGGTATATAACATCATATATGTTTATTGTTTAAAGTTGATAAAAAAATCACCTCATCACTACTAAGGGTATGCACGATGCAGCCACCGGTGAAAGATGGCCCCTGTCCCCGGCAAACACATTTCTGATACAAGACCCAATTCCCTTGTCGCATGCAATATTTTATGAAGTTATAAATCTCGAATGGTTGGGTCGATTTTCATCAAATAAAGACCAAATTAAAGCCCTTTTTATATACAATACGAATATTAAACATTAAATATGATTTACATAAGAGATGTGCTTGTGTTAAGCGGGTAAGCGTCGATACTCTTGTCGGGGCAAGGTGTGAACATCAACACGCAAGCCGCCGGCAGTAAACAAACATCTTCCGTGTCGTACCATTTTTTCGGAAGCTGTAACTTCTGAGCGAGTCATTTAAACCTGTTGAAGGAAATTAGAGATATTGTCGCACCAGGGGTTCACTCAAGCTTAATGGTCCATGTAGCTAGTGAACGCTTGGTGGAAATTCTGTTATATGGCAACACAGACTTTACACTTGAAGTTAACCAACAAATTTTTTCAAATGTACAAAAATTCATAATCAATACTCGGAGGTTTCACTTTTAGGGTCTGGTGTGTCATATGTTGCTGAAACTAATTTGAATCGTTAATAGATGGGTTATTTGTACATTTTATGTGAGGTATAAACTTGACGATGTATGCTTTATTGCGATATATAGGACTGTAATGCTTTCCGTTTAACATATATCTTTCATTGTACTTGTCCTGTGCGTCTTGTACATAGACCATGTGTTGCGTTGTATGTCTGGAGAGCCTCCAGATTAGTAATTTTGTACTACCTAGGCAATCCAGGTAAAAGAAATATGTTTATAATAATAATAATCAATAATCAACATTTCACTTTTATTCCAAGCCTTCGGCCTGGGGTATTTCCTATCAGATCTACACTTCACTTTTATTCCAGGCCCCACCTTTGGGTTTCTTCTTTGTTTTGATTATTTGCGTGTGGATCCTGAAATTTATTTGTTTGTTTTTGTGAGTTTTGTTTTGGGATGCTGTTAATTTGGTATATCCGGTCATTATCTGCGCACGTGCTCCTTGAGCGTGAGAGCTGGTGAAAACTGGGAAGGGACTTAGGGCGGAGTCAGTGTTGTCAATCGAGGGGGCAACATAACTGACTTGTCCCCGTTATAGTTCCAGAACACCCCTCGACATATCCACCACTAGAGTGTCTTATTTGACATGCACCAGTTTGCATAAAGTTCCTTGCTGCCCTTACAGGGACAGCCCCAATATATTGTTGGGGAGACTTGCTCACACACATTTAGACAACAAATATACATTGTTAGCCACAAAGTTTCATATTGTTAGGCAACTCTTTATGCTAAAAACAAAGCTGTTAGGGTTTAAAATGTGATGATGACTGACATAATGACATGGATCAACAAATTTCTTTGTCCACGATAGCCGTCTGTATGGGTATTTACGCTGGACTGCTCTGATGAGAGAGATACAAATCCTGTACATAACGAACCGCAACTTTGACAGTGAGAATGCGATTAAAAGTCATTTTCACGACCAAGAATCTATTTTTCTTTTCCCATGTGCTTTAAAGTAGCTTATGACTGATGAAATGGACATTATTATCATAAATTATCACTCTTTGCATAAAAATTATCCTGAAATTTACTTATGTGATTCTCAAATCATAAGGGTCCTCTTTCCTTTAAATGATATTATGTTGATATTTCATTCAACTCTTCTGCTCACATATTTGCATTGTCTAGTGTCCATTTTGTGTGTCTTTCCTTGATGGTTGGTTTAAACGTATTTTATTTCCAAAAGAAAAACAATTGGGAAGAAGGGCAAAGCCCTATATTAATCCCTCTTGTGGAGAAAAGACGGAAACACAGGACTGACTTGACAGCACAACTCCAATGAACCACCGTTCATCAAGTCCAAGGGGACTTGATGAGCAGCGTGGTCGGAAAAACAAACGGAAGGATAGACGCCACCAGAACAAACACAGATAGCGGGGCTCATAAACTTGTCAATATTGCCAGTATATATTATTAATTTGCATTTTCGAATTATCGATATGAATGATTAAGTTACAGTTTCACCTTGGAATCGTTTACTTTTTTCAATAAACTCTTGAACAGATAAAAATATGATAATATTGTCCTCGAGACTGCAAGAAGCACTGCCAAACAAAATTGTGTTAATAGAAAATGGAGCCAAACGACCAATGGTTGTATGTAATGCATCTCGAGCGACAATGTAGTTTGGACAGGTGAGAAAGTAGTGCCAGATACTCTCGGTGGTGGCGCCACATGAACAAGCTGCTGAATCTTTTACACCAATCTTAAAAAGATGTTCGTTCAATTGGCTGCGGCCCATACGCAAACGAGAATGTAAAATAGACAGATATCTTTTGCCTACATTAAGAAGTTCGGGAAATATAACAGAAAGCTGTCTGGGAGTTGAACTTTTCTTCTTAAATTGGAACAAAGTTGGAAGATTTCTAGTTTCCGATAGGAGAAGGTTCCACAACGTGATAGCAGAAGGGAAAAAGGAGTTTTCGAATAAGACTGTTCTACAATTGAAAGAGGGTAAGTCTGAGCGTCTGCTTTGATCGAGTTGTGCCCTAGTATTACGGTGGAATATTGGAATATTGGGGAGAAGAGAGTACAAATAGCTAGGGGTTAATTTATGAACTATTTTATACGTCATGATTTGTTTGGATCTTTCTCTTCGTTTGGACAGGGTCTCCCAGCCAGTTTCTTCGTATAGCTTTTCTATAGGGGTGGTTTTCATTGCTCCTGTCACGATGCGGGCCGCAGTCATTTGAATGTCTTCCAAAAGTTTTGCATCATCCTGCGTGCAGCCATCCCAGACTACATTTCCGTACTCTAAAATAGGTCGAATGAAGGAGGTATAAATCGTTTCTAGTGTGTCCCGGTCAAGGCGATACTGTAGAGTTTTCAGAATGTTTACTTGTTTACAGGCTTTAGTTGCAACTTGTTTAACATGTTCATTCCATTTTAGATCTGATCTTAACGAAAGACCCAGATGCTTGTGCTCTAAAACATTCTCTAATTGATGACCTTGGAATATCAATGGAGGGTGATCAGGGGGATTTCTTTTTAGAGAGACGAGCATGGTGTCTGTTTTAACAGCATTAAAGGATATAAGCCATTCCCTAGACCATTCGTCCAGGGAGGCCAGATCATCGTTCATGACAGTAGCAGCATGAACAGGATCTTCAATAGTAAGATAAAGGGACGTATCATCCGCAAAGAGTTTGACTTCTGAATTTACAACGTTGACTATATCATTAATATAAATCAAAAAGAGTAAAGGACCTAATACAGATCCTTGAGGTACACCAGCACTTATAGTTCCCCAGCTAGAGGATTGACCATTTAAAACGACGCGTTGCTTCCGATTATACAGGTAATCTTCAAACCATGTCAGAAGATTGTCAACGATGCCGTTTTTTTCCAGATTATGAATGAGACCTTTGTGCCAGACTTTATCAAAGGCCTTGCTTATATCTAGGAAAACAATTCTTACTTCTTTTTGCTGATCAATGGCTAAACATAGCTCATGGTATAGGGAAAGTAACTGGTTGACTGTTGAGTCACCAGGAATAAATCCTGACTGGTTTGCTGAAATGAACATATTGTCCCGAAAAAAATTGAACACATGTTTAAAAATTACTTTTTCCATTACTTTCCCTGTACAACTTAAAAGGGATATAGGACGATAGTTATTACACAGGTTCTCGTCGCCCTTTTTGTGTAAAGGAGTCACGTGAGCTTCTTTCCAAATAGACGGGAACTGTTTCTGATATAGAGATAAATTGAATAGTTTAGTGAGAGGTCGATAAATAATGGGAGCTGCTTCTTTCAAAAGTCTAGTACTAATCCCATCTGGGCCAGTTGCTTTAGTAGTATCAAGACTTTTGAGTGTGTCCAGTACTTCACCTTCAGAAATGTTTAAACCTCCGAGTGTATTTAAGGGGTGGTCAGGCGGTAGAGGATTGGTAATTGAAGATGAGTCAAGAGTGCTTTGACTCAAGAAAAACGAGTTGAAGATTTCTGCTTTAGAAGCGTTGTCGGTGACGTGTTTGTCATCACATAATAAAGAAGGAATATTCTGACGATGATTTCGATTCAAAAAATGTTTAACAGTTTTCCACCACGCTTTATGTTTGTTTTTAGAATTTTTCAAGGAGTTATTTAATTTATTATGATGTCGTTCCTCGGCTTCACGGAGATGTTCCTGATACAGGTTACGAAGCCGATTATAAGTGGCCCAAAGTTCGAGATTATTAGGTCCGTGTTTACCATCTTTGGCTGTGGAATATGCGCGCATCACTCTGCGCTTTTCACAGCGCAGAGAAGATGTGTACCAGGGTAAATCGTCCGGACGAATGGTAACTTCTTTATTAGGAATACATTGTTTGGCGGCTTGCAGAAAGCCTTCAGTCCATAGCAGGCAGCAGGCATTTATATCGTTGGATGGAAAGAAGTTGTCCCAGTCGATTTGACTTAAATATTCTCGGAAATGATTAAAGTTTGCCTGTTCATATAACCATATAAATCTTTTATACACGGGCTCAATTTTGCGTCGAAAACTAATATTGACAGACACTACGCTATGGTCGCAATTAGCAATTGGTGGCAAAACTTTTGATTCAGAAATAAAATTCGGGATGTTAGAAATGACCTGATCTAAACAACGAGACGTATTTTCAGTTATGCGGGTGGGTTCATGAATATGCGGAAAAAAGAAATTAGTATTACAAAAATGGTCAAGCTTTTTACCTGGTGCCGTGGAAAAGTCGGCGTTAAGGTCACCTGTTATGATGATATTATGGGTACCGGTAGATTTTGCTTGGTCGAGACTAGCTTGAAGCTTGTCCTAGAATGAAACAGGGGAGTCGGGTGGCCTGTATACAACTCCTAATAAAAATTTATTGTTATGTAATTTAATCTCAGCCCATAATAATTCCAGATCGGGACTTTCCAAGTCTTGACGCCTAGCAGCTATAAACTGCTGGGATACATATAGTGCAACACCACCGCCTAAACCAGTAGGGCGGTCCTTCCGCATAATATTATGGTAACCAGATAAAATAAGATCGTTGCCTGGAGTATTTGGTGTCAGAAAGGTTTCCGAGAAAGTTATGAGATCATAATATTTAGCAATGTCTGCGCGAATACACCTCATTTTATCTTGAGACAGACTACGGACATTAATGTGACAGAGGGTAGTATCACAAAACTCATCAGTTGGTCCAGGATTGAGGTGAATGTCTCCGGCTAATAAAATCAGAAGCGGAGAAATGACAAATAAATATACATCAATATTTGAACATTTACGATAAAGGATTGAATTATATAGGTATAATACGAGTAATCTTTGTCGACTGGCGTGAATGAAGATGTTACTTATGGAAGCCGCAACCAAAACATAGAATAAAGAGTATATTAAGAAGATTTCAGAGTTTGAAAGATGGAAATTGCACCTGAAGTCTGGGATGGCTACACACAAGTGGTACAAATACACATGAGGAGAGGAACAAAGTATTTGCTTGCAGACCCTAAATTTGCCTAAAGAAACACCAAGGAAGTGATGCAAAATAAATGGATATTTTAACCACAATGAGCTGAAACAAACGTGGTAAATCAGTAAAAATTGAAGGTAATTTGTCAGCTTACTGTAAAGAGTGATACAGTTTCCATGTGTGCCGGTAGTTAGCCAAGCATGATATGCGTCCATGTGGTAAAAATTGAAAACGCAGAACATAATGGGTATGTAAGCAAACCAAGCCCCAAAGCAAAATATAATAAAATACAAGTAACAGTGCGACACCAAGTAATAGCAACCAAAAGAATAAACACTCGATAACAAAAATTGTACGTTATACACCATTACTTGTAGACATTTGGAGAGCGTATTTAAATAAATATTGCATAGACGCTTACAGAAGAAGTAGAAGTACAATATGTTTCGCACGTCAATCAAAGAGAAATGATTCGGGTTATTACTCCATGTGAAAGTATTAGCACACCAGTACTCTATTTTGCATGTAGGACATTTATAATAGGACTGCACCGCATTATAACATATACCTAATAGATGTAAAGTAAACACACATGTGAAAATATGAGACACCACTTGACATGATAAAGTCAAACGAAAAATATTTTCACACAGCATACATATGTTAAGGACGTACTTAATCGTAACAGTATAATTACTACGCAAATGTAAGATACACAAACTGGTATACTTCGACAACCTGTGAATATATTTGAAGGCCCTAACATTAGGTGACACAGAAAATGCACATAGAACACAAATCAAACAAACAAAGATATAATTTCCTTGATAATTGTTTTTCTTCATGCTTTATGAATTCTGATTATATCTATACACCACGCAGGCCTTTTGATAGGTAGATCACCTGCATGTACTATTAAAAGCTAATCAGGATCGCGGGGTGCCGCGTCAATCAACAATAAAGCGCAGTCCTTCACATAACACATGCCCCTCAAACAGATGGTTGTTTAGATATTTGCATTGTCTAGTGTCCATTTTGTGTGTCTTTCCTTGATAATTGTTCTTCTTCATGCTTTATGAATTCTGATTATATCTACACCTGCGTTACTCAGTGAATCTCCCTGAAAGCGTCTGTGGATACCCCCGGGGGATACCCATTCAATGTATGCTAAGTGTTACCCGAAAACCAGCGCTAAAACCCCAAGTTATGATCGTCAACATCTCTCCAATTTTTTATTCAGTAGCAGAATTCGGCAAAAATGATGCTGCCCTCTAAAATAATTTGTTGATTTGCGGTCGACAACATGGATATAATTTTGGATAAAAATGTCTGATTTTACATGGGAGCATATGTGATGTTGAACGTGTTTTCACAGGGCCCGCTCATTTACATAACAACATCGGCCAGCTGATAAGCAGCTTATGACGCGTTGGCGGATCCGAGAATACAGAAAAAATGAACAAGATATATTACACAATAATATGTATGTATTAAAAATGTTTTGGAAATTTTGTTTCATTGTAAGCTTTATTAGTCCTGTCGCTGACTTTATACCATTAATCATATTAATTTTTACAGCATATGAAATCTTAAAGATTGTTTATTTATCAAATATTTATAGGAGTCCCATCTCCTGACACTCTGGTATTCCAACAAAAATGACTTTCTATGACAGCCATTTATCAGATGGTATTCTCAGATTTAGTTAATTATGTATGAACTCTTTTGTCGGCATCCTTAGACCACCTGTGATTTATCAGCTATTTCTCGACTGTTAATTATCATTAACATATGACTAATCAAAGCCAGACATTATACCGGCGGGTCTCTTCCAAGCTAATTTAATTAACTCGGCTGTCAATCACAAAACAATACAGTGAGATTCAATATATATATATATATATATATATATATATATATATATATATATATATATATATATATATATATATATATATATATATATATATATATATATATATATATATATTCCAGGCCTTCGGCCTGTTTAGGATGGAGGGGTGCTTTGCAGAATGGGACGAGACAGTGGACAAATATTTCAAAGATGCCAAGAGTAAAATATCAGGTGTGCAGGTAGGGAAAGCTTTGGACAGAATAATGTATGAACTAAAGATTCATGTGAATATGAGTGCATCGGATTTATTGACTGAAGTATTGAATGTTGGTATGAGAGAAGACATCATGAAAAAAGAACTGACAAATGAAACACAAGATATTAGAGATGACTTTTATGTATTATTTACTGAACTATGTCCTAATCTGAGAGAATTTACAATTGTGAATGTTTAGAAGTCTATTAATAGAAAAGTTACATAGATAAAAGAAAGTATATGATGTAAATTTATAGTTTGGTGTGAATGTATGTTAGTATTTGTGTGAATAAAATGACTGAAATGAAGTTTTACCTTGTTTATATATTTTGTAACTCCCTAATGCTGTTTTTATGATGTTTTGCTTGCTGTTTTATGTTGCTGTGTGTGTTGTTGTGCTGTTTTGTGTGCTGTTGTATGCTGTTTTGTGTGCTGTTTTATGCTGTTGTGTGTGCTGTTGTGCTGTTTTGTGTGCTGTTTTATGCTGTTGTGAGTGCTGTTGTGCTGTTTTGTGTGCTGTTTCATGCTGTTGTGTGTGGTGTTGTGCTGTTTTGTGTGCTGTTTTACGCTGTTGTGTGTGGTGTTGCACTGTTTTGTGTGCTGTTTTATGCTGTTGTGCCGTTTTATGCTGTTTTGTGTGCTGTTTTATGCTGTTGTGTGTGCTGTTATGCTGTTGTGTGTGGTGTTGTGCTGTTGTGCTGATTTGTGTGCTGTTGATGCTGTTTTGTGTGTGGTTTTATGCTGTTTTGTGTGCTGTTTTATGCTGTTGTGTGTGGTGTTGTGCTGTTTTGTGTGCTGTTTTATGCTGTTGTGTGTGGTGTTGTGCTGTTGTGTGTGCTGTTTCACGCTGTTGTGTGTGGTGTTGCGCTGTTGTGTGTGCTGTTTTATGCTGTTGTGTGTGGTGTTGTGCAGTTTTGTGCGCTGTTGTATGCTGTTTTGTGTGCTGGTGTGTGCTGGTCAAATGCTGGTGAAATGCTGGTGTGTGCTGGTGAAATGCTGGTGTGTGCTGGTGAAATGCTGGTCTGTGTTGGTCAAATGCTGGTGAAATGCTGGTGTGTGCTGGTGAAATGCTGGTGTGTGCTGGTGAAATGCTGGTCTGTGCTGGTCAAATGCTGGTCAAATGCTGGTGTGTGCTGGTGAAATGCTGGTGTGTGCTGGTCAAATGCTGGTGAAATGCTGGTGTGTGCTGGTGAAATGCTGGTGTGTGCTGGTGAAATGCTGGTGTGTGCTGGTGAAATGCTGGTGTGTGCTGGTCAAATGCTGGTGTGTGCTGGTCAAATGCTGGTGTGTGCTGGTCAAATGCTGGTGTTTGCTGGTGAAATGCTGGTGTGTGCTGGTCTGTGTGCTGTTGTGCTGCTTTCTGTGCTGTTTTGTGTTTTTTTATGCTGTTGTGTGTGCTGTTGTGCAGTTTTTGTGTGCTGTTGTATGCTGCTCCTCTGATCGGTTACAAGTCTATCCATTTTTAGACTGATCTGTTCTCCGATTGGTTGGGAGGTTTCAACTTGTTTCTGCTTGGTTGTTTGAGTTAGGTACATTTGTGATTACTTTTACTCTGAATCAT
Organism: Hermodice carunculata; assembly: GCA_964020975.1. Lineage (NCBI taxonomy): Eukaryota > Metazoa > Annelida > Polychaeta > Eunicida > Amphinomidae > Hermodice > Hermodice carunculata. Next base: position 399,283 of record CAXHWN010000490.1, read on the forward strand.
TCTACATTGAGACACTGAACTGTTCGCATGGTAAGTGGCTTTTTGTTATAATACATGAGGACAAAGTGCGATTTATAGATCAATGGAAGAGTAACTCCATGACGTCATGGAAATTCCCCACAGTTATTTTTAGATCCAACTCTGCTCTGATTGTTTCAGAATATATTGCTGTCTTCTGATTGGTTGTTGGGGATATGTAGTCTTTGTGTTGTTTTGATTCAGTCTCATTCCTCATTCAGACACTGATGTGTTTGCATGGTGAGTAGAGTATTTGACTGGGAGTAGGGAAGTTATGTTTATTTTGCAGGTTTTAATGCTTGTTTTGTTTGTGTATTGAAAATACTTGTTTATTTTGTGTGGTGAAATTAGTTGTTTATTTTGTGAGGTGAACATGTTTATTTTGTGTGGTGAATACTTCTGTGTTGTTATCATGGGAAGAGTGGCTCCATTCTTTGACACGAGGACCTGACCTTCAATGTCCGCAATGTGTCTTAGAATAGAGATGGAAAAGTCAGATAGTTCCATCTAAGGGCGCTTCCTATAAATCATCAATAACCTATTAGAGATCAATATAGTTGCATTCTAAACATAGTATATGAGAAGACCTTGAAGCAGTAGTGTCACAGACTGTCATTGGCTGAATAATGTGGTAAGTACCATATCATTTAATTTCTTGCAGACATAAACATGAGACATATTTGCAAGTCTTGGGAATTTTGCTCTGTGGTGAAAACTGTTAAGGGACTTAGGGCGGAGTCAGTGTTGTCAATCGAGGGGGCAACATAACTGACTTGTCCCCGTTATAGTTCCAGAACACCCCTCGACATATCCACCACTAGAGTGTCTCATTTGACATGCACCATAAAGTTCCTTGCTGCCCTTACAGGGACAGCCCCAATATATTGTTTGGGAGACTTGCTCACATACATTTACACAACAAATATACATTGTTAGCCACAAAGTTTCATATTGTTAGGCAATTCTTTATGCTAAAAATATACCTGTTAGGGTTTAAAATGTGATGTGGTGCTAAAAACATAATTATATGCCATAAACATAGTTGTGGAGGTTTAAAACTGTGGGGTGGTGTAAATGATGCTAAAAATAAATTTAGAAAGCTTACATGTATTTTGGTCTCATTTTGAGGCAAGACCCTCATAAATCCCCTGCTTTTCACCTAAATCCTGCAATGTCGCCAGCTGATCAATATTTCCAATCAATCAATAGAGATCAATCCCCTATCACAGATTTCTAATCAATGACCTGTCAATACCAACTTATAACCACCTTAGACCGACCCCTGACCATCCCCTATTTTCCAATCACCTATCAGAAATCAATTAGCATTTCCAATCACCTCCCCGAATCGATCAGAGATCAATAAAGTTGATAGTACACAGACATACATCAGAGATTTCCAATCAATGACTTGTCAATACCAACTTATAACCACCTAGACTGATCCCCCAGCGTCCCCTATTTTCCAATCACCGATCAGTGATCAATTAGCATTTCCAATCACCTATCAGTGATCAATTAACATTTCCAATCACCTCCCTGAATCGATCAGAGATCAATAAAATTGAGACCATAATTAGCATTTCCAATCACCTATCAGAAATCAATTAGCATTTCCAATCACCTCCCTGAATCGATCAGAGATCAATAAAATTGCCCCCAGACGGGCATACATGTAGTGATATATGTCTCTTTAAAATCAGTCGCACTCTGAAACAAATATTGTTCAGCACCTCTCACAGGGATCCAGCTATTATATCTTGAATCCCAACCCAGCTACTTGACCTTGATCTACCGCCCTTGTCTTTGCACTATGTTTTCAATCTGAAACAGAGCATCCGGTGGAAGGGTGTCATGTTGTAGTCTTTCAAAGTGTAAATCGTTACAGATCCTTTCATGTCTCTAGTTACGATATAACATAATTTCTGAGTCCATCTCTCATCATATGCACGTGCAAAAGCATGATTCTGTTCAGATAATCTCACAAAGTCCCCTGGGACCAATTTCAATTTTTTTATCAACCAACTGCTTTTAGGCTCCTCATATTGTAAAAGCCATAGTTTATTTTCTTCACTTTCACGGACGTCAGCAGGTGCCATCTTGATATTCAGGTGGTATCTATTATTGTAGCTATATGTAATCTTAGGCAGTACAGTAAAGCATTCATGTGACTGTTTGGCCGTCATGTATAGAGCAATACTATCCTTTATGGTTTTTATACAACGTTCAGCATGTGCGCTTTTAACAGAGTTTAAAGCAGTGAAATACGAAACACCCTCTTGTTTCAGTAAGTTTTGAACAAATCGGTTTTTGAACTCAGAACCCATATCAGAGCGTAATTCGTAGGGTTTGCGCCCAGAAGTGCTCATTATATCATTTAGAGCTGCTGCCGTTTCATTACCCTTGATGGTTTTCTAGAGGTCGAATCTGAATCGTCACATAATGTCAATAACCAGCAAACAATAGCCATATCCTTCATTTGACTTTTTGTATAGCATTATGTGTGCAGTGTCACAATCACATTTATAGTCAATGAAAGGTGAAATAACTTTCCTCTTTTCAAATCTGTAATGCACTGGTCGATGTAATTTATGGGCTTCATGACTAGCTTACCATCCCAATATCTTCATTTTATCGGCCTTGTAACGACCTTCACTCTTAGCAGCATGGTATAGGTTATCTACACTGCCATAACTGCTTGGTTTTTGGAATCATAATTCAATGAAGTCAAATGATCTTCAAAGGATGCCGTCACAACACCCAATACCACTGAGTTCTATCTTTTCTGTTCTGGTTATATTTTGAACAAATGTGTTTGGATTACACCTTTCCATGCTGTACCTTTGTTACAAGATTTTCAAACTCTCCGTACCGAATAGGTCGCTTTCCAGGTTTCCTCTGTATTGCGTCCCTAATCAAATCTGTAATGTGTAAACGTAATACAGTGGCACCATTATGTATTAACTCGCCTTTAACATTCCAGTCAACCACGTTTAGCAACTCCAATGCCTGGGTTTTTGTACTTTTGGGGTATTGGCAACAACACCAATGCAGTTTCTAATTTTGTTGAACCACCACTAGCAGAAGAAGAATCCCTAGCATAATCAGCTTGCACGGCTTGATCTGTTGTCTGAGCATTTAAAGCTGATTTTTGTTTATCAGCAGACTGCTGGTTGTATCTGTCAAACGGAACCAACACCATCCTTTCAGTTGACTCCATATTACTCGCAGCAAAATTTCTGATAAATCTCTGTTTTGCACGTTTACTGTTAGAATTCATAGCTAATACAATCAAAACCTGCTGACTCTCCTTCATTACTTCCTGCATATAAGCGCTTACTGGTGGATCAGTGATCTTATCTGTGTAGGTATTGCAACATGGAGAAGAACTTGCATTTGCCCTTTCTCTGTATTTCCATCCAACAAAAACTGTAGGTACTGTTGGTCCAGTCGGATAGTTGACTGCATGGTCTAATACAGCTGTGTATCTGATGCCCTGTTGATCAATCCTAATACATAATATATCATATTTGCTGATACATCCTTGTCCTCAGTCTATAACAGTTTCCACCTTGGGGTGCTAAGCCAATCATCAAATACCCATATTGACCATATCCAACAAAGATAAGAGATATGTCCTGGCCTTCTGAATAGTAAGGCTCTTTATGCCACAGACCACTCACCATCAAACCATTAGATATAACTGATCTCCTGTTGCTTCTTTCCTAACTTTATATTAGGTTGGTATACAACCGTGTCTCCTCCCGGTAGCACCTTTGACCTTAGTATGTAGTCCCTCTCAGTATGAGCTTGAAGGTCAACGAACAAACAAGCCAAGGGGTCTTTCACACAATCTTCATAAGCCTCAACCATAACTTGTCCTTGTGATGGAAATATCTGTCTCCCAACACTTCTTGCTTGGAGAGCACCCGTCGGTTTGTAAATAATACTAAATATTGGGTATTCAAGTTGATTTTCTTGGTATGTGCTCCTGGGTAGTATATATTTCGAACTAAACCAAATACAGATAATTGGCGATGATGGAACCCTTTCCAAAACCAAGAGACTAAATTTGAATTTTTCATTAATTCATCAAGAAGATCATCTAATACTACAACATTGTGCCCCTGATTTGACAAGCCATATATCTGAGACTGTGTTGGTATACCTTCATTAAATCTGATGAAGGAAAGTTCTGCAAGCATTTTGTCACATAGGGTCTGCCAAACCCTATAGCAAAAGAGTACTTCCTTAGGGAGTATTAATACTTAGCCACACGAAAGTGAATATAAAAGCACCAGAAATTTTCAGATACACCCCGGTGAAAAAAAAATGCAAATACAACACTGTGTAGTTACAACTTAGTTTTTTCTTTAATTTTTTTCCTTTTTTTAGTTTTGTTTTCATTTTTATGTATAATACACACACACCATCACACAGATGGAATCTTCACACAACAAGACTTATATCTTGTCCCCATGAATTCTGTGTATTGCAATAATGGGGAATATTAATTATATTTTCACCTGTATAGTAATGAACTCTTTACAGATACCTAAAGTTTTGGTTTATTTGAACCTTCCACTACTATGTTACATCACTCTCCTGACATTGTATGAATGTTTATGTCACTATTTTTGCTCTGGAGAACAAACTTTTGCTGGCCACTTGTGTACCAGCATAATCTTGTAAATTTTACAACTCTCTGGTCACAGATTTGTCATAATCTGTTTTTGAAGCAACAAATGTTTGGTATCTGAAAGCATTGTTTTTTTTCCTCCCTGTCAGTACAATTAAAACGATCCCAACAACATAATGGATCCACCAGCAGATGTAAAGGTAGTATTTGTCTATTTTGTTGTGTACACTCAGCTAAAAGCAAATCCAAACAGTGCTCATAAGCGTGTCTGAAATTATGTAAAAGATCTTCATTTCTCACATGGATATGCACAAAATTCATCACATCTACAAAGGACCTCTTCATTAGTAATGGTTTCGCTTGTTTATGTTCTCTTAAAGCTTCCATAGCAATGTCCTGATAAGAGAACAGTTGCAAACTTTCCAATAAAACCGGATGCACACTTCCTGCGTAAAACATTTTCAACGTTTCGCGGTGTTCTGCACATTTCAGATTGTGCTCTGGTACCAAAATGGGGTTTGAAAACCTTGGATCTTCCACCACCTTTTTCAATAATGTAGATTTCCCTGCTCCAATCCAACCATGCATCAGCACAAAAGCACTGTCCTTAAAAAAAAAAAAAAAAAAATCCTTTCAGATGTTATAAGAATGCGTTACTTCAGAAAATATATCCAAGTCACTAACAACGTGTAACCTTAAGAAGAAAAACGTTTACTACATCTATAAATTATAAAGAAAAAAATTATAAAGACATCTGTTATTACATATTTTATCTCCAAGTTTTAATTTGCATATTAGAAAAAGTAACACAAACATGTTTTTATGTAGTTGACCCATTTCAAAGTTGCCCAGGCTACTTAGTACACATTAGCCCAATATAGCACACAGTGTTACCATACAGTCTACCGGTGTCCCAATGTAGCAGTCTAGATCTCTTAATCTTTATGTGAGTTGCCAAGAAACAAATATACTTCCGTGTCATAGGTCATCTCCAGTAAACAACATTCCAAACATTCACATATGAAATACAACG